>BFEA01000205.1:944586-960873 GCA_003427395.1 Chara braunii | reverse complement strand
CTTCGTGTGTGTGTGTGTGTGTGTGTGTGTGTGTGTGTGAAACTAGGCAACAACTTCAGGCATGTTTTGAATGGCGGGTCTTTGGTAGTCTGGTGTGTAGCAGAGAGGGAGGTGATTGGGCGACGCAGCGAGGCGTAGGGGGCTGCAACGGGCGGGAAAGTATTGCTGGCGAGAGGGAAATCATGCGATTAATGGGCGTGAGAAACAAGCGAGATCATGTGAGATGCGTTGAGATTTGAGATAACGATGAGGTGGAGGGAGAGTGAAGTCCGGTGATCGTTGAGTACATGGGCCGTTGTAATGACACGTCCGAAGCGAAGGGTTGTGGAGTCGAGCGCGCGTGAAAAAGGGGAGCGGCGGAAGGGAGGTAAGAGGGCCGTTGTCATCAGCAGCTGAGGGGGCACGCTGTGGTCGTTCTCTCGATTCCTCGCGTTGACCTCGAGGACTGGGGGCCGCTGATTACGGGCCCCCGAGGTCTCTGATCCGATCAATGGTGGTGGTCCCGCTCCCAGGGAGCGGAAGTATGCCTAACGAACTTTGCGGGCGCGATTGGGCGAATGGTGGGCATGCGGAAGGAGGACCTCTCCCGCTTGGGCTGCAGTCCCACCACCAGCAGCAGCTCCCGGGTTCGGCACGCGGACCAGGGCGGCACCATGTGGCTGTTAGCAAGACGGGAGGAGGGGTTTGTTGGGGGGGGCGCTACTCGCACGAAGAGAGGAGATCGAATCTGGAGGAAGAGGGGCAATCAGACGCAGAGGAGCAGGGGAATCACCACCTGCAATCGCGCCGAGGCGAGGCGATAGATGTGTCATCCTCTGGGAGATGGGGTGATGACTGTGATGATCGTGAGGGAAATCATGGAGGCAGCTGGAGGGGAGGAGAGGGAGGAATCTCTCAGCATCGGCATTTTCGAGGACACTATCGCCATCGTCTCTCTCCTCCTATTCGACCAGAGCGGATCTTGTCGGAGCGGGGATTTTCAGACAGAAGGGAGGAGGAGAGAAGGGAGGAGGAGAGAAGGGAGGAGGGAGGTGGCGGGAGTTCGACGATCGATGACACAGGGGGGGGGGCGGCTGACATAGATCGATGGGAAGGGGGGCCAGCAGCAGATGGTACAGGAAGGTGCCTCCTGCTTGGCCAATCACCGGTCCGTCATCATCTTCATCCTCCTACCTCTCCGCCGACTTCTCCTTGTTCTCCCACTCCCTTGCGGGGTGAAGAAGAGCGTAACGTAATGGGGGAGGCAGCGAGTCCACGTGGCAGACGATCGAATTGGGCGTCGTCGGCGACAGGTGGTTTCTTGCCATCCGTGATCGTTGGAAATAAGGAAGTGATGGGATCGGGATCGAGGTCCAGGTCGTCGACGTCGGTGGCGAGATTGCTCCCTGTAGAAGGTGGTAGTGGATATGATGGGAGGAGAAGGGGGGGATGGGAAATAGCTGAGCATGAACTGTACCCAAGGAGGACGGCGGCGTTGATGACGACCTGGACAACGAGGAGGAAGAAGACGATGACCACGAGAACGAGGACGACGGCGATGGCGAAGCGGTTGCTGAAGATGGACACGGAATCTGCGGGATGGGCGGCGAGGGCATATGGCATCTCGCTTGAGAGTTTGATGGGCATGGTGGCCGTGAAGGGAGAGGAGGAGGAGGAGGAGGAAGAGAAAGGAGTGGAGGAAGAGGAAGAAGAAGTGGAAGAAGAGGAGGAAGAAGTGGAAGAAGAGCGAAGGGTCCATTCTGTGCTCATGAGCGGCAACGAGTGTGATTACCTCTGGAGAGGCGGCGGCAGTAGTAGACCGATGGGGGTAAACAGGGTGGGAGAACATTATCTAGGAGGAGGAGGGGGAGGGGGAGATCATGACGGGCAAGTTAGGGATAGTCGAAGGATGCGCAGCGAGATGTCAGCTGGTGGCGGTGCAGAACGGGAAAAAGGCGGAGGGGCTGCCGCAGTTCGTGCGGATCTAGTGTCATTGGGCGATGATGGTTGCGCAAGCGCGGGGGTGGCGGAAGAAGGGGAGCTGGTGGAGAGCGAGGATGGAGAAGAGGAGGAGGTAGCTGAAGGGGAGGATGCCTGGGGTGAAGACACGACGAGCAAGCATTTCGTCCGAAGAAAAAGCGCGGGAGATGATCGCCTTGGAACTAGTCTCTCTTTGGAGAGGACTAGCCCATCATCACCCACGACCCTTCAAAGAAGAGAGCTCAACAAAAACTGCAATGATAGACAAAACCGAGCTCGGATGCCGATTGAGCGTCATCTGAATGATCCTTGGGGAGCAGAAGGCGGCGGCGGCGGAGGAGGAGGAGGAGGTGGAGTAGTGGAGGAGGATGCGTCGAATGAGGCGCACAGAGACTGGCGCCGTTTTGGCGGGAAAGAGTTTGGGTTGAATGGCCATGTACTGGGTGAGAGGAGGTGGTCGATGCTGAATGCTTGGCGCCGTTTTGGCGGGAAAGAGTGCAAATGGGGGGAAGAAGGGTCGATGATGAACGAAGGTAGAGTGGGTGGCGGCGTTTTGGCGGGAAAGAGTGCAAATGGAGTTGGCGACTTTTTGGCGGGAAAACTTTCTGCTGGCGGTGGGGTCGACGCAAGGGAGGAGGGAGAGGAATGGAGGAGGCGCCAGAAAAGCGCGGGAACAGTGGCTGCTGCTGAGTCTCCTGCACTGATTAGTGGACGCCATGTCTCGAGCTCGCGAGCGCGACGAACTGAAATGGACAGCGACTGGCAGACCGGGATTGGGATGGCGAATTTGGCGGGAGTCATTGGAGGGCGGGGAGCTGGAAAGGGGGGGGTGTTAGTATCGGGCAGGATGCCCGCTGTGTCAGCGGCGGAAGTAATGGACGCTCTTCCCGCCGAAGAGCGAGCCTCGTTTATGAACACCTGGCTGTCGTTGGCGACACGACAAGAAGAGAATTTGGTCGACCGCGCAAGAGGTGGTGCTTTGACTCGAAGAAGGCCTTCCTTGGACCGGGATAGGGACCGCGATGATGACGTGGACATTGCGGCTAGGGGCATAGGAGGAGGAGGAGAAGGAGGAGGAGAGGTTATTCACCACCACGAGGACGATGAATCAACGGTCCGACTTCCTACCCCTCGAATGGGAGAGAGCAGATTTGTCCAGTTCCAGAGGGAGGTGTTGACAAGAGAGGGAAGACTCGAGCAACCCGGCGAGGAAGAAGGAATTCAGGAGATCATGGCTAGGGATGAAGTGGTGATTGACACTGCACATGAGAAGCTGCTGAGCTTGCGACGGGGGAGACGGGATCTCATGAGGGCGGCGGCGGACGGGCTTCGTAAGAAGGGTGGAGGAGTGGGGAGGCAGCGGCGGGAGATAGGTTTGGAACGCCGCTCGGCAGAGATGAGTAGGTTCATGGAATGGGTCGACGAGAGAGGGGCTCTCGAAAGAGGCGAGGAGATGGGCTACGAGGGCCGAGGAGGACGTGGAGGAGGCGATGAAGAGGAGAGGGATTCGACGCCCATTGGTTGGCAAACCCTTGCTATTCCTCCTCCTGGTGCACCATCTTCTCGTGAGGGTCGTGCGTATGGTAATGATGATGATGATGATGATGATGATGATGAGCATTGTCATTCCTTCCCTGTGTCCTCTAGGCAACGGGGCATGTCATCGAGTGAAGGCTTCTGGGAGATAGGAGAGAGACCTTTGGCTAGGGCGCCAGCAGTCGATGTCGATGGTGGAAACAGCCACACGTTCGACTCAGCAGCACGAGTCGGGATCAGAACCCGTTCAGCTCCCGACTTGTGCAGAGGGGGGAGGGGTGTTGGGTCCGTGGGCGTTTCGAGAATGATGCCGACCAAGGCGGGAGGAGAGGAGG
This sequence comes from Chara braunii, assembly GCA_003427395.1. Taxonomy (NCBI): domain Eukaryota; kingdom Viridiplantae; phylum Streptophyta; class Charophyceae; order Charales; family Characeae; genus Chara; species Chara braunii. Next base: position 957,043 of record BFEA01000205.1, on the reverse strand, counting down.
TCGTTGCTGTCCGTGGTCGTGAAGATGGGTGCCGGCAAGGAGGGAGCGGAGGAAGAGGAGGAGGAGAGGGAGAGAGAGAGAGGGATTTTGTTCGTTGTGGTAGTCGCGGCCGCCTTGCCCAGAACGCGGCGCAGCCAAGCGGGGGAGCATTCTCTCTTGCCCAGAACGCGGCGCAGCCAAGCGGGGGAGCATTCTCTCGTTCATCGATGGCATGTGTCGAGGATGTGAGGGGAGGAAAAGGAGTGGGGACGACGAGCTCATGGTTTCAGTATCAATATGAAGATGATGACGATTATGGTACGACGATGGTATCCAGGAGCGGGTTTCCGTCGCTGGTGCCTAGCGATGACGGGCGAAAAGGGGCGGCGGCGATTTCCAGCGAAGCAGAGGGGATAGAGACGCGGGATTTTGGTTCATCGAGGAAGAGGAGGCGGGAGTATTCAGGGGGGGTTGAGGAGAATACAAAGTTTGCTGGAGCGGCGCAGCGAGAGTGGTCGTTGGGCGGGGAGAAAAGCCTTGCGCTGTCTGAAGATTCCCTTGAGAATACGCTTAGTCGAGAAGAGAGGTGGGCGGCGGCAGACGCTGGAGGAGGAGGGGGTGGTTGGAGCAATGGGAGGGCGGTGCCACTGATCGAAAGACTTGGAGTAGGGGGCGAAGGAGGAGGAGGAGAAGGAGGAGGAGAAGGAGGAGGAGAAGGAGGAGGAGGAGGAGGAGGAGGGGAGGCATTGCCGTTGTCGTCATCTAACTGGCTGGTAAACAGCGGAATAACAACAGCAGCTTTGTTCGGTCGGCGATTGAGAAGCGAGGGGGATGTCTCTTCTCCTTCTCCACCTGTTCCTTCGGTATATCCGGTGGCGGAGTTTCCGGAGGGTGTAGCGGACGGCTTCGACAACGTGGGAGAGAGGAGTATGCCTGGTTCCAGACAATACTGCGTGGAAAGAGAAGGCTTGACGGAGGTTTGTGGGAGAGAGGAGGAGGCGGCGGAGGAGGAGTTGGAGGAGGGGGAGGCGGAGGAGGACGGGGAGGAGGAGGAGGAGGAGGAGGAGGAGGAGGAGGCGGAGGAGGAGGAGGTGGAGGCCCGTAGGAATAGTATTGCGGACCAGGGTGATGGGATCCTATCAGCTTATTCTATGTCGGCAATGACGGTCCCGATCGACGGTCGGGATAAAGCTGCTATGGAAGCTCAAGACGAAAGCGAAGTCAAACCCGGAGGACCGACGTCTACTTCATGTGGGGAGGAAGGCGATGCCTTGGCTTTCCTGAGAGAGATGGCGAAGCTGGTCTCATCGGGATACGGACTCGACAAGTGTATCAAGCACATGGAAGGAGAGGCGGCGCCGCCTTACTCCCCCCCTCCTCCTCTTCCTCCTTCAGACGTGGATCATGACCCGGAATCACTGCTGGCGACCCCATTGCAACGCCCCTTTTTGGGTGCTACTGGTAGTGAAGATATGGCTGTTAGATATGGCGGCCAATCAACGGCCAATCAACGCCCCTTTCCCCCTGCGACTGCGAGCGGCAACAGTGCGACCTTGAGAACAAGAAGGAGAAAGAAGGGCGATGAAGAGGGAATCGCAGTGTTAGAGGATATTAGTAATGATGATTACGATGGATTTGATGAACATGATGAGTATGGGGCTGATCGTGGTGGTGATGGTGGTCGTTGTGGTGTTCAGCACGATGAGGGGGAAGGGGAACATAAAGGTGGGCGAAAGTTGGTGCACATGTCAGACCCCTGCTTTGCATGGAAGGGTGAGCGTGCGCCATCAGCAACGGCCTTAAACAGGGCGAAGTTTGCCATCGAAGGGGGGGGTTCTCATCAATCGAAACGAACCCTACCATCGGGTTTCAAGGTGGGCAGTGGGAGAGAGGGGGGGGGTCAAATTGAGGATGCCCCGTCTATGCTGGGGCAGAGTGGTGTTGTGCCAGAGTGGGGATTTGCTCGGGACGGCTATGGTGAGGGAAACAATTACGGAGCAACTCGGATGAAAGGGATCGAGGAGGGAAAAGACATGATGATGGGGGAGGGCGAAGAGGAGGAGGAGGAAGAAGAAGAGGAGGGTGAAATCGCTTATCGGGAGAAGATGGAGAATGGGAAGGGGGTGATGATGATGGAAGAGGGTGAGGAGGAGGAGGAGGAAGAAGAGGAGGGGGAAATCGCTTATCGCGGTAATAGGGAGAATGGGAGGGGGGTGATGATGATGATGGAAGAGGGGGGGGAGGAAGAGGAGGAAGGGGAGATCGTTGCCCGCGAGCCGCAGAGGTGCCGAATGCCCAAGATGGATGTACATAGCTTGGATTCAAATGCACGCCTCAGATTTTGTCGGACTAATGAAGCAGCCAGGGCGAGGGGTCAGGCAAAGTTGTCTAAAGCTGCGGTTGATCTCCTAGGAATGGAGAATGAGGGGGAGGAGGGAGACGTGAGAGGAGATGAAGAGAGAGAGAATATGAAGGAGAACGGGAGGTGCGGGCGAGATGGGAGTAGAATGTGTGGGGCTCTGGCGGAGAGGGGTGTTCGTCCGCCCAGTGAAAAAGGAGGCATTGTAATTCCGTCTGAGAAGTTGGGGCAACTACGTGGCAATGTCTCCGATGAGAACGATCTTCTTGATGAGAGTCACGTGTTCGGGGCGGCGGACGGGGAGCGGTGGCGGGTTGAGAAGGATGTTATGGTGTCGCTAGAGAAGGTACCGTTGTTGACAGGTAGAGAAGCCACCGGCTTGAGGGTGAGTAAGAAGAGGAACGAAGGGATGGCTGAGAGGATAGAGGGTATCGTTAGGGGGAAGGAGGGGGGGGTGGAAGGGACGGAAGCGAAAGACGAGGTCGGCTGTAAGCGACATACCTGCTCTGTACGGATGGCGAAGGAACACGGCTCGATCACAAACGAAGCAGCATCGGCAGTGGAACTGCCGTTCCCCTCCTCAAGGAGAGTGGAACATTTCGAAGAGGAGGTCGTTGCAATGGACTCGCCTGTAGCTATAACCTCCGATCACAATGAGATAGATTCTGAACAAACAGAACGTGCAAACGACGTGGCAAGTGGTGGGGGACAAGGAGATGGCCTGGAAGACCAAGAGGGAGAGGGGGAAGAGGATGATGACAACCTTTACGAGGTTAGCGGCGGCAAAGGGCAATCATGTCGCATTCGTCTCGGAGAAGTGGAGGTTGCTGCGACGGACATGACAGACGGCTATCTCGGCAATATCGACGCAGATGCTAATGATTATCATGGTGATAGTGGTCATGATGATGGGGAGGAGGATGTGGAGGAGGATGAGGAGGAGAATGAGGAGGAGGATGAGGAGGAGGAGGATGAGGATATGATCCTGCTCTTGCCTGATAATGATCCGCATTTCGTGCGAGAGGAGAAGCCGATGCTGTGTGTGTCGACGTGGCAAGATCTCCACTCTTCTGCCGATTCCGCGAGCATGCAAGGGGTGGGGGGAGGCGCGTACAGTCCATGGATTGGGTCCACCCTTCAAAACCCCGGGTTCACTGGCAGGACCGTTAGCGCATTGCCCAGTTGTGCAGCGGGGCGAGTGTTTGGCCTTGGAGGACCAGGAGCAGGAGGGAGTAGTCGAGCAACCCTGCTTCGAGGCGGCGGGTCAATCATGACGCCGATGACGATGATGATGACCCCACGCCATGCGATCCCTTCTATTACACCGCACAAGCGGTTATGGAACCAGTGGGTTGCTTCGCCATCGGCGACTTGTCAGCGCACACAGCAGCAGGGCCATGGGGCGCCGGGGGCCGCGGGCGAGGGGGAAGCGAGTCCGATGGGCGAGGGGGAAGTGTGTCCGACGGGCGAGGGGGAGGCGACCGCCTTGAATACGACGGACGAGGAGGGGCCACCGTCGGTGCATGTCGGCGGAGAGGGGGAAGCGATGGAGATGTTGAGAGGCGAAGGCGGCAATCGGACGATGGGGAATTTGATCGGAGAGATGACGGTGGAGAATGCGACGGACAAGATGGAAATGGAGCTCGCTGAGGCGGTTGGGGAAGTAGCAACTCACGAGAGCAACGATCCAGTAGAGGAGGAAGGGGAGTCCTGCGGCCCGATGGAAACAAGCAACAAGCGGAGGCGTTGCAGCATGGTGGAGGTCGGGGTGTTGAAGTACGGGCAGGAGAGGGAGCAGCAGCAGCAGCAGACGGAGCTTCGCTCGGCGGGTTGTGAACAAGAGGAGGAGGGGTTACAGAGTCTGCACAGCAAGTCTATGGAATTGGTAGGTGAAGGTCCTCCGGGACCCTTAGGAGGATTAGTGAGTGGAAGCAACGAGGAGGCTTCTTGCATGGACGAGGAGGGTTATGAGTTAGGACGCAGGAAAGATGCTGATTGTGGCTATCATGATGAGGGATCGGTACCTGGGCAGCGGGAGGAGGGGGAGGATAGATATGGCGAGCTGTATGCATCTTTGGACGGGGGTAAATTGGCGGGGCATGGCCACGGAGAGAGTGGAGCTCATCAGGAGCAGCAGCAGCAGCAGCAGCAATATCAAGAGGAGAAAGACAAAGAGAGGAAGAAGAACAAAGAGAAAGAGAGGAAGAAGAAGAGCCCTGCCGAATTGAACGCTACCTTGAAGGCACTTTTGAGTAAGTTTGTCAACCAAGGAGAGTTTGTGATGGATGCGTCGCCCGAGAGGGAGAGGGGGCAATCGTCATCGTCGGCAGTTTCGGGCACAAAGGTAGGGGAGGGCACTAACGACGAGGAACAGAAAACGGATGGGTTGAGTCCAGAGGTGCTAACGAGAAGTGTAGGACGTGGAAGGACAGCAGCAGGAGCAGCAGGAGCTGCTGCGGCCATGGCTATTTATAGTTCTGGCGATCGTAGCAGAGGTGGTGCTTCGGCCACTGTTGTTTCCACTCGGCGAATTGCACAGCCAGAGGAGCAGCAGCAGCTGCTGCAGCGCGGAGTTTCTACTGCAGTTGGTGCCACCAAGAATTCCGGGCATGACGTTGTGGTGGCGGATGTTGCCTCTCGGATTGCACACACAGACACAGGACCAGGTAATGCTGGCGGGGTCTCTTCAAGAGTGAGAGAGCTCGTCGGTCGTGAACACTCGTCATCGTTACGGTATTTGCAGCAGCAGCAAGAGGGGGACGTTCGCGAAGTGCGCGTATCTGCAGCTGCGGTACTAGGTGGCACTGCAAGATCATCAGCATCAGCATCATCATCACTGCAGTGTTCGCTGGTGCCAACGATGCCTAGCGGGGTAATGGTGGGGTCTCTCCAAAAGCGCTCACCAGTCGCGAAAGCTGCTGCAGTGCCATCAGCAGTGCGAGTGTCACCGGTCTCGTCGGTTCAACAGCATCAGTTGTTGTCCCGCATGCCAGTGGGTGGGCGGGGAGCAGTGGGGGTGCCATCTCTTCTGAACCCAACCTCTCTGCCAAGACCGAGGGTGTGGTCTCGAAAATGGTGCAGAGAGGATTGTGTGGCCCCAGGTGCTGGTTCTGCAAACGTCCCCAGTGGAGCGGCGACAGAGGGAGCAGGGGTGGCCGCCCATCACACCACTACGGCGGGAAAGATGATGGGAAGGCCGTCGGGGTCGTCATCGCCAGAACAATACGCTGCAAGTGCATCCTCCAAAACTGCATCTTCCCCTCTGCTTGGCATAAAGCCGACTGCCGGCCCATCATCTCCTGTTGAACTGGCCCCCAGCAAACGAATTTGTACGAAATCTACCTTTGTTGTTGGCGGTCAACATGAGAGCATGCTGGTCTCCTCCTCTGTTGCAGAGGGGCGGCAGGCTGGGAGTGCTGCTGTAACCTCGGCCTCTGGCTTGTCGGGTAGTTTGCTCTCTACGTCTCTGCCTCCCTCACGGCTTTCCTTGCAGATCAGCAGCAGTGCGGTCACAGGGTCACCTGGAGGATCATCATCATCTGCTCTCCATCCTCCTGCTCCTTCTCTTAGGCCATCACAATTGACCAAGTGCACCAGTGGCGGCGGCACCCCCATGACTTCTCCCTCTTCCCTTTTGCAGCATCTTAGGAACAGAGTGAGCAGTGGGCTGAACTCGTCCCCATCCTTGCTTTCCCATGGAGCAGCTGTGGAGAGTCCGATGGCGAAGAAGCGAATAGTCTCGGCATCAGCTCTGGGTGGCGGGGAGTGTGAATATGTAAGGATTGGCAATAGTTTGGTAAGATCTCCGAGTATGGCCTCGAAGGTGATGACTGGGTCATCCTCAATGCTGGGTGTATCTGCCATGGGCCACATTATGTCCGGGAATGGAGGTAGCAACGCCCCGTGCCCCCTTCCTATGCGCAGCAGCACAAGTGCGGCATCCTTGACCTCAGCAGCAGGAGCAACAGCAGTGCGGTCATCACCCCTAGGTTGTCATGTAGCAGTGGGGCAGCTGGGGCAGCGGAAAGTAATCACGTCACAGGCGACCACATCAGCTAGTGTAGTTACACGGGTAATTCCTGGGACACCCGGTGCAGCTGGCCGTCTCCAGCAACAGCAGCAGCAACAGGTACAGCAACAGATTAAGCAGCAGGTACAGCAGCAGCAGCACCCAAAACATCAGCAGCGGCAGCAGCAGGAGCAGCGGGAACAGCAGCGGCAGCAGCAGCAGCAGCAGCAGAAACAGCAGCAAAAACAGCAGCAAAAACAGCAGCAAAACCAGCAGCAGGAACAGCAGCAGCGTCAGAAGCAGCAGAAGCAGCAGCAGCAGCACCAGCAGCCGAAAGAGAAGCAACAGCGAAAACAGCAACATCAGCAGCAGCAGAAAGAGAAACAGGAGCAGAACCAGTGGCAAGAGGAGAAAAGGCAATTGCCTCCACAGCAGCAGGTGCACCAACAGCAGGAGCAGGAGCAGGAGCAGCACCAACCACAGCAGCAGCGGCAGCAGCAACAGCAGGAACAGCAGCAGCAACAGCACGAACAGGAGCAGCAACAGCACGCACGGCAGCAGCAACAGCAGGAACAGCAGCAGCAACAGCACGCACGGCAGCAGCAACAGCAGGAACAGCAGCAGCAACAGCACGAGCAGGAGCAGCAACAGCACTCACGGCGGCAGCAACAGCACGCACGGCAGCAGCAGCAGCAACAGCAACAGCACGAACAGCTGCAGCAACAGCACGAGCAGCAGCACCAACAGCACGAACGGCAGGAGAAACAGAATGAACAACGTGAGCAAGAGGCACAGGTGGTTCTCAGATCACACAGCATTGGCGGCAGTGATGGCAATGACAGAGTACCCCGGCATGCGTGTTCTATTTCAGAAATGAACTTGCAGGACTCGACTGCCACACCAGCAGCTCATCATCATGAAGTGCTGCCTGCGAAAGTGGATGCTACACGGGTAACTGATTCAGCAGTAAACCTTCAGGACCCGGGTGTCATATCAGCAGCTCATCAGCAGGAGCTACCGGCTGGGAAAGGGGATGATACGCAGGGAAGAGCGAGAGAAGGCGGAGTTTCTTCTGTTACCGTATCGTTAGAATCTCCCTTTAGTGATACAGCAGTGAACTTGCACGACTCGGCTGTCATATCAGCGGCTCATCATGAGGAGCTGCCAACTGTGAAAGGCGATGATGAAGCGCAGGTAACAGCGAGAGAAAGTGGAGTTTCTGTTGCTACTATATCGTTGGTACCTCCCTCTAGTATGGTAACGGACTCAGCAGTGAACCTGCAGGACTCGGCTGTCGTACCAGTAGCTCATCACCAGGAGCTGCCAATTGGGGAAGGGGATGATGATACACAGGCAGGAGCAAGCGAAGGTGGAGTTTCTGCTGTCACCGTATCGTTAGAATCCACTAGGGGAGGACAAGGTGCTGGTGCGTCCATGACTGCTGCTGTGTGTAGGCCTTCGCTGAATGATAAGTTGGAATTGGCAGCTGGGACTGTACCTGTTGCTGCGAACGACGGAGGACTTCCGATTGGGAAAGGCAATGATACACAGGTAACGGTGACAGAAGGTGGAGTTTCTGCTGTTACTATGTCGTTAGTATCCTCTAGGGGGAAGGAAGACGCTGATGCGTCCAAGACTGCTGTGGTGTGTAGGCATTTGCAGAATGATAAGTTGGGGTTGGCAGGTGGGACTGTACCTGTGGCTGTGAACGACGGAGGACTAGTGAATAAGAAGAGGAGTGAGAAGATAAAGGCTGTAGGTAAAGAGCAGGTCAATGAACTTGCTGTGACTGTGTCTACAACTGTTAATAATGGCAGATTAGTGAATGAAGAGAATCCTAAGGGGATGCGGGTGGTACCGAAAGGGCTAGCACATGGGCTGAATGATTTGGGGAATGATCCATCACCATCAATACCGCCTGCTCCAGAAGGGGCTCTTGAGATCATAGTTAGGAGCTGCTCTACTGCAGGACCTGGTGATGCGCGTAAAAAGGAAGGCTCGGAGTCAGCTGCAGCAGCAGTACTGTGGGGAGTACAGCCGGCTGCAGAGCCCGGGTATGCATCAGCTGCTGTTAATGTGCCGTCGCAGGTGTGCGCATCACAATCAGTTGTGGTGGAGATGGAACTGCCACGGCAAGCAATGGTGGGGAGAACAGATGGGGAGGAGCAGGCGAGTGGTGATACTGGTTTGGGAGAAACAGGGATTGAACAAGGGGCTATGGAAGAAGGGATGGTTTTCCTTCAGCAGACAAGATCATCGCCTCCCCAGAATATGATCTCTGTTTCTGGCATCGAGCGATCTGCCAGGAGTGATGAGCATGATGATGGTGGTACGAGTATTGATGACCGGTGTGATTTCCAAGCAGCAGGTACTTTGAGCACCTCGGGGGCTGAGACTACTTTGCCGACCAGTTCAAGCGATGGACTCGCTGATGCTGATGTGAGTATGGGTGGTCCATGTGATTTGCGAGTGGGGACTATTTGCGCCTCAGGGGATGGCACACCCGAAGTTGATGCTGGTCCGCTGATGTCTAGAGGCGGCGGGGATGCTGTGCCCGGGCCAATGTCAAGGAATCCTCTTTGTAGTGCAACTGCCTTAACTGTCCCTGCTGGTGCAAGACAGGTTAACGGAGATCAAAATCTTGCACGCGATGCGGGAGTGGCTTGTTCAAATAATGAAATGCAAAATGCAGAAGTCAAAGAAGGGTGCATCTTAGTGGTGCCCATGCCACTTTCGAGTTCACATGCAAATATGGTGGATGGGTGTGAAATATCCCATGGTGTGCAAGCAGCAGCAAAGCAAAGGCTACCGGTAGCATCGACCCTGCAGAGTGGGGTACGCAAAACTGTTGGTGTTGTTAGGTGCCATCGATTTGCATCTACGGCGGTAGAACCCATGGTAGCAGCACGTCCCCAAGTACCGCAGTGTCAGGTCTTGAGCCCGTCAACTGTTAACCACATTGCAGGAGGGCCAGAAGGAGAAGCTGTAATGGGAGAAAGAGAAGAAGGAATTGAAGGAGGACCTGAACCAGCAGGACAAGCTGCAATTGAAGCAAGTGAAACAGGAATCAGAGGGGAAGGTGGTACAGGTGTTTGCACAGGGACAGACTTAACGAAGGCATCCAAGGAAGATGGGATGGAAGATATGTTGCTCTCACTGCCATCCTCATCCAACCGAGACTGCACTGGGTGCGGTCCCGATGATGACAATGGTTGTTGCCGTAAAGATGGAGATGATAATGGTACATGTGTTTGCACAGGGACAGACACGACGAAAGCGTCCAAGGAAGATGGGATGGAAGATGTGTTGTCCTCGCTGCCATCCTCATCCAACCGAGACTGCACTGGGTGCSGTCCCGATGATGACAATGGTTGTTGCCGTAAAGATGGAGATGATGATGCTGACGATGGTGTCGGGCTGGAAGTCCGTGATCGATTATTATCGAACAGGAATGGGCTGTCGTCTTCTGCAAGTTCCTCGACCAAGGGTGGGAAGAATCATAGCTTAGGTCCAGGCGCTGCAAGTGGTAATCGGGGCGCTCCAAACGGAAACGCTATGGCCAGATTGGCAGATGCTGAAACCAACGCAGGCATGGAGGGTGCTTCTGGGAGATATGATGGAGTTTGTCTGTCTGGCAATGTGCCGGAACGACAGGTGGTAGGTGTGAATGGGACTTGCATAGCAGGAAATGAAATAAGTACGAGCAGGGAGGTTGATGTGGTTGGACATGGGGGAAAGCAGGGGGAAAGAGTGACAGAGACGGAAGCTTTACAGAAAGGGGGAAGAAGAGAAACGAGGGACAAAGTGGCGCCTGTGCACCCGTTGCATGAGAGTGCGTCCTCGTGCTCAGGATCTTCGAATTGCGGGCGGGCAGGTGAGCAGGTTGTGGTTGTTCCTATAATCGCGCCCAAGACAAGTGCAGGCCAGAGGCCATGGGTAGGAGCTTGCCTCCAAAATTCTGCATCTATGTCCAAACAGAAGGTGCTTCTTGGGCCCCCGGTAAATACGGTAGTGGCAAGTGCCAGGGAGCAAACCAAGGGTGCTGGATCCATGGCCACGTGCGTGGCTGTGACGACCCCTATAAGCTTGGGACGTGTTTGGATGGGAAATGATGAAAGGGCAGGGCGGGCAGTGATGGGCCGTGGCATTAGATCTATTCTGACAAAGCAATTGTCAAGGTCAGGGTCTTCCTTCACACGCCTTGTGAAAAAGAACGGGAAAATAGTTTTCGACTCCCCAGCGAAGTATGTGAGGTTGCGGGCAAATCAGCTTGTGGCAGTGAATGCAAGTGCCTCACACCCTTTGTCAGCTGGCAAGGGAATTCAACTACGGAATACTTACGTCAAGAGCAAAGTGAATCAACTTGTTCGCAGCGGGGTTTCCTGTGGGGTCTCTATGTCGACTGCCCCTGGGATGGTTGGCCTTGGAGTGCGGACAGGAGCGGTCCTGAGCTCGCCTTCAAGGAAAGTGAGCCCTTTATCCAGCTCAAGAGCACGGCAACGCCTCAGAGGTGAGAAGTAGAGGCTGTATGGTTACTTGTTTGATCATTTACTTTGTTGCTTGAATGAATGACGGCGGAAATGGCTGTTTGATGGATTGAATGGTTGATTGGCCGACGGTTGGTTACTCCGTGACCTGCTTGACTGCATCCTTGATTGCGTCCTCTGATTGCTTCCTTGACTGCTTTGCTTCATTGCTTCCTTGATTGCTTTGCTTGATTGCTTCGTGAGAGATGATTGGTCTGTATGATAGAGTAACTGATGGCTTGAATAATTGGTTAGTCCTTAGGTGGTTATTCCAGGACTTTGATAACCATATAGGATCAGCGGAAAGACTGCCAATAAAGGCAATAAATGGTCAGTTAATGATTTGACAAGTTCATTGGTACCTTATATACAAAATGACAACTGCTATTGCGCAAATGCTTGATTGATAATTTTGAGCACAAGTACTTAGTTAGTCTGGCTTCATACTAGCAGCAGATTTATCTGGATAGGGTGATGGGTAGGAAGGTAGGGCTGGGTTCAGCCTTGGGCAATTCGCTCATTTGTTGGGGAAGTGTTCCAAGGTGGCAGTGTTCATAACATTATTGCTACTTCGGTTTGGTGCATATGATCCTCCTTCGCTCTTGCTGCTGCTCGGTTCTTTGTGCACTACCCTCTCTCTCTCGCCCTCTTTGTCTCTCTCATGATGTTACTTCGTCCTTACCACTGCTTTGTTCTTCCTGCGCATGGTGCTGTCTCTCTCTCTTTCTCTCTCTCTCTCTTTCTTTCTCTTTCTCTCTCTCTCTCTCGTTCTCTCTCTGTCATTCTTTCCTGTGTTGCATTTTTCTCGTTTTGCACAACATGACTTTTGCCTTTTGGCTGGGGTCTTCGGATATCAGCTACTTTTGGATGTTCGTATATGGCTTCCCTTGTGTGCTAGATATAGCGCTGAGAGGCCTCTAGAGCTTCTTGGTCTCTCTAGCTGATTTTGGCACCCGTATCCAGGGTAAAACGCCCGTGTCCAGGGTGAAACCTGTGCACGATACAAGTCCATGACGCCTGGCTCTTTCTAGAGTTGCGCCCATGGTATCCCTGCAACCACACCACTCACTGCCTTCACCGTCAAAGATTTCAAACCGCCGGATTTTTGGCATCACGCCCATGGTGTCCCTGGAACTGCGCAGCTGCCTTTCACGATGAAGACCTCGAATGATCCGGACCCTTCTTGGCCTTGAGAGACCGTGTAGAGTACAGGAGGAGGCACTCAATCCGTAAGCCCAGCCCCAATTACGAGCAGGCAGTAAATAATACATCCACCCATTTTAAGCCTTAGGCCTTTTGGGCCTGCGGTGTTTGGTGGGGCCGGGTGTTCCTGGCCATCTTCTTACCCAGGTACTGACCGTTTCATCTGACTTTTAGGGACTCCAGCAGTACTCATGATATGTGCTGGGGCTCACCCCAGTAAACACCTAGGTGGTGATATTGAAAGGGGGGGGGAGGGAAAGGGCGTGCTGGGTCTGAAGAAGGTTGTTTGTGACCAACTAGGATACTTCCAACCACGGGCCTGAAAAACTTTGGAAAACAAAAAAAATGTAGTCTACCAGATATCCAGCCTATGGATGTTCG
>BFEA01000205.1:925294-940411 GCA_003427395.1 Chara braunii | reverse complement strand
AGAGAGAGAGAGAGAGAGAGAGAGAGAGAGAGAGAGAGAGAGAGAGAGAGAGAGAGAGAGAGCAGAAAAATAGAATTTGTCTCAATACTAGGGTTGCACCCCCCAATGGTTGGCGGCCCTTGACTGGTCGGCTGGCGACCTGCCGACCGATCAGCTGGTCGGCACCTGCCGGTCGGGGGTCATCGGCGCCCCGCAAAAAAAATAAATAAAATAAAATAAAATTGGGAGGGGTCCAGAACCCCTAATAACACCAGCAACACCCCCATAGCGGCCTCCAATACCCTCATACATCCCCCCAACACGCCCAAACCGCCCCCAACACTCTCATTACCCCCCCCAATACCCCTTATATCATCCCTATGCCCCCCCTATACTCCAACCCCAACCCCCCATACGCCCCCCCATCCCCAAATGTTTCTCAGCGGATTTTTTTTGTTTTTTTTTTTCTCACTGGTCGGCAGACCGCTGACCGGTCGGCCTGATTTGTTGGCTGCAATACGGTCGGCGGTCGGAAGGGATGCAACCCTGCTCAATACTGAATACACGAGGAATGAGTTAATCGTCTTTGATTAACAATCTAGTATATGCTAGCAAGATGAAGAAAGGCGAGAAAGCCTGGAGGTGATGGTTCCTCAGCACTGGTGACTGAAACTCTCTTCTAAACCTAGGCCATTGATCGTGATTGGCTACATGTAGTAATCTTGCGTCTTGCGGGAGCCGTACCACATGATCATGAAGAAGTGCTGTGCCATGGCTGCCTAGCTGCATCTATGGTTAAGTGTCTTCCTCCATAGATTGGAGGTGCTCTGCCAGAGCCAGGAGCTGTCTGTCCCAGGCTCCCCTCATACCTGCAAGCATCAGCACTGTCACCCGCTGTTGTTGGGCAGTATAAGTGACCTGGCCTCCAACTGGCATCATACTTCTGATGTCCGGGTAGCGACGAGGGCCAGAGGGTTTGCTACCTGGTCTTCCAGGACTTCCTTGCTTGCATTCCCTTTTAGGGAAAATGATGATGCTTCTGCTCAGTCTGTCAATCTCACCCATTTCGGGAATTATCCTCCATCTAATTTGTTCTGGCACTTCCTATACCTGACGATAAGCACCGGGCCTAATGGAAAACTTCTAGGATCCCCCTAGAAACTTACCTCTATGTCCGCTGTGCTGTCTGATTCTTATTAGTCCCTTTGTCTGAGTCTCTACCTCTATCTAGAAACTCTCCCTTGGACTTTGACAAAGTAATGAGCATGGAAAGTTATTTACCACATGCGCATCAAGACACGGAAAGCTTCGGAAATTTGTGAGCAAAGAGGGGAAAACACGCTCAGTTCTCAGACAAACATAGTCAGCTGACTTCAAAGCGCAGGATTTGGACAGTTACGAAAACACAGTGAAAATCTCAGCCTGAGTCTGCAAGGACATTGTCATACCAATCCTTTCACATAACCTGTCATGGAAGATCGGAGTTTTCATGGAGAAGGAACATCTTTTTTGTGTTCTCCTGGAGATTTGTCAGACTCCTTCACACCGAATGGCGGAGTAGGCTGGTGTCGGATGTGTTGGAGCTAACCTTCTCCCCCGCTAACAAGGCATGCGGTCGTTAAATCTGTATCTGGCTTGTTTGAGTTACCTTCTCCCCCCTAACAAAGCATGCGGTCGTTATATCTGTTATCTGGCTTGAAAGTTGCACTGAATGCAGCTGTATAGACCGGGTGTTGTGCTCTGGGGAATAAGGGAGTAATGAAGGGGGAGCATTGTGTAATGGCGTGCCAGAGGATCGGTATTCCTGCCTGCCGTGTGTTACAAGGAAGCCCATCCTCACATGGATACCAAAGTTTTCAGCTGCACATTTTCTTTTTTTTTTTTCTTTCTTTGTTTTCTGTTTTTAAAAAGGGCGATAGCCTTGAGATATCATCGTGAAACTGACCGGTCCTAGGTAATTCAACAATTTTGTTCCTCTGGTTCCATCTGGATTCTGGATTCGAACTCAGGCTGCGTTTCAAGAGTTTATGGGTGTACCAACTGAGCTAAGCTCGTTGGTGAAAGCATCTTTTTTTTTTTTTTTTTTTTTTTGTAATACAAAGCCCCTTCTGTTCTGGGGGGCTACTCCAGGTGAAAGCACCTTTTAACAATACGAGTCCCCTTCTATTCTGGGGGGGCACCAGTCCGGTTACTTATCCCCGGCAAGCGTGTTTTTACAAAGACAATAGAAGAAAAGACAAGAAAAAGAAGATTGGCTCAACTCTTGTGGCACTAGCCGCTAAGGAAGGGGGGGCTGCTTCTGTACTTCCGACCCCAAGCCTTCGTCTCTTCATGGTGGATCACCCTATTGGCCGGGAGGCTTGCTAGCAGCAGCCAGACATGCAATAGGGTGGTCCATCACAGGGCATGGTGGATCGGGGTGGGGTTCAGAGCGGTCACCTTTTCAGGGTAGCCATTTCTTTTTTTTTTTTTTCTGTAAAAGGGAAACGGTTGTCTTGAGATATCATCATTGAAGTCGACCGGCCCCAGGTAATTCAGAATTATGTTATTCTGGTCATCTGATTGTAACTAGGTTCGAACTTGAGTCTGTATTTCAACAGTTCGTGGGTGTACCAACAGTTTGTGAGTGTATCATTTCTGGAAGTTTTGAGTGCTTTTTTTTTCCCGGTCTGTGTGTGCACTTTGTTTTTTTTCCCCGACTGAAAACAACTTCTCAGTTTGCTATTTGGTGAAGATTGACATGCACGTAGAGCGTGTGTGTGTGTGTGTCTGGGTGCGAATGTCTGTGGATGTGTTTGTGTGGTTGTGTGTGTGTGTGTGTGTGGGTGGGTGGCCGCACACGCGCGTGTGTGTGTTTGTGTGTGTGTGTGTGTGTGTGTGTGTGTGTGTGTGTGTGTGTGAGTGAGTGTGTGAGAGAGAGAGAGAGAGAGAGAGAGAGAGAGAGAGAGAGAGAGAGAGAGAGAGAGTTTGAATTTGACATCTGATAAGCTGTGGGTCTGGTTTTCACTTTGCTCAGGAAGCAGCTTCAGTCGAAACGGATGTATGAGCCGGTGTACACAGTCTCCGCAAATGGCCTTTCCATGCGACGGACAGGTGTGCGAAGCAACCGAAGTGGTGCCAATCTCAAATGGACAAAGTGCATAGGGAACCGTGCGATTGAGGCAAATGAGGTACACTTCTGCATATGTTATTCCCAATTATTCGTCCTCATAATGTGCAAATTGTCTTGTGCATGTTCTTAGCGGATTGTAGTGTGCAACGTGTAGGCACGGCGACAGTCAGGTTCACTCATGAAAGTCCCATTCTGAGCACCCCCTTAGCTTTGTGAAAGGGCTCTGATATATATACTTCGCTTCTTAAGTTCTTGCGCTATGAGCAGCTATGCCCTTTTCTCGTTTTATTCCTTTTGCTGTGAAGTGGTATCACACTTAATTTGAAAGACTTTTGCACCCTCTGTACCTGAGGGACGGAACAGGCTTCTGAGATTAGGGCTAAGGTAGTCAGAGGGTTGCACTGCGCTCGTAAGGGCCGTGCTGCAACCCGTACAAGATCGTCTCAGGGTTAGAAAGGCTATCTTTTGCATGATGATTCTGATCTGTGGTCACATGTGGTGCAGCATCAACAGAGGAGGTTGCTTGCTGTCGGCTGCCTCTGCCCTTTTTGCGCATGCTCCGCACATTCCTTAGTGACAGGATGTCACCTTGGGACTCCTCTGCACAATGTGCGTACCAGGCCTGGACCCTTGGACCCACCCTGGGTTGGGGGCAGGTCTGGGGGGGTGCCGAGGTCACATTTGGGGAAGTGGGGAAGTGCCGCATATTCCCCTGGGAACTGCAGAGGAAACTCAGCTCTCAGGGGCTGTTTGGCTGAAACAATGCAGCATCCTCTGACTCCTGAGGGGCATCACATCCTGTGCCACCGCTCCTACAGTCTCCCGCGGTATCCCCTCCATAGCCACTACCCTGGCAACTCTCTCTGCTGTGCCTGCTGCTGCCCCCATGAGGTCACTCCGCTTGCCCAAACCGCTGCCCACCCCTCCCCCAACCCTAGCTGTCCCCACTGCTGCGCTCTCCTTCGCCCTTGTTTCCACTCCGTCGGCTTTGCTGAGACTCGCCCCCTACCTTGCCACGAACCTACCGCCTCCTTCTCTGAGTCTGGTCTGCGCCCCAGGTCCCTTTGTTGAATCACCCCGGGGAAACGCGCCATTGGAGGGCGCTGGTGCTGTGCACCCGCTCACCGTTTCTCCCTTTTTTCCCGTTTTGTTTTTGACTTCCCCCCCACCCCCACCCCCACCCCCAAACCGCGGACCCCTGCTGGGGTTGCTGGAGCTGGGTGTTGCCGACCCTGCTAAGAGATTACGCAACTTGGTCTTGAATGCCAGATGGTTTAGGGGCTGCTAAGAGATTATGCATACTCCTAGAAACAAAAGGTATTGACGTGTTAGAATCTCTTCGGGAATCCCCTTTCTCTTTTCTACTTTCATCTGCAGTTGCTGTGACTTGGGCTCATCGTGATATATTGCCTGGTTCAAGACAACATTATGTTAGAATCTCTTCGGGAATCCCCTTTATGGCATATCAGCCACTATTCTTCTAGCATTACTTTTCTAGTTCATTTTACGGTTTTACTGCATTTCAGCGGGGTTGGCTCAATGGTAATTACTAAATGCATTTCCTTCATCTCTTTTTCCATTATTCGCTGTCATGCCTTGAATATAAAAAAAAATGCAGGAAAAAAGTCGTTGCAGCTCTGAGAAACACACAAAGGGCGTAGTGGTCCTAAGGGCATACGCACACTAGGATTTTGCCAACTGAACTCTGGATGTAATTGCTGTCACATACATTCAGGTATGAATGTAATTGTGGTCAGATACATCGAGGAAGGTCCTTGTGCGAGTGTGCCCGAAGACTGATGTTGGCAAGTTTTTCAGTGCCATATTGCTGAAGCATGCGGTGATTTTTTTTCACTGCGGAAAACAGTTTCGCACAGTCAGTAACCCCGGCGGAAAAGGAAGGATGTGGTGGCAATGATGCTGCTGCCGATGCCACCGAAGATGTTCGGTTAGAATCAGGCAGAATGTTGAGCTTTGGCCTGTCAGGGTTATACAGTTCACAGTTATCACCTTCGCTCTCTTCCTCCTCTTTCCTGTTGTCAATCTGGTGTTGGAATTCATCGCGATGGAATTGGGGTGTTGTTATGGGTTGCCTGTGTTATAGACATGAGAGCAGTACGAGAGGGGTCAGGGGAGAGGAAGATGTGTATTCCCCCATCTCCAGTGGGTCCAGTGGGAACAGAAAGATGGGCAACATACACATGCGCGCGCGCGCGCGAGAGAGAGAGAGAGAGAGAGAGAGAGAGAGAGAGAGATTACAGATTTATTTGTTCATGTGATACAGGTGGCGACAAAGGCAGTTGCAGCTGTCGAAAAAAGAAATAGAGAGAGGAAAGAAGCTGTCAAGAAAGCAAAGTTTGATGCAGCAAAGGATAGGGCAAGAAGGAAGGCAGCGCGAAGAGCAGCAGTGAGAAAGTCTCGTAAGTGTTAAAAGTGTTTGTTTTGTCCTTCCAAATTTTGCTCCTTTCACTAAAATAGGTCGAAAAGCTTGTGTCCGTTGAGACATCCGTTAAAATTGGAACGACACAGAGAAAGGAGATTAGCATGGCCCCTGCCCAAGGATGACACGCATAAATCGAGAAATGGTCCAGAACTTCCGTTTTTATAAAAAAATATTAAAAAGGTTGAAAAGCTTGTGTGTTATGACCCGGACCAATTGCGAAGTACAAATTCACCAATAAAGCACAATGCTGCCCAATTGCAACAGAAATGAATGAACTTGAGAGGATTGAGAGGATAAGAAGAAGAAGAAGTAGTAGTAAGAAGGAAGAAGATGAAGTACACCAGCAAAGAACCAATGTCAAAGCACTTCTCCTTCGCTCAACTTCTCAACTCCATATGTCCCCCTCTCTTATATTCAAACAAGAATTATTGTAACAATGCTGACCAGCTGATCCAGAATCAAAGTCCAAGGTCCTCTTCTACAGCTGACTACTATTGAGGTCCTCCATAGCCATGGCCGCCTCTCCCTTCTTCTTCCTTGGAGGCCGAGGCTATGGCGGACTACTGCAGGCCACCGTGATGTCCAGAGGACAACACAGAACAGCTATGGCTGTCCCGCACACACCACCATGCTCCGAACCACCTTGAAGTTACTCGGTATGGCTCCCCTCCCTCGGAGGGGTCTTCTTGCTGCTGCGCTTGACCAAGATGAAGATGGCTGCCACCATAGCCAGGTAGGTACCCCGGCTCCTTCTCCCTCCTCCTTCTTCTTCCTCCTTCTTCTTCTTCCTCCTTCTTCTTCTTCTTCCTCCTTCTTCTTCTTCTTCCTTCTTCTTCTTCTTCCTCCTCCGCTGTCCTTCTTCTTCCTCCCACCAGCGCTGCTCCGCTGCCTCTCTCTAGCGCAGCTTGCCTAGCGCTGCTCTGGGCGCCGCTCCAAAATGCCGACCTCCAACCGCTGGACCGACAAATGAGGCGGAGCTCCTTGCTCCGCCCACTGATATAGCGGCCTGGTTGCCTCTTGGGCGGTGACTTCCAGGCCGCTCGGCCTCCCAAGCAACCGGTGTGCCTCCGCTTTCGGAGGGAAACATCATTGCAGACCCTGAAACATCCCGCACAGGCCCTAGACTCCTACTACTACCCCTAGGACCTACCGGACTGCTAAAAATGCCAACTTTGTCTTTTCTGCCCGGACTTTCAAGTACCCCAAGATTCGGCCTTTCGGCCTTCAAGTACCCCGACATTGGACTTACCGGCCTACTTGAGTGTTTTCCCGCTACCCACCAAGGGTCGCGGGGCTGCTAGCTTCGCCACTTGAGTGTTCCCTGGCTGCACCCCTCACAAGCCACGCCACAGGTAAGTACCGGCCCTACCGGGCCTGCCCAACATCCATGGCCCCGACGGGGTCACACACACACTCAAGCACTCAGTCAGGCACGCATTCATCACCCAGGCACGCCAACCACATACAGGCACGCACTCAGACCCAACACAAACCACTCAACAGGCAGGGGACTTAGTACGGCATGCATTCCACGAGCAAACTCAGAAATCAGCTGTCTGTTACAGTCCGTGTGATGACGGGTCATTACATGTGTACCTACTGTCTTCACCTGAATAGAACACCCGGTCATTATAGCTGTGTTTGGGCCAACTTCCAGTCTAAATACAGCGATAATGACCAGGCATTCAATTCGGGTGAAGACGGTAGCCTATGTGAAGTAGGTAATGGAGTTGATTGCTTCGTCATTCAAGGCCGAACAACTCCTCAGTCTCAAGTCTGGCTCACTTTTTCCACTCCCACTTGGAAATCATCATGTAGAGGATCCTTTCCTCGGTCGTAAAGCTTGTTCAGATTCAGGGCTCAGTTAGGCACCAGTGGTTGAGACTGGCTCACTTTTTCCACTCCCACTTGGAAATCATCATGTAGAGGATCCTTTCCTCGGTCGTAAAGCTTGTTCAGATTCAGGGCTCAGTTAGGCACCAGTGGCGGCGGCAGGTGGTTTGAGTGCACTACTAGGGAACAGCGCAAGTTGGATGCCAGTGTCTCGGATAGTGTGTTGTGGCATTTGTCGAGGGATCAGCCTTTGCGGCAGGCAACCTCTTTTCTTCTCTCTTGTCTTTCACTTCTCCCTTGGCTAACGCCACACAATGTGGCCGTGCCAGAACTTTCTGACAAATATGAAGGTCGGGGTTGGGGCGCTGTTTGATAAGGGACTTGGGGAGAGGCCTCTGTTCAACCTGGAAGCAAAACAAGGGAAAGGGGCCATGGAAGAAGTAGACTTCACAGCTGAATATCCTGTCTTATTCGGGGTGGCAGGGAGGGGGGTGCGAAGGGGTGAAAATAATCTGAGGTGTATAGTGTTTGTACTGGCAGAGATGTAGTTGTGGTGTCATCAAAGCCTTGAACAATCAATGGATCGGCTAAGGTACAGATGGTTGCACACTTCCGTCTCTTTGGGAGATCAGTGGCACAGCACCCTTTCAACGTTGAGCAAGTCGAGTGCAGTGAAACCCATGCCACAGAAGCTTCAAGCATGGCCAAAGCAATGCCAACCAAGCCGTGACTCACACTACTCTATCAATGAAGCAGCAAATGACAACATGTCAATACCAGAAGAGAATGGCTCAGATCGGAACACGATGAGCAACGCTTGTGAAGCTGTTGCAAAAAATGGAGCTTCAATGACTTCCAGTCCCATACTCCACTTCTCTCCCAGAGTTTGAACTCTCCTCCTGTTGACACTTGAAATGAATCAACCCCAGTTATAATGGCAGCAACCTCTTCTTACCAACCTGAGGTCCGACGCTGGCCTGCAGAATGGGATCTTGGATGAAGAATGCTGATCAGTTGTAGCTCCCGAGTGTTCTTCAGTGCCACCACGTCACCCCACAATTGCTATAGCGGCTCCCACCTGAAGACTGCTTCAGTTGCTTGCTTTCTCCATCCTCTTCTTCGCCCTAGTTTTCACTCCGCACCACTTGAAGGTCAGCATGAACAGGAAAACATTGGGTCAAGAATGGTGGTCTATGGTAGCTTCATGGGGTCTTCTTCTTCGTGCGGTTATGGCTTCCATTCACCAGGTTGGCTTCTTCTCCTCTTCCTCCCATTCCCTCTCTCTCTCTCTCTCTCTCTCTCTCTCTCTCTCTCTCTCTCTCTCTCTCTCCTGTCTCTTATACACATCTAGATGTGTATAAGAGACAGGTGTCTTGGTCTCTGTCGTCACTGGCTGTTGCATTAATGTGGTGAGCTCTAGTGCAAGGCATGCTGCTCCAGCACAAGGCAGAATCTCACAAGTGGGGACTGGCAGCAAGAATATATGGAATTGTCCATCTTGGGTGGCCCCAAAGGGATGACTGTGATATCAAATGCTGCGAGCGGCTGGGATGCGTCCACTGTCTGAGGCCATCATTGATGCAACAAGCCCGGATGCATCTGGAAGCTTTACCTGGGCGCTTGTGTTGAAATGATCCGGTCCAACCCGGATCAAAACGACTACTCGACAGCGAGGAGAGGCACGGTAAAGGAGGAGCTAGAAGAAGGAATAACAAAAGTGAAACCGCGGAAAAAAGCTACAGGAAGGAACGGAAAGAAAGAACTGCACAGGGAAGGGCAAAATACCGGTTTCAGTGTGCTTCTTGTTGTCATCAATTTTTTTTTTGTTTTCGTTTGTTTCCCAGATGACGCAAATTCGTTTTTAAGTTGATAGATATGTGACAATATTTTGGTAGGTAATGCTTTCCCTGAGTACTGTTTCCAGTGGCAGTGCTTTTGTAGAAGCTTGCTAAGATTCCTCACTCGTGTTGTTCTGCCAGGCGAACGCATCATATTCGTGGGTCTGGCGCAGTACAGGATGGATCCCGTTGGAAGAACGCTTCATAGGATTCCCGGTAGGTTGGAGTTGCCCCCCCCATCATCAACGCGTAAGTGTGTGATGTGACCTTGTGGAGCTTGTGGTATTCGAGCTTCACATTGGTGTGCGTGCTGCTGGTCTGTGAAATTGTCGTTCATGCCTTCGTGACAAAGTGAATACTGTTCATCTCTGCTAATCTCTGCTACAAGTCCTTTCCGCCAGAAATGCTCTCTGCACGAATTGCTGATGGCAGTTGGGGAGCAAATTCAACGTTACATTTTCATGATTTTTGTCATTGATGGATTCATTTTGTTTTTGTCAGGGTTCAAATGGTATGTAATATGTATATGTTTGTAAAGTGGATGATCATCCGATGATGTTATTGTTGCCAGAGTGTCTGACAAATTGTGATAATAATATGTTAACTTGGAAGTTATAGTTGCAACGGCTGCATCGCGGATCCGTTGCAGCTAATCTTTTTGAAAGGGGGTAGTGCCGAACCTCTACCCTTTTTCGAAGGGGGTAATTGTGATAATATGTTAACTTGAAGGTAGCTGCAACGGCTGCATCGCGGATCCGATGCAGCTAATCTTCTTGAAAGGGGGTAGCGCCAAACCTTTACCCTTTTTCAAAGGGGATAGCCCTGAAGGGCCTGAACCTTAATCTGTCCATCCTGATACAATCAGGATTCGAACTCGTGATTATATACTTCCGTACATTGTGGATCTGTTGCAGCTTATTGTTTCTAAAGGGGGTAGCACCTAACCTTTACCTTTTTCGAAGGGGGCAGCCCTGAACATTATTGTATACATCTTGATGCAAGCAGGAATCGAACTCAACTCATGATTATATACTTTTGTACGTCGTCAATGTTTACTGAGCTGTCAGACTTGAAGTTTGAACCCATGACCTGTTTATCAACAAGGAGACAGTGACCTCTTTGTACCGTTCCACCACGAGGTGGCTAGGTGCAATCCTTGTCATTGTGGAGGGCTTCTCAGTTGTGAAACTCTCTTTGTGCCTCCCGTGAAAGTCGTGCGGGCTTCATCATGGGTGCGATATTGGACACTGTATAAGCGAAGCAGAGAACCGTTTGTGAATTACTGACATGCTGATGAGGCAGACTTTGAAGTTTGAACCCATAACCAGTTGAAGTGCCAGATCACCATGCTGCTGAGTACACTGTAAATTCTATGATGGCCTTCTGAGACATCGGATGTGGTTCTCGTCCTTTTTTTTTTGGCGTGTCCTGCTCTGTTTCGTTGTGGAATGCTTATCGTTTTGTCTCCGCAGAACCTCCTGGCATTTCTAGCAAACCGGCGTCTGCTTTCGCACTGCTTGCTCCAAAGAGGACCTCAATCAACGGGATCATGTGCGTATGGCAACCCTTTCTTGTATCAGATGCTCAAGCATCCATCCATCTGTATATGCATGCAGCACATCCTACTCCATGTGTCTATTTGCCGATGTGTCTTTGCATCCCTCTCTTTCTGCTCCTATCTCTTCTTCTCCTCCTTATGGGAAGGACATGTCGAAAATGGGAGTCTTTGTGTCCTTCTCTTCGTCTTCTCCTTACGGGAAGGATATGTCCAAAATGGGTGTCTTTGCGTCCTTCTCTTCTTCTTCTCCTTACGGGAAGGATATGTCCAAAATGGGTGTCTTTGCATCCCACTCTTCTTCTTCTCGTAATCGGAAGGACATGAGTCATATGACCAAATGGGTCCATCTCTCTGACCTTGTGCGACGGGAACCCGATTTCTTAAGCAGATTGTTTGCTTGGATTCCGGTTTCTTTTTCAAGGGGTATGATTGGGATCTCAATCCCCATGGCATGGAAAGACCATTGGCTGTTGAGTTCTAAAGGAGGTTGTTTCTTCTCTTTGGCCCTAGTTGCATCACGCGCCCTCTGCAAGGATTGTAATGCATCTGGACAACGTTAATGACCAGATGCGGTCAAGATGTTGGCCAAGATGTTGGCCGATGGCGAGTGGTTTTACATAGGCCCTAAAGCTCTTGATCTACTGGTGTCACTGTTCTGGGGTTTGAAGAAGTCCCGGACAGTCCAACGAGCCTCCGGCCAGCTGTTGCCTCTTGATTTCGTGGCCATGTTGAGCCCCCTCTACCTCCGAGCCTGTTTTTGCCGACCCTTGGATTTTCACTGTGCACCGAGTTTTGCTGAGCCTGGGTTCCGTTTTGTTTCTTTTCTGGTACTCTCCTGAAAAAAAAAAAAAAAAAAAGCATGGCCAGACTTTCGAAAAACGACCCTCTCACAGCCACACACACAAAAAAAAAAACCAAAAAAAACACCCCTCTGGACGTGATACCAGGTAGATACCTAGCCCAAAGTCATTGTGCGAGTATGCCCTCAGTGAGGGCGTTACGGCAAGGGTGTCAGGTCCACTGAAGAAGGAAAAGGAGAAAAAAATTTGAAACTGAACTTAGGTCGGGAAAGCGGGTTCGTACATTCTGCAAAGTAATAGTGTGGGCATGCCCTCCTCCACAAAGTGTCAGCAGCCCGTGTTCCCCGCCGTGCCTCCAAGCAAACCGGTACCTCCTCCTTTTCGGAGGGAAACATCATTGCAGACTCTGATATTGCCCTTACAGGCCCTAGACTCAGACTGGTTGGACTGGTACCCACCTAGACCTAGCCTATGACTACTGGGCCTCTTAAAATGTCAACTTTTGTCTTCTTCTGCTCGCCCTCGAGCACCCGACACATCTACCTCTACTTGGTGTGGTACCGGCCTACCTGGTACTTGAGTGTTTTCCGCTGCTCTCAAGTGTCGCAAGCCTCTTTCCCCGCCACTTGAGTGTTTTCCCCGCTGCAACCCTCAATGCTACAGCCACAGGTAAGTACCGGCCCTTCGGGCCTTCTGATCAACCAAGTGCCCTTGCGGGTCACACACACACTCGAAGCCGACAAGCACTCGGACAGGCATGCAGACCAGCAAGCATGCACCCACACAGACTTAGAAAACTCAGCAACAAGCGGCAATCTCAGTAAGGCATACATTCCATGAGCGAAACTCAGAAATCAGCTGTGTGTCTCAGTCCGTGTTTGGCAGGTCGTTACAGTTTCCAACTTTCTAGTAGTTTCTAACTTTCTAGTAGTTTCTAACTTTCTAGTAGTTTCTTCCTCTCCCCCACAGAGTTCAGCACTTTTCCTTTACAGCATTCCCATCTTGATGGTGCGAGTTAGTGTAGAGAAGCTTGGTGTTTTTGTTGGTTTATTCAGTTTTACAACCCTTGATCTCGCAAGGGAGATATTGAAGAGAGAGCAACCGGACAAAGAGAAGCGTCTTTTTATAAGGGGAGCTGTATGGATGTAGGGACTGTGTGTCTGTGTACCTCATGATGGTGTGGTTGTTGCTGTGCATAACAGGTACGTGCGAGTGGGTAATGGAAGTAAGCTCGTGAGGGATCCGAAGGCTGCAATTCATGCTATTGCAAGGCAGGCAGACATCTACTCAACCCAATCTGACTGGGCTCATTTATTCCATTTTTGTCACAGCCCCTCGTTTGTTGTCCTCTTCTCTCTCTCTGCCTACGGTTTACCGGGCAGTTCTGTTTGTGACGATATATATATTGACTGTCAACTAAACTAATATCATTAGGAAAAAAAAAAAAAAACTAATATCATTGTATGCGCAGTCCAATGAGTCCATGTTAAAAAGTCCTATAAACCTGAAAAAAAAAGGAGTGTCTTCGTGATTGTCGTCACCTCTGGAAAAGAATTTTCGGGTCGTATTAGCATATCGCTTGTGTGCAGCTTCCCTTCATTATTGCCAGGCTGCCAAGTGATCTGTATTCAACTTGAGAGGCAGAAACAAGTTAAATAAACATGGACGGTGGACCGCCATTCTTAGTACATAAACTGATGAGTTCTATGTGGGGAACGTTGTCGCACGAACGTCGTCGTTCGTTTCTTTTTGGGCGCGCGCCGCAGAGCACAAATACAAATTGAATTGGAGTGAGAAGACGGTTATCTTTGTATGGAAAAGATGGAATATAATTTTGAAAAAGGGTGCGAGGCTGCGCAGCACAAATTTGCCTCGGGGAAAAGGAGCCTCGGACCGAAGTGGTGGGTTTAATTGGTGTGAAAAACAGGTTGTCTTGATCTGGAAAATATGGAATAATGAGCCTGCAAGGCTGGCATGCGAAAAAACTTTTAATGCACAGTTAATGCAAAGAAGGGACAAGGTGCCGACAAAAGGCGTATTCACTTCGCATTCTTTTTGCAATGCTGTTGCTTCTTATGTCTTGCTGTCCGTTTGTGGGCCTTCACATTCAGCAAATGTCGTCATCTGACCATCTCTTCTTCGTGCAGATACCTGTCCGCTTCTTCATATCTCCAATCTCATCTTTGTCCCCTTCACTACCGTCTTTCCCGGAATTGAACGTATGCCGTACGGCGAATTTTTTCACTCTCTCTAGCCTGAAAACTTGCACCAAAAAAAATTACTGCTATAATTACCGTTTGGCGTTCGTTCTATTCGGCGGCACACGGTATTCCGAGTAGCTAGCTCCTGTTACAGAATCTTGATGGAAGAAGGCTGAAACCAGCGTATTCAACTTGGGAAATGATCAGGGCATACTCGCAGTAGCACCTTTTTTTTATTTTACTTATTTGTGGATGGAACTGCCGCCAGATGCATACAAGTCCCCCGCCGTAAATGACGTTGATGTGAGTGCGCCCTCACACTAGGATGCGCCGTCACACTAGGATTTCCCTGGACGTTATGACGGTTTTGTTTTCACTTTTTTGTTCGAATTAACAAGACAAATCATGTGACCAGATAAGAACGCGGCCATGCACCCCAACCACGCATCTAGAATCGAGGAAGAGAGCTGTCGGTTGTCTTCTAGGTCTGGGCTCCGGATGCAAGAAAAGAAATCAGAGTGTGAGTTAGTGTGAGTTCTTATGCCTGTATCTGGCTTTGAAATGTGAACTGATTCGTTCAGTCCGGTCGAGTTGAATGCGGTCCCTTTGGGAACCTCCTTCTCCTGTGTGTTGTTCTCTCTGTTTGTCTGGCCTGTCCTGGGTTTGTAACTGTGAACCTGGGTTTGTTGCAGACTGGAATACCGGAGCTGTGCCTGATACCGATGGTTGTTACGTCTGCGTCCAGATTTCCTTGCTCGAAATCGTTCTTACTGTTTTTTTTTTTTTTTTTTTAGATTTGTCTCTGTTTTGTGACGATTAGTCGATGCACCTGTTCAGGTATTGGAGATGTATTCAGATGCTGGGCATTGCTGGCATGTCGTTTATTTATAGGATATGTGGCTAATGGGCCCAACAACTGGGTGGAGTGTTTCTTCAATTGGCATGCATCTCCTGCTGTGTGTTTGAGAGAAAGTAATAAGGGGTATCCATGGGGTGGTTTATGGGACTCGTGACGGATTAATTTTTTGCGAGGGATTGCTGTTTGTTTGTTTTCTTTTTCTTTTTCTTTTTTTTTCTTTTTTCTTTTTTTTTTTGGGGGTTGCGAAATAGGTGGATGCTGTTTCTTGTCTTACCAATTGGAGAATCTGAAGTGTTCTTGCTTCCAAGCCTTTGATTTTTTTGCCTTTGTGCAGTCATCGTGTAAAGTGGAGTTTGCATAATGCTCGTTTCAGCAGAGGGCAGAAGAGCCAGCAATATTGTCTGTTCTACACTCGCTTTGGTCTGTCTCTTATACACATCTAGATGTGTATAAGAGACAGGGTTGAGACTGGCTCACTTTTTCCACTCCCACTT
>BFEA01000205.1:904997-923513 GCA_003427395.1 Chara braunii | reverse complement strand
TTTTTTTTTTTTTTTTTTTTTTAACTTGGACCATTTCTTGATTATGTGTGTCATCCTTGCGCAGGGGCCATGCTAATCTTCTCTGTATCGTTCCAATTTTAACGTATGTCCCGAAGGACATTTAAGTTTTAACTATTTACTATTTACTATTTAGCTAGGTTGTTGGATCAGACGTCCGGGACTCCCCTGACCGCCCGGGATGTCCGACCGGACGACGGGGGTACCGGACGTATGGGGGAGACGTCCGGGGGAGACGACCGGACCCCGCACCATTGGTAACCTAGCTATTTAGCCTTTGTCTGATCTGAAAGGCGGCAAGTGCTTTTTTTCCAACGGCAATGGAGAAAAATGACATTAGTTGTTGCAGCTTCTTTTGCAAGGGAATTATATAAGAAGGTGCAGGAAAAAAAAAAAAAAAAAAAAACAGGAAGAAGAAGGTAGATCATGTTGTGGTCTTGCACTTTGGGGGGACTTCATAAGACATCCTCTCTGAATGGCAGTGATGATGTGTGTGCTTGGTCGGTCGCAGGGACGTGCAACAAGAAGGATGGGAAATGCCCCTACATACATGATCCGGAGAAGGTGCGCTCATTTCTTCATGTATAGATATATATCTATATAGGGTTCAGCCTCCTGATGAGTCGGTGAAACTCCGACGAAACAGTTTGTCACAGCCCCTCGTTTGTTGTCCTCTTCTCTCTCTCTGCCTACGGTTTACCGGGCAGTTCTATTTGTGACGATATATATATATTAATGATATGTCTGACAATATCTAGACGATACATAATTGTTTCAGTGTGCTCGTCTTCTTTGTCTTCTGGGTTTTTATCGTTTGTTTTGCAAAGTGCGGCCTTCTAGTTCATACTACTACATAGATATAGATATGTGACAATATATACACTCTCGAGTCTTGACACCTCTCATTGCCTGCCTGCTTTACTAGTCCTGTGCAGCAAATCCTCCAGCCATCAACAATATTGTTTCTCGAGAAGTGGGCTATATGAACTTGGTTCTCCTGTCTGCAGCATAGGGTATAAGGCTATAAGCTATTCCACATGGCTATGAATGATGCTGTTGGTTTTGCTACTCCCTATGTGTGTGTGTGTGTGTGTGTGTGTGTGTGTGTGTGTGTGTGTGTGTGTGTGCATGAGCATCCGACTGTGAGACAGAAGCTGCGGTTCCTATTGTGTGGGGCTTACGGCTTGCGTGACTGAGCAGCTCTCCTTGGTGACGGATCTCTTCTATGGTTGGTCATTACCTTGAATTAGGTGTTTGTGTGTTCCATGGAAAAAAGAAGACATGTTAGTGCTGTGAAATGACTATGTAAAAAAAAAAGACATGTTAGTGCTGTGAAATGACTATGTAAAAGAAAAAAAAGACATGTTAGTGCTGTGAAATGACTATGTAAAAAAAAAAAAGANTGACTATGTAAAAGAAAAAAAAGACATGTTAGTGCTGTGAAATGACTATGTAAAAGAAAAAAAAAGACATGTTAGTGCTGTGAAATGACTATGTAGTGTCTCGTTGATTGCATGTGTATCTGTTCCAGGTGGCTGTGTGTACTAAGTTCCTGGTGGGGAAGTGCGATAAGGAGAATTGCCTCCTGACTCACAAGGTGACATCGTCACATGCCGAGCTCCTTTTTCTCTTAGTTCCTTGTTGTTTACTTTGGGGTTCGAGTGTGACAGATTGGTCATCGTGCAGATGTGATGCTCGTACTTTCCGGTATGGGCAGATACGCTGCAGTCTGCTTGTGTTGTGGTCGCTGCAATTTCCCGACCCCCCTTTGCAGATGCGGGGCCAAGTTCTTGGCCTGATTGGTCGCCAAAAATATGGCATGTGATGGTCGGCATCTCTTTGGCCTCTCCCAGTTTTAGATTGTCTACTATGTCTAGTTTGTCTCAGCATGCCTACGGTAATCAACCTGCTTGAATTTCATTTAGCATTTCATTCTTACTTACGGGGACCCTTGTGTGAATGTGAGCTGAGCTCAGAACCCTTGAGGGAAGAGAGGGGCTACTTTATTAATGTGGCTGCACACAGGACTGACAAACCGTCTCCCGCCCATGCTCCTGTAAGAGAGTAGTCATGGAGGGGAAGAAGAAGAAGAAGAAGAAGAAGAAAGTAGCTGTGGATGCATCGCCAACTTATCAGGATTGTCAATCGACAGCTCTAATCGCTAGCAAGCCATCCTCGTAACTGTGAGTGTGCCTGCCTTTTCGGCTTTGTCACCGGGCAGAAATATTATGATGCTTCTCCGCAGGGAAGAGTATTACGCTCCTCGCCGGGAAATGTCTCACCAGAAATGGTATTCCGCTTCTCACCGGGAAATGGTATTACACTTCTCACCGGGGGGGTGAGAATCGGTATCATGCTCCTCAGTGGGAAATGGTATTATACGTCTCTCAAAGGGGAACTATACTTTGTAACTCGTTCTGCAATGTGGTGTTTCAACAGGTGAGCAGCCAAGCGATGCATATTTGTATTCTGGCCGTTCGTATCCAGGCGGAAGGAAATCCCGTCTCTCTAGACCCCTCTCGGCCTTTCACAACCGCTGGCACTTTGCTCTGTAAAGGCCCCTCAGGTTCACAAAGTGGGGATTATCAAAGTGAACCTGATTTGCCGTTATGCATTCACAAAAAAAAAAACAGAAAAAACAAGACAACAAATGACACAAGTGGGGATAATCCGGAGGAACGAAAGTGGAGGGGTGTTTTGACAGCACAGCACCCTCAGGCCTGCCTTCATTTTCCTCGCAATATCGAGGTGATGTTGGGGGTGAAGTGACAAAGGGGAAAAAAGAAGAGTTGGAAGGGCCTGTTTTTTTTTCGGTTGCTTTCTGCTAAAAAAAGTCCTAAAGATATGTACAATCTGTTTACAAGTCTCTCTGGTGCAGAACTTCCCAAGTTGATGTTTTTTTTAACAAGGGGATCTTGGCAGACAAAATGGTGTGGGTGTGGAATGGAGGGATCGAAAGGGGGCAAGTGTGGCAAAGACGGGGGTTCAAATCCCGTAGAAGGGAGCACGAGGCCGAAGGGCTGCAGAGAATTCTTTCCAATGTGAAGAAACCTTTGCGGAGGGAGGACGATGCAGCCATCCGGGAGCGCTTTCCTTCAATCGTAGAGAGGAGAGCCGAAAGTGATGCTGGATGATGGTACTACGGTACTACCATCTTCACCCAAATACAACGTAAGGTCTTATGGCTGCATTTGGTCCATCTTTAAGTCTGTCTACTTACAGCAATAATGACCGATGCTGTATTCCGCTGAAGAAGGTAGGGAATCTAGGGATCATACCTTGGAACGATTAGTGCCACGGTTCATTGCCCTGCCTGTGCTGGACAACACTGCCAATTGTCAGAATTGTCAGAATTGTCAGAATTGTCAGTCTCCATCAAGGAGAAGAATTGCAAGTGATTTTTTTTTATTTACTTTTTTAACTTTTAAAAACGATCAGGTTGTTGTGGAGGCAGGGTATCAGGCGCGGGAATACTCTCGGGGGTTCAGTCACTCGAAGCTCGCAATGACCCACTTGGCCCTCTGGACCTTCCTAGACGGAGTCCTCTGTGGGCTTTAGAACAGTCTTCAAGTTTTACTTGATGGGTTTTTGAAACTTTGGTAGTTTGTTGGTTCCTACAATGGTACCGAAGATAGAATGTTGGTGGCGCCTTCTAACCCTCTGTCTGTGATGAATGACGCTCGCATCAAGATTTTCAAGAGAGTCCACTGTGCTGATGGCAATTCCAGTGTGCTGCTCTGCAACTGCTTCTTACAGGACACAGCAAATGCGAAAAAGTTTACGAGCAAACAAGTTTGTCCGACGACCGTGCTGACCATACATAGCATTGCCATTCCCAACAACCTTGGTGAATTTCAGCGGTTGGGTGTGCGCAGGTCGAGAGGAGGGGGGAAGGGGAGTGGAAAGGTCGGGTAGGTATAATTACAGGTTGTTTTGTTCGGGGGAAGACGGTAGTGACGAAGATATTGTGCTGGTGTGGTGATTGCACCTGTAAATATGGCGTGATGATTTGACTGATGCTGATGGTCATGTTAGCGGTTCAGGTTCATCTGATTATGATCGAGAGGATGGCAGCCACACGTTGATAAGTGCGATGAACGATGATGATGATGACACCCTGGGCTTCTGCGATGAAGATGCTATGCTGTTTTTTCTACTACCCTCTTTCAAAGACTATGATACTTAGAATGTTGCTTCTTCTTCTTCTTCTGCTGCTGCTGTTGTTGATTTTATGGTGACATCAACAATGCACTGTTCCGCTTCTGTTGCTCTTTGGTTGCAAAGGATTCCCAGTGCTGTTTTTTCTACTACCGGCCGGTCAAATGTATGCTACTATGCTGACAAGAATGTTCCTTTGTGGTTGCTTCTGAGAACGATGATGATGATGATGATGATGATGATGGTGATGGTGATTGATGTCGCCATTGTTTGGGAAGGTGGAGCACGGGTGATGGTGGTGATGATGATCATGACGACGATCCTCATGTCGATGTCTCAAGCTTGAAGGTAGAGGTGTGGTGGTCATTTCAATAATGATCCTACTATGGCTTGTGTTCTGCTGCACATGCAGTGATATGTCCTAAGCCCTATGCTGGATATCCCCAAACTTTGGAAGATGGAGGAGAGGCGATGATGATGGTGGTGATAATGATGATGATGATGATGATGATGATGATGATGATGGCGTTGGTGATGGCGATGGCGATGATGACAGTGGTGGTGATGACGACCCTGAAGTTGATGTCCTAAGCTGCTGATCATTTTGATTGTCCTAAGCTTGAAGTGTGGCCCCATTGATTGTGTGTTATTACAGATGCAGTGATGTGTCCTATATCCTATGCTGCCGGACTTCGAGGTTGATGACTGGGATTCACACCACCCAAGCAGTCGGCCTCTGGGATGTGGTCGCTGACACAACCCGGGCCACCTACTGGCCAGTCATCAAGGTCTTGGAAAGCAGTGTGCATGGAGCTCAATTGGGAACCCTGAAAGACAGGAGCATCGGGACAGGATTCAGAGTGTTTATGGCCCTGTTTCGTTTGATGCGTGAACATAAAAAGCTGGGAAAATTTGGTGGTTGAAGGCCGCACCAGAAGCGCAACCTCGTGATCACCATGCGCACTCCGTGCGTGCATCAGTCGACTTGAGTGGCTGTGAAAGTTCTCCGCTGCCTCACGGTGTTGGTTCTGTCGTTTTTCTCTATTCTTCTGTCTTGCAGGTTATACCTGAGCGAATGCCTGACTGCTTTTACTTCCTCAAAGGTAAATGTGTGGACTCACGAATGTGCATGGTACACAACAGTAGAGAGAGAGAGAGAGAGAGAGAGAGAGAGAGAGAGAGAGAGAGAGAGAGAGAGGTGCGGGAAAGGGGCCCACTTTTGACTTGCTTTGTAATCTATAATATGATAGCAATAACTTATGAAAGTTCTTCTCACACACAGACACACACACATGCACATGCACACATGGCACACGCACACAGAGAGGGAGAGCTGTGATGGCTTGCATTGTGTGCTCCTGTTTTCTTCTGACGATTCTTCAAGATGGTGTGACTGCATTTTTCTACTGGCTAGTTGGGGTATTGGATATCCGTATGTCCTTAGAAGACTTGCGGTGGGCGCTGAGTCGTGTTCAGCATCCTGTGTGGATCTCTTGAAAGGCTCATTGTGCTTGTGTGTCTCAGACAACACTTGGGGTTGGCAACATCTGGTTTCGGAACGGCTGTAATAGTGATTGGAGATTTCCGAATCTTTCCGAAACTTTCCGAATCTTTCCGAATCTTTCCAAATCTTTCGGAATCTTTCCGAATGTTTCCGAATGTTTCTGAATGTTTCCGAATCCATGGATCATACTAACTTTGTATAGTTCTGTTTTCTGTGTTAGGCAGTCTGCACAGGCAGATGGCGATGAACTTGTCCAACCCAGTTTCCAGTGAGTGATACCTCTGTGTTTTTGTTTTTTTTTGTGTGTGTGTGTGTGATACTGTGTATTGTATATAGGTGAATGTACAAAAGCAAAGTGTGCATATAGACATGCGGAGAAGATCGATCCGACGGGTCCTATCTGTGCCGCATTCCGAAAAGGCTATTGCCGTGATGGCTATCAGGTGCTGATATCCTCATCCATCCATTACATTGCCTTCTTTTTTTTTTTTTTTGTCAGAAAAAGCTGCATCTGGCTTTTGTTCTGTTTGACACTGTGTCCCTTGTGTGCATATTTTGATATTTGCTTGCCTTGTTGCATTTAACAAGAGTCTCTTACATTTCACTAATGGAAATCATAAAATTCTCTAGTATTAACTTGGATGTCGTTGCCAGTGCGAGCAAGGTATGGTTGGCTGACCGTTGTCCAGGATCAAAAATTTGGAAAATGCGCATTCTTCCACGCAGCCCACGACGAGCATTCGCAGAGAGACGCCTTTCTCAGACTTCTTGGTCTACAGTCTCAATTCCTTTTCTGCGGGTCGTTGGCACAAATGTGATTTGTTCAGTCAGTTTGTTCGGTCGGTTTGTTCAGTCGGTTTGTTCGGTCGGTGTATGGTCTTCTCACTTTTGTGTGCTTTGTGCCCTTGTGACATGGCTTCCTTTTTTTGCCCCTTGTGCTTCTTCCGAAATTGGACGCCACATCACCATGTTACGGTATGATGATCCGCGCGTCCACCATGACGAGAATGGAAGGGTTCCGCCGTCAAAGATTGCATCCCTGTTGTTCTCTTAAGGTTCTCTCTAGCATTGATTCCATTTTTTTCATTTTTTTATTATAATATTATATGCTATTGAAAAGATCATGCTTGGATTGCTAGAAAAGAAACATAAAATAAAATGAACGCGCTTGGATATGGTTTCGCAGTGGGGAAGGGCCTAGCGGTCAGTCTAATTCCATTAGCCCACAGTCTTTCCCTGAACACAACGCACCCTCATAACGGATGCATGTGACTGGAATGACAGCTAGTATACATACGCAATGAGGGTGTGTTGTGTTCGGGCGGGGGAAGACGGTTGTAGAGAATGGCTGTGTTAGGGGAAAGGCGGTAGTAGAGAAACGGCTGACCTTGAGCGAGCGGAAGTCTATTGATAGATTCGATGCACCTGCTTTTGTGAATGACCGCAGGACTTAATCCGGTTTTTTTTTTTTTTTTTTGTTGGGGGGGGGGGGGGGGGGGGGGGGGGGGGGGGGGGCGGGGGGGTAATTAGGGTACAGAGCACAGTTTGCAGTAGTAGCATTGAGCAGCATGGCGGGCAGAGGCGAAGAAAATGACAGGACATGAAAAATGAAAATGTGTCAAGCAAAGGTGGACAAGATGAAAGCACTGTAAAATGTTTCTCGCACGCAGTGCTAACAAGTCCTGGACGACCGTCTTCGGCTGATTAGAGTGCCCGGCCGTTATAGCAGCTGTATTTGGTTTACCTTTCAGTCTAGATGCAGCGATAATGTTGCATACTTCGATGAGTATGGGCAGAACCAAAGATCAACCAATATAGGATGAGCATGTATGCAGCGGAAGTCTGATAAACGGACTGACTCACATAGACTGACTCACATAGCATCACTCCACACACATACAATCGTGAGATGGTGGGGTCTGGGCCATTCGTAGACGATGCCCA
Source organism: Chara braunii (assembly GCA_003427395.1). Classification (NCBI taxonomy): domain Eukaryota; kingdom Viridiplantae; phylum Streptophyta; class Charophyceae; order Charales; family Characeae; genus Chara; species Chara braunii. Next base: position 915,889 of record BFEA01000205.1, on the reverse strand, counting down.
GATCCCGTACACGCATTCACAGATGAAAGGTGGGAGGAGAGACGAAGGAGGTGGAGACAACACCGATAGATAGAGTCTGATAGGTCTCCGATATGGTAGTCCAAAATGTCGTACAACAAGATCAAAATGTCGAGGCCTATAGGTCACCAATGTCGGRGATACAGAGTCCAAATGTAACCGGTGTCCAACTGTGATGCAGCCGAGTATCAACCTCAACAATCTCCAAGTCTCCAATCAGGTAAGTACCACAGTCTCATATCACCGAAGTCCAACTCTGATCTCTGTCCAACTAGTATAAGTCTCTAGTCTGAGGAAGAAGAAGAAGGAGGAGGAGGAGAGAGAGAGAGAGAGAGAGAGAGCTGACGAGGGAGGGAGGAGAGGTCCTCCGCTCCCAGGTACCTCAGGCGGCAATGGCCGCCGTGTTGGCTCAGTCGCCGTGCTGCTGCTCCGCTTGCCGCTGCGCTTGCCGCTGCGCTGCCGCTGCTGCTCCTTGCTCGCTCCTGCGCTAATTAGCGCATCAAACAGCGCTCTGGCGCTGACCATACCGTACCGGTATAGTGCCGGTAGGTCGATGCCTCCAAGTGAGGCTGTACCGGTACTTTATACCGGTGTGGCAGAGGCCGGCCTCAATGCTGCGAGGCCTGGCCATGCCCTGAACCGTCCAGATGGACGGTTCAGCCCCAACCGGCGGGCGGCAGCCTCAAGAGCGCCGCCAGGCCCAAACGATAATGCCGTTTGGGCCTGCCCGTCGGGTACTGGTCCAAGATCAGGCCCTGAGGGCCTGTACTACCCCAAGGTCGGGCCTTTAGGCCCTGACGTGTCCCTCCGGCCCTAAGTCGGGTCCGGTAGGACCCGTGTGCGTCGAAGATGTAACAGATAATGACCGGGCATTGTATTTGGGTGAAGATGGTACGGGTCTCTCCCTGGCAGCGAGGGTACAAGGTCTTCTCATCCTGGTATGATTCAAGTGCTGAGAATGGATGCGGGTTCTTTTTTTTTTTTCTTTTTTTTTAATTTGGACCATTTCTCGATTTATGCGTGTCATCCTTGCGCATGGGCCATGCTTATCTTCTCTGTATCGTTCCAATTTTAACGGATGTCCCGAAGGACGAGAATGGATGCGGATTCTAGTATTATTATCATGTCACTTTATGTGATCTTCCTGATCTCACAGCTTAATTGTTGAGTGGATTTAGACTCTTTTTTTTTTTTCCAAAATGAAAAATCAGAAAAAGAAAGAGTCAAATGTTGAAGCAGTGGGTTTGTTTAGTTTATTGCGTCTTATGATTTGGTTGGGCTGGTAGAAAGAAATGCATGTGGACTTTGCAGTGTCTGGCGGTGTATGTATGGGCTGGTGAAAGTGTTAAAAACTTAACGAGTCGTTAAGACTTTAAATTGTTAGAACTCAGGATTTGCCGGGGGATTAGGGACTGGACTGGCGTTCCCCAGAACGGATATGGAGCCAGGACTCGGGAGCATAAGGACCTGTTTTTTTTTGTTTAACAAAAAAAAAAAAAAAACTCCCCCCCCCCCAAAAAAAAAAGAAAACCTTGTCAACCCCCAGTTTCCAGTGAGGCACCACTCTGGCAGACCCTAATTTGTCAAACTGGAAACTTTCCGCTTGCTGAGCCTGACTGCAAGATCAGCCACTCTCTGTGTGAAAATCAGTATTCGAATCAGTGTACACGATCGATTTCGCCATTGCGGTGAAGCGCGCCCATGGTCGGCAGCTTGGTCCTCTCCGCTCCTTCAGGGTACCCACACTGGTCCACAGACATTTTTTTGGCATGGCCGGAGCACTCGATGGGCTAGGAAGGGCCAAAGTTTCACCAACCCGATGCAATGCGCAGTTGCAAGTATTCAGAGTTTTCTTGGGGTTAGTGAAACTTTGGGCCTCCCAAGCCCATTCGAGTGCGCTGCCTCTCCCACCGAAGATGGCACGTTCCAGCTTTTTGTAGATTTCGCAGAAAACCAGCTATGCCAAAGTTGGACTGGCCTTTCCAGAGCTTTGTTTTTCTTTTTGCTTTCTTTCACTTTTTTAGAATGCGGCACCTTGCAAGGCCGATCACTTGCAGAGAAATTGGGAGAAGCAGTTGATACGTGTGAGGAGACATATCTCAGAGTCTCCCCACCGCGGAGTACTGTTGTTCGTAACTGCTTTGTAGACGTAGTATCTGTAAAAGCTTCGGGGTCATTGGTCAACAATTACTCCACTCCCCCTGGCGGTTGATTGGTTGAAGTCTCCGTTGCCTGGAGTTCTTTTGTGTTGGGGGGGGGAGGAGGGATAGGAATGACCCTCTGACATATTTTTGTTTTTTGGTGAAATGTCCCTGGTGTCGGTTGGACCCCCCATCTTTGCAATATACCCCTACCGGGTCCCATCCAACTTTGCAAAATGCCCCGGTACTTGCCGATGTTTCCAAGGCCTGATTGCAAAAGGCCAAGGCCTAAAATGGCGAGGGCGATATTGCAAATTTGCCCACTGGCCTGACAGGTGCATAACACGGTTTCGGCCCAAACGGGCATTCCGCTCTACCCACATATTTCAGGGGCATTTTGGCATTTATCTCAACTTATGCGGGGATTTTGCAAATTATCCCCCTTTTTTTTTTAATTCCTTAGCTTTTTTTTTTTTTTTTTTTTTTTTTTTTTTTCACATGGTAGTTGTCGTAAATGCGTTGCCCTTATCAATGACTCCCCCTTGCGGTGCAATGTTTGTGGTCTTGATCAGTGCACGAAGAGGCATACGTACGAGTGCTCTGTTTTCGCCGAGACTGGTGAGTGCCCGGATGGTTCAAGCTGCAAGCTACATCACTCTAAGAAGTTGCGGCAGGTTGGTCAGAAGCGACGGAGGTTTGGACAGAAGGACACGCGGACAGTTTTCACCGATGAAGATTTTGGAGAAGGCGGGCTTGCCCTCCACGTGCCAAATGCAAAGCCCTGGTATGCGACGGAGAGGGAAGCAACGAATGGAGTGATGACACTGCGGAAGCTGAAACTGGCTGAGGAAGGACTAAGGATAGGATTTTGGGTGGAAGGATCGCCCTTCCGTAAGAGACCACGTGTCGCAAGAGGACTGGAAGAAGAGGTTGTGGGAAGAGTGCTTGCTGGAAGCCGTCTGCACACTGTGGTTACTCCCTCGAGCATAACGGAATACAGAGGAGCGGACGCCTCTGACGTCATGGAGGGGGTGGGATCGATGCCACTGAAGGAAACGTAATAAGAAGGCAGAGACAGTGAAGGAGACGAAGACGAAGAACTGCGTGCAAGCGAAGATGGAAGAGCTTGGATGCGGCGGAGACTGCCGGGAGATGCACAAGGAACAGGAAGGCAAGGTGTTTAAAGACGGGAGGCGAATGTGGCGACACGCATAGGCCGGGGAGGGCAATGATCACCCCTCTCTGCACGCGTGCACGCACACACCTGCTTCACAGAGTCCTCACTGTGGTGACACATATTACTGTCTGTCAGTTTCGTCTCTCCTCTCTCAGCTGACTCCCTCCCTGTATGCATTTTTGTCTGCCTGGCTGTCCATCTCCTGCCTGTCCTGTATGCTTCTCTCTTCCCTTGCTCCAGTCTTTGCCTATAAATCTCTTTTCCCTTTTTTGTGAAATGTATACCTCTGGACCCTCTCTCATATTTCGTCATTTACGGATAGGGTCCTGGTAGCCTATTGGCTTCCCCCGAACACAACGCACCCTGATAATGAATGCATACAAGCTATCTCCCCGCTCCGGTGCAGCCACAATTAGGGTGCGTTGTGTTAGAGGGAAGAAGGTAGCACTGATGTCTGCTTGCCTCTCAGCCTCTTTCATCCAGTTTCTTGCATGAATGTATGCAGTGCCTGTGGAAGTGAGTTGCATTTGTCACTTGCCCTGCATGTCACCATAAAGCAGGGCAGATGCAGATGACGTGTGGCAGTAAAGCTGCACCACAGTCTACACCGTAAATATATTCACAAGTGCAGTCATTGCATAAGCATGTTGTCTGCCTCTGCATGCATGCATGCATGTACACAGGTTGTCTTTGGGAGTTTAACTTCTCTCACCTCAGCCCATGTGTGTGTGTTATGTGTGTTTTGTGTGTATTATGTTTTTTTTTTTTTTTTTTTTTTTTTTTTTTTTTTTGTGTGTGTGTGTGTGTGTGTGTGTGTGTGTGTGTGTGTGTTGTGTTCTCATGTTCGGCATTGTTCCCTATACACAGCTCCACAAAATAAGCATAACTGCACCAGACTTTCGCCAGATTGTCACTGACTTACTTGGAGGGTTGTGTGTGTGCGTGTGTGTGTGTGTGTGTGTGTGTGTGCGCACGTGCTCGAGCCTGTATGCTTGCAAGTGCTTCTGTCTATCATCATCTTCGTTCACTGTGGTGGTTTACGTTCCCTGCATTGTGCTCCATGCGTCATTGTGCGCACTGTGCACTTCTTCCCATGTGTAATTCTGGACGCTGCAGGTCTCTCCTTGTCCAATAGTAGTGTCCGTGGGTGCTTTCTGGGCAGTTTGTCTCCTCACATTCATCTGTATGTGTCATGTGATGTGTTCGCTCCATGTGTCTTCCGTCTTGTATGTGCACATCACATGCCCACTGCTACCATGTGCTTGTGCTAAACCGCCAGCACACGGACCCGGCCTTGCAAGATTTGTTCTTGGCTCACTTACTCCTTAACTTCCGTAGGCTCAGGGCTACCGGACCACAACGGCTGAGGGCGCTAGCCAAACATGAATAAAAGTGCCCCTCTGGCAATTCACCAAAGCTTGGCGCACAGTGCGGGACCCCACCAGTCCCGTGTGTGCCATGGTGGTTTGACGACGATCTCCATGTTTACGTGTGCCTTGACGAACCTCTGTGCTGCACACATCTAGCACGGTCCTCGTCCTCTGTTCAGATGAGGGAACTTGAGTTTTATTTTATTTCTTTTTTTCTTTTTTTCTTTTTTCTTTTTTAAGGAACTTGACTTTTCTACAGATGGTGAAGTCCAAAATTGTTGAATGTATTTTACTTTAAGAAAAAAGAGAAAAAAAGAGAAGACGAAACTTTTAACTTCGTTATAGACGGAAGTGAAGAAAAAGTTCATGCCTAAATACTAAATACAATGGAATGCAAGTGAAGAAAAGTTCACYCCCCCCCCCCCCCCCCCCCCCCCCCCCAAAAAAAAAAAGAGACACAGGCGTAATTCCGGAATTCATTTAAATAAATTAAATTAGAATGCAAAATTAAAAAATGAAATTTCAAATGAAATTTCACCATAATTCTGGATTTTGATCAAAATTCGAATACAATAATTTTGGATCCATTCTGTGGATTCATGTGGAATGGCATTAAATTATGTGAAAGGGAACTGAATTCTGTGGAAGGGAACGGAATTCTGTAGAATGGAAGAATCGGTGAAACGGAAGTGGAGAATGCTCTTTTTTTTTTTCTTCCCGTTTTTTTGTGTGTTTAAAAAAAAATAAAAAATTCTTTATCTTGGTGTTTTTTTCAACTTTTTGGCAATGTGGAATGAGCGCTGTAATGGTGGCATAATTTCCCGTAAGCGGGGTCATAACGCCAGAGAAGCAAACCGGTTACGCCAATGAATTTTTTGCTAGACTTTGCTGCTGACACTCCTTTCCTGAGTCGTGCTTCCGCTTGGTCTTTTTCTTTTTGTCCTCTGTTTTGTCCCTGTTCTGTTTACTCAACGTGGCATGCGCAGGCTGCAAATTGCGCCGCAGGAGCAGCGGAGGCTCAGGGCTCAGAACCGTCAAGGCAGAACGATGGAGGGGGGGAGGAAGGAGGGTGGTGCTATCGGGGTTGCGAGAGAGAACAGGACAAGGTGGTGGCGAAAAGTTGCTGAAGGCGGGCGATTGAATCGTCTTGATGTCAGTGTGGACATACTGCTCAGCCCAATGGCCAGAAGCCCTTTTGTGTTGTTGGTTGTTTGTTCCTTTGTTTGTTGATTGATTTGTTTGTTTGTTTGTTTGTTTGTTTGAATCAAGTGTTCTTGTCTTCTTTTTTTCGTGTGTTTTTCTGTGACATTGGTGCTTTTTTTCTGCTTTGTCGCTGGAAGTCGTGGTGTCATGAATGCTTTTCCAGTGTGATGAATCTGGTCATCAAGAAGTGGCATCAATCAGTTGAAACAGAAAGCGGGTAAACACTAAATAGTTTCAAATAGTAACCAAATAGAGGGACCGCGGGAGGGCGGGCGGGGGGTTGGGCGGGGGATGTAGTCTCCGTGCACCTTTTCGTTATTATCCAAAGTGTAAGGGTTTCGTGCTACTGCTTATCCAAAGTGTAAGGGTTTCGTGCTACTGCTTATGTCGTGCAGAGCGAGTAAAAAGAGGGAGCGCGGGGCCTGGCGGAAGGGCGGGTGGGCATACGAGTGGGTGAGTCCTTATTGTTGGGGGTTAGGAAACAGTTCAACCTTCTCTTGAAGTCACAGGCTTAGAATGCAGGGAGGGGCAAGTGAGCATGGCATGGGCGGGCAGGAGGGAAGGGTACACTTGCAATATCACAGAGATGCATTAAGCCAGACGGGGGTTCTTGCTGCAACCATGTCATCGTCTTCCTAGAACATGTCTCTTTGGAACACTAGAAATGTCAATCTTCCTAGAACATGTCTCTTTGCAACACTAGAAGTGTCGATCTCTCAGTTTGTAACTTTGTATAGACACAGAAATGGCAGACAGGGGGTTTTGCTAAGACTTAGAATTTCAATTTTTTGTAGTGTTGCAAACAAGGGCAGTCGGTGATTGTTGAGATTTTCCAATTTGCCAGTTAGAGTGAGCGGGGCTAGCACCACCCACCCGAACAGTACCACCGTGGTTGGTACCAAGCTGGCTCGGTGAGTACCAGGTCCCTGGTTACTACCAACCAACTTAGTTAGCGAGAACGACCTTTTGTTAGTTATCGTCCTGGTTAGCACCACCCTGGTGGCTCGGTGAGAACCAAGTCACCAACCACCTTGGTTAGTGCCAACGACCTTAGTACCAACGTGGTTAGCGCCACCCTGGTCAGTACCACACTGGTTAGGTCCACCTGGTCAGTACGACACTGGTTAGGTCTACCCTGGCCTGTACCTCCTGCTTGGTTAGTACCACCTTGGTTTGTTTGTATGACCCTGGTCGGTAGTGCGGTCAGTTCGGACCCTGGTTAGTACTGTCGTTGGGTTGCTCGATGTATAATTTCTGGGTAGATAAGGAAATAATAAAATATAGGATGGATTCAAATTTGTTCAGTGGAATAAATTTCTCTCCTGAGATTTTTATGAGCGATATACGTTCGGGAGTGTAGTGGACGGATGGATCACCTCCCCAGCTTATTGTGCTGATCCATAGGTCTCGGCAACGGGTATAGGTCGTATCGTCGACGGTTCCAGGTCCTGTCATCAACGATAGAAGTGTTAGAAGAAGAGACCTGGACAAGCGTGAGGAGGCATTTTTTTTTACAGAAAAAGTAAGCAGACACTTTTCTTGTCATGTTCCTAGGTTCGTTGTTCTCGCTAGGCGCACACGTACACATGGGCTTGCACGGGCTTATCGGGCTGCAATAGCGAACCTATTCCTCCGGAATGGTCCGTTGATGACCATGATGAACGGACCATGGGGTCGTAGATGGAGTATTATTTTGACGAATGGATGGATATAGGCGTATATTCCACAACGACAAAGGTGCAAGTGGTGGTAAGAGGGGCGAGGAATGCACTCGGTAGACCGAGGATGTGATTTTGAATGACATGACCACGAGTGGCGGCGGCGGCGGCGAAGATTCGGTGAGCAGTTATGTGATATGATTCACAGCTGCGCCATGTGAGAAAAATGGTGCCCTCCCTAATGATCAGCGTAAGGTAGACCTGATTCATGACAACGTGCTCTCTTCGTCTGAAAAGGGACTTTGTTTTGGATGTGCCGGCTGTTTTGCAATTGAAGGCAAAAAACAAAAAGGCGCTCGCCGCTCGCCACTCTGCCACGGCCCACGGGAACCTTGCTCGGTCCGGGCAAAGATTGTCTTATTGCATTCTGATCGTAGGGTGGTGCCTTCAAACACTCCGCACCCTGCGTTCAGTATGTTCGCCATCATCAGGTTTTGAAGAATTCCACGTGGTTGGACCGACCGTGACGATCCTGGCGCAGAGTTTCAACCATGGGAGGAGGTTCAGAAGAGGAAAGTATATTCCTCTTTAGGCAAGGCATGGCTGCTTGGCGGAAGGAGACGTTCCCGGAGGTAGGCGAAGGTCGTTTCGGTACTTACAGCCGGCCGATGTTCGAGGACATTGAGGTCGTTGTGGCTCGACCTGCGTCGGCAGAGGAATATGGGGACCGCCACCTCAAGAAGCCCTTGTGGTGGCCGCGTCTGGGCTTGTACGCACAGGGCCCAGCTGCGGTGATCATGTTGTCCTTTCGTTGACCGCAAAGTTTCTAACGACCGACCACAAGCCGCGGACCAGAAGTGCTTGGACCTGAAGCCATGGGCATTGAGCAAGCAGGCTTTGAAGATCGGAACTGTGTGTGGACCGACCAGGTGCTCCCGATCGTAGCTGGTTGGACCAGGTGCTTTGGACATGGACTGGAGTCACTGGACCTGGACCTGCAGCCATGGGGATTGAGCAAGCAGGCTTTGTAGATGGGAACTGTGTGTGGACCAGGTGCTCCCGATCGCAGCTGGTTGGACCAGGTGCTTTGGTTGTGAATCGTCGGAACTGCATGGACCAGGTGCTCTGGACCACAACTGCATGGACCTGGACTACACTCCTTGATTGTGGACGGATGGAGCACAACTCTCTATTTGATAGAGGATGGATGGACAAGAACTCCTTGATTCGTCGGGACCTATTAACCAGAACCGTATCGCAGAAGAGGTATGATGGACGGAAATTGTTTAGACAAGCATCGATGGATGTGAACTGCATGCGCTCCAAACTGCTTGGAGCAGAGCTATAGGCCCAAACTCCTTGGCACTGCATGGAACTGAGCTGTGGGCCCAAAGTGGTGAAACTAAGAACCAGGGAGTAGAGCTGGCTGGACCAGGATCAATTGAACATGCCTGCGCCAACGAGAAACCATGTACCAGGAACAATCATGGCGGAGAATAGGGCAACTGTCAGTCCAGATGCAGCGATAATGACCGGGCGTTCTATTCGGGAGAAGACGGTAGAAACCTGGCTTATCTCACCTCTCTCTTGCTACTGCTGGAGGCATCTGTTCTTTTGCCAAGGAAGAAAGGAAGCAGCCAGTTGGACTGCGAGGGAAGCGAACAAGAGAGAGGGGGAGGGAGCGGGCGTTCTATTCGGGTGAAGACGGTAGAAGCCTCGCTTATCTCACCTCTCTTTTGCTACTGCTGGAGGCATTTGTTCGTTTGCCAAGGAAGAAAGGAAGCGGCCAGTTGGACTGCGAGGGAAGCGAACAACAGAGAGGGGGAGGGAGCGGGATATGGCTCAGGGTGAGGCTATGGATATGGATATTCACACTGCGAAGTTCGTAATCTATCCGTTGAAGGGCCTCTCGCTTCATTACTCACCACATGCACGAAAGACAAACATTATGGTGATGTATCTTTACATGTTCTGGCGGAAGATTCATTATCACTCTGCAGATTTTTTGGTGAGCAATGCAGCGAGCCCCGTGGTTGCGTGACTGACATGTGTCGTACTTGACCAACGTGTCTGTCTCCATCATTCTAAGAAGTTCCGGCAAAGTTGGTCAGAAACGGCGGATATTCGCGATGGCAGGCACCTGTCTCCATCAGTGTGAACGAGACTGGCGAAGAAGTATCATCGACCGAAAGGCTCAGAAACGACATTTGCATCGGTGGCATGATGTGGAAGAACACGGGACTTCTTGTCGAGTTCCAGCTGCAGTCTGGAGGTTGTTGCTTCATCTCGTGATGTCCCGGTTCAGGGGTCGATTAACCTTGGCGGTCCCGCTCCAGTTCTGTCTTTTTTCAATACTCGGAGATGAGAGGTAGGTATGAACCATCAGTTCTCGGGCCCTCTAGTTCCGATGGGACATGGATCTGGACAATGTGCTCCTCTCACACGTGATGGAAATGAGAATCGCCGATCGGTCAATCGATCGATTGCTCGGTCGATCGATCGATCGACCGACCAACTGGCCGACCAACAGTCTTTGCACATGTTCGACGTAGGTGGTTTAATTACTTTCTGACGAATCGATCGCAATGGAGACTGTTGTGCATGGTGGTTGGCCTGATCCAGCGTTCCAAGAACTCCTACCTTCTTCACCCGAATACAAGGTACGGTCATTATAGTAGAGCTGTATTTGGGGTGTCTTGCAGTCTAAATACAGCAATAATGACCGTGCTTTGTATTCAGGGGAAGATGGTAGGCCTTGTATAAGGGGGGTCCAAGGAGCGAGCGAGCGAGCGAGCGACCAAGAATGTAGTCCGTGGATGAATTCAATGGGCAACGTTATCCATGACTACATACGTCATGATCGCTGATGAATCATGACAGCAATCATGACCAGAATCATGATGAGGATAATGAATGGTCTGTAATGAACGAACGTTGACAATGTAGTTGCAGTGCGTCGTTGACAGGGGAGGGAGGGGAAATAACTGTCAGGATGAGAAGATAGGCTGTGGAGAGGTTTGTAGAGTATGGGGTAAGGTGGAGACCGGATCTTGTGTTCTTTCTTTCTTTCTTTTTCTTTTTCTTTTTTTTTTTTTTTTTTTTTTTTTTTTTTTTTTTTTTTTACACTCTCCGCAATTGCTGGGAGCTTTATGACCAGGTAGGTATGTATCTCTCTCTCTCTCTTAGGGTAATACATGGTGGTGGTTTTTTTTTTTTTTTTTTCCAAGTTGTCAAGTTTTCTGTGTTGAGTAGACGATGCCGGCTGCATTTGGTTTATACCAGAATTTGCTGGAACCGGGGGGTGCATATCTGTCCAATGATCCCC
>BFEA01000205.1:825942-842086 GCA_003427395.1 Chara braunii | reverse complement strand
TCACGATGAGCACCAAAAGCACGGATCCACAATCATGCACCAAGTTCACGTACAGCGCCAAAAGCACGGATCCACGATCATGCACCAAGTTCACGTAGAGCACCAAAAGCACGGATCCACAATCATGCACCAAGCTCACGGTGAGCACGAAAAGCACGGATCCACGATCATGCGCCAAGTTCACGTAGAGCACCAAAAGCGCGGATCATGCACGTAGAGCACATGCGCACGTAGCACCGACCGCCGAGCACGTAGAGCACCGACCACTGAGCACGCACGTAGAGCACACCCGCACCGACTCAGAGCACTCGCGCACCGACTCAGAGCACTCGCGCACCGACCACCGAGCACGCACGTAGAGCACACGCGCACCGACACAGAGCACACACACGCGCACCGACCACGGAGCACGCACGGGCTATTCGGCACTTCTGGTACCAACCGGTGGGTGGGCGATTGGAGGGGTGGGCCGCGAATAGAAAAACGGGCAGGCAGTGAATACAAAAACGGGCGGACCGCGAATAGAAAAACGGGCAGATGGGCGGGCGATTGGAGGGTTGGGCCGCGGAAAAAAAAAAACGGGTGGGCCTGCAGTTCGGCGCTTCCGGTAGCAGCCGGCAGAATCCGATATCGCACGGTCCGAATCGCAGGCTGGTAACGCGCCATGAACGGCCCAAATCGCAGGCTGATCAGAAAACTTTCTGATCAGCCTGCGATCTGGGCCGTCCGTGGCGCGTTACCGGCCTGCGATTCAGGCCGTGAGATATGAAATTTAGCAGTTCTTATAGTAGGTAGATAATAATAATAATAATAATAGTAATAATAATAATAATAATATACAATATATTGCAATCAGACTCACTTCATTCACACTTTACATGCATGCAAACAGTAGCGCAGCAAACTGGCGACATGCGCCCACTCAAACTCAGAGATATGGCAACCCAGATATGAGTTCACTTTCAATGGCTATGGCGACTCAGCGCCCAAACAACTCTCTGTTCGCATACACCGGATCACCCTGGATATCCCACATGCGACTCTCTGAACACTCACACACACACACTATGAACCTCAACTACAGCTATGGTGGCTATGGCCACCTCTACCCTATCGCCTTTTCCATCGGCCCATGGTGCTCACAGTCCCTTGTGGTACTTGCTGGACCGCACTGGGACTGACTGGACCTTACCGCTGACTGAATGGGGACTCACTGCTATCCTACTGAGGTCGTACTGCAATCGCACTGCAGTTAGTCCACCACTGGACTCGCCACTTGACCACTTGCCCACTTGCCGACCTTCTAGAAGACTACAGCTAAGACTTCCAGATCTACAGATCGAACCCCTATAACCTACGGACCCTACGGCAGTCTACCAACTGTTACGAATACACAGGTCACGGGTTCAACTCTCGGGTTTGACACAGGTAGTGTACACAGGTAATGTAAGGACTACCGTCTTCACCCGAATAGAACGCCCGGTAATTACGGCCGTATCTGGACTGAAAAATGCATCAAATACGGCTATAATGACCGGGCGTTGTATTCGGGTGAAGACGGTAGGGATCGGGCCCTGGGATCTGCATCTGCTACTGCAAAAAGGTGAAAACCATTTCAATATATAGAAAGATCGTAAAACAGAACTGCCCAGTAAACCGCAAGCAGAGAGGGAGAAGAGGAGAACAAATGAGGGGATGTGACAATGTGTTTCGTCGGAGTTTCACCGGCTCATCAGGAGGCTGAACCCTCAACAGTCTGCAGAATCCCCTAACTGATTGCACTGTAAGTGATAACCCACCTTAACTCCGCTTGTGGTTAAGCATCAACGACTGCCCGAGATATAGTGTAATATATAAATATTATAAATCCGGGCCCAGTGCCAAGGCAATTGTGTGTGTTATCCTTCATCCTATGTGCAGGGGGCATGCTAATCTTCTCTGTACTTTTCCAATGTTCAACCACCAGCCCTCTCCCGAACGGGTCACGGCAACATCACTCTGAATCATCACAAAGTCGTAGATGAGTGATGGCCATGACCCGTTTGGGAGAGGGCTGGTGGAGCGTTCGAGAGACGGGAACGGAGAGAAAGTTGGGCGCGTGGTGAACACGCAAAGGCGTTGGGGAAAAGCAAATGTGCCTTAAAAATGAGGGGGGGGGAGGCGAACAAGGCATAGACACAAGAATGTGCGCACGAACACACGCGCATGCACAATTACAACGCACACACACACCCACGGACATGTGAAAGCACACACATTCACACACACACACGGACGCACGCACGTGCCCACACATTCACTAATTAGTGTACGGAGGGAGTGGGTACGGGTTGGGCTGAGTAATGTTGCTCATACGAGATAGTAGGAGAGAAATGTTAGGTATAGCACTGTGAACCAGTTCACATTTCATGAGTGCAGCCGGGGATGGGTTTGGCCAGGAGTGCCTGGCCCAGCTCCACAAGCCTGCGGTATGCATATAAGCGACGCTGGACCCATTTTCCCACTTATAATGGAATTTTTTTTAATTAAAAAATAATAATATTTTCTTTGGAGCGCGGCGAAGTCTCAAACATGAACCTTGCGGAGCCCTCCCCTTCTGTAGCAACAAGAAAAAGCACCAATGAAGAAACACTGAAAAGACAACCAAATTGAACCAATTTACAAAACAAAAATCCCTGTTTGCATAAGGGCCTGGAGGGCCTGTTCCAAAACTGCTGAGGGTGCCATCCAAATGGCTCAACGGCTCGGATTTCTTTGGGCCTAATGAAATCCAGGGTTGGGAAAAAGAGGCCGGGACTTCCGCAGTCAGTTGTTGATTGAGGTAACCTGTGACTTGTGAGTATAACAGTAATGATTGCGTCGGCCCGGTAGTTCCTCGTTCGGAGCGATGTCCACAGCAGCACCCTGGAATGCTGCTTAGTGAACAGAGGAGGGCAGGTGGAAGACAGTTTGTTGGACGCTGGGCGCGGTTCCCAGTTCTGTCCAGCAAAAGGAGAAGGACCCGTTTTCCAGCAGCTGTTGCTCCCCACCAATAGATAGAGCTTGTGCTTGGGCACGGTTCCCAGTTTTGTCCAGCAAAAGGAGACAAAACAATGTGTTCAAGAGACGCGGGACCTGTTTTCCAGCAGGTGTTGCTCCCCCCCAATAGATGGAGCTTGTGCTTTTTGAAAAAAAAAACAAAACAAAAGGTTGCCGTGTTTTCCAAAGTTTGTGTACTTTCTATGTGTTTTCAATCATCAGGTGGATTTCCATCGATTTCATTTTCAGAGTGGATGTGAATGTCATCTGTTGATTGTTCATCGTGTGAATCCCACCACTCGTAATCATGAGCCCCCTTCGTTCGGGTAGGCCAAGCCTTTCATTGCGCAGCTTGTATACAGCAGCGAGTTCTCCATGAGGGGGGTAGGTAATGTTGATTTAAACCATACTTGCAAGTGCACGTCGTGCGGGCGGTTCCCTACGTGCGGCGCACGTGCCCAACCGATCCCGTCCGGCGCACGACATGTGCGCGGAACGACCTGTCACCCCCCTCAGAAAAAAAAAACGCCGGGGTCGAAACGGTGTGTTTGAGCCCCCCCGCCAAAATTATAAGCGAGATGAAAAAAAAAATTACAGGACTACTTCCTCACCTTGCTCCTACTCCCCTTCCTCATCCTCCATGTATCCTCCTCCCTTCTCCTTTTCGTCTCCTCCTCCTCCTCCTCCTCCTCCTCCTCCTCCTCCTCCTGCCCTTCCTCATCCTCCTTGTCTCCTCCTCCTCCTCGTACTTCCTCGTCTTCCATGCCTCCTTGTCTCCTTCCCTTCCCCGTGTCCTCCCCTTCCTCACTGTCCATGTCTCCTCCTCCTCCCACTCGTCCTCCTCCTCCTGCCCTTCCTCTTTTCCCTCCGTCCATCTCTTCTCCTCCCCCATCTCGACGACTCCTCGTCGTCCTCGATATCCTCATCGTCCTCCTCGTCCACAAACACCTCCTCTCCATATCCCCCTCTCCTCGCCATATCCCCATCTTCCTGTCATACTCCCCCCCGTTCCCCTCCCAAAAAAAGATAAAATAATAATAATAAAAATAAAAAACCTGCACGATTCCGCACAGGTAGCCCCCCCCAGAACTCCGCACGGAACTCCGCACGAATGGGTGCTCGTGGGGTTGCAAGTATGCTTTAAACCACCAGTACTTGGACAAGCTATAGAAGCGAAGCCTCAACTTGCCCTGCACTCCAAAAAAATATGAAGCCACGCAGGCCTGCTTCTGGCTGGCACCGCCAGCTATTTCTGTTTGGCACCCGAACCCCGAAAAGTGCGGCCCGCAACCCGTGTATGGGCCAAGTACTGGTGGTTTAAGGCACGGTACTCTCTTTTCAAAGTTCTATTTAATTTGTTGCTTGTTTCCTCTCATGTGCTGTAAGGAAAAAACATTTCGATTAAGCCACCAGTACTTCGCTCAGCTTGGAAAACAAACATGCGGCTCTTACACGGCCACAACTTTCGGGGTCGTGAGACCGGACCAAAATGCCTCGCGGCACCAGCCAAAACGAGGCCCGCGCTTTTTTTTTTGCCGCACAGGGCTTTCAGGCTCTGCTTCAATAGCTAGGCGATGTACCGCTGGTTTAAACCACCACTCTACCCCCCACCGAAAAAAATGGCATTCCGGTGAGTTTGGAGCGGGTCTTTAGTGGGGCGGCCGACCGGGAGGCGCAGGCAGGTCCAGTCCCACAATTTTCACTTGACAACTTTGGCGAATTTCCGCGCTCAGGAAAATAAGGGCAAAAATCTGAAAATTTGAGATCCTGTAGATTAGGCCGTGATCTTTATGGGAAAACTATCACCAAAAAAAAAAAAATTAGACCATGAAACAAATGCCACACAAATTCGTCACATTTTTCATTTTTGCCACTCAAAAAAAAAAAAAAAAAAACGTGTGGGCCAAAGGAGAAAGTACCCTAACTTCTGTGATTTTTTGCGCTCAGAAGAATGCCTTGAAAACTCTGAAAATTGAAGGCTCTGTAGATTAGGTTGTGATATTTCCACAAAAAATATTTTAAAAAATGTTTAAAAAGTTTTAGTCGGTGAAATAAATGCCACGCCAATTTTTCTCATTCTTGATTTTTGCCACTCTACTACTTGTGGGCCAACGGGAAACCTACCCCAATTTCAGCGATTTTTCACGCTCAGAAGAATTCATAAAAAAACCTGAAAATTGGAGGGTCCGTAGATTGGGTCGTGATCTTTCCGGGGGAAAAAAAAAAATTAAAAAAATCGTTTTCACCACGAAATAAGTGGTGGCGGCAATTTGTCGGATTTCTCATTTTTGGGCCTCTGCCGGGCCTCCACACTATGCTACCGGTAGCCCTCATGAACATGTGCTACCAGTCCCCCGACTTTCACAAAGTCAGGTCGAGTGGTGGTTAAAATCCTCTTCTCAGGTTATGACCTTACCATCTCCTGTTGCCACATGGCGCACGAAACAAAATGCGTGCATCTGCGCATGAAAGGTGGCAAAATACACTCGTACTATTTATAACAAACTGATGAACCTGTCCAGTTTCTGTGGGCAGATGCACTCGTCTCATTTTTTGTTTCGTGTGCCGTGCAGTGACGCCCTTGTGGTAGGCTCGGGCACTGGGGCCCAAAAAAAAAAAAAAAGTCCTTCCACAAAACAAAAACAAGGGGAGGAAAGACAAACATTGCTGACGGCACACATGCCGTCTCCAATCCCTCGTGTGTGTGTGTGTGTGTGTGTGTGTGTGTGTGTGTGTGTGTGTGTGTTATAAGCTTCCCCCACAACAACCCCTATTCCAACCAGATGAGTAGAACCGGACTGAGTCCGCCCAACACTTAAAAAAAAATTCTTTAACAGGCAGCACGAATCATAATAGAACCATTTTGAACCGTGTTTAGCTAGAGTTTCTTTGGGGCGACAGCTCCTCTTTCACTTTGCCTCGCACGTACAAGGCTGCCCACGTTGATGGTGGTTGAGCGGCAGCTGCCCAAATCCCCGTGTGCCTTAACGGCCCACTTGCACGTTATAATAAGAGGCAGAGTAAAGGGGAAGGTATGCTCCTGTGCACTTCAGTTCAGATCTTCATACTCCTGTTCATTTCACTTCAGATCTCCAGCTGTTCATTTCCCTTCAGATCTCCAGCTGTTCATTTCACTTCAGGTCTTCAGCATATGCTTAGTCTTTGTGTCTGTCGTTCGTCTTCATACTCCTGTTCATTTCTCTTCAAATCTTCAACTTATACTTTGTCTGTACTCTTACTGATGCTCATTCGTATGTATTTCCTAGTTGCACATAAGGAGAGGGCGGAGGGAAAGGGACAGGAGGTAAGTCTGTCAGGACATGAGGTAGGGGGAAAGCAGAGTGCAAGGGTAGGGCAGGCGAGAGGTATATGATGGGCTTCGCAGAATTCTAAACACTCACCGCTGGAATAGCACATGAGGTTCATTGGTGTTTGGGTTGCACAAGATTTTGAGTCAAGGAGCAGTTATTGCCTATGGTAAGTGACCATCCCTACAGACCGGACAGGACCGGTTCGGGTGTGGACTGTGGAAGCACCGCATCCAGTTTTCACAGTCACAGTTGCTGCATCGAATGGCACGGCGCAGACAAATGTCACAGGCAACGTGGCTCCTACATGCTAGGAACACGGAGGCACGTCGACCACAATTATAGAGGCACTGCCGTTCTAGCCCCTGTCTACAAATTGGACATGACATGTGAGCTGTCTCTTATACACATCTAGATGTGTATAAGAGACAGGGTTCATATAGAGGCCCATTTTCCTCCTCGGGCTGCTGTGTGTGTCGCACGTCTGGCAAGGAAGAGGAAGAACCCTCTGCGGTTGCCGTAGGTGTATGACCAACACCGCATGTGGGACATGCTAGGAGAGGATGTGGTGGGTGATGGCACCGGGGATAGTCCACGCAGTAGAGACACATACTTTCTATGACTGCTTCCTGGAAGCACTGACGACACATGGCATGTTGCTGACATGTCATCGGTATGGAAGAATGACGTGCACAGTTATTTAAGCATGGCAGATCAAGGCCACAACGGCATGCTGGGCAAGTAATCAGGGGGTAGGGGGGATGAGCACAAGACAAGGGATCACAATTTTCGTGGGAGAGGCTAGCAGCGACCATCCCTTCATAATGTTTGGAGCAGAGGCTATGCCGTGTACACGCCAACCGAACTGTACCTGTGCCACTGCACAATGGGAGGGCACAGCCACTATCCTCTGGAGAGGTCCGTTCATTGTTTGTGGTAGGACCAGCCAGATTGCTCTGCAGGGGGTGTAGTGCTTGCGAGTGGTGATCGACATACTGTTCCTGATGGACGAGCCAGACTGCATGATCCTCCTCCATTTGGTGATAGAAAGAATTAACATTTCCTGTTGTATGCACGCTGCCGCCGTTGTCCCATAGGGTCCATAAGTTATCTGCAAAGGTAAAAGCACTAAAATGACCTGGACGATATAAGATATATGCCCGAATATTTGGATACATGCCTGGCACGTGGTTTTGAGGGGCAGGCTGGAATTGTAGTCGCCTACCCATAAATGCCATAGCCAGGACTTCTATGTTCACACCAGGTGCAGCACTATCATCCTCTGGGCATACGGCACGGTGCTTTTCTTCTATCCAGCGGACAACGTCTGCGAAATCAGCAACCGAATAAGGGTTACAATTGTAGGCAAGGAGACATGCATTGATGGCATAGTACGCACAGCRGCCTCGCTGTAGCGCTATGATATCGTTGGATTCCGCGGGTTGTGCTGGAGCTTCGTTCACAGCAGGAGGAGATACGTTCGATTCTGCACATTGCACGGGTGGAGGAGACTCATTGCGGTCTTGACCAATTGGCTCTAGTATGCGCTCCGGAGAGAGACGATCTTCAATCCGGGGCTCCATCAGGTAGCCAGAAGAAGGGTCAATGTCATTTGGGGCAGGGGAAGAAACGGGGCTAGTTGGATGAGAAAGGGGCGGGTCAGGGGGGTGAGAACTGGGTGGGTCAGATGCGGAAAGCGGAAGCTGATCAGCTGCACTTGTGCTCAGAGCGGCAGCCAGTCGTGCAAATGCTGCACAAGTAGCTGCACCTCGTGTCTGGTGCACGCGGAGGCCTGCAGCACTGAAGAAATCATCCCCACATTGCGGGCATCGGACTCGGCATGTACTATTCCTGGCTAGTGTGTATCGAAGGCGACGCTGTCGTTCCGAACGGTTGCGAGCATGTCGGCGGAGCAAATCTCTAGTAGCTGTTGGAGGCGCGGTGATCAAGCCGTTCACGGCTAGACGAGGCCGCTGTCTTGGGGACGGCGGTGGAGACGGAGAATGGACCCGCCGAAGAGGCATCTGCAATGGTTGGTCCAACGTCGTATGCGTCCGCCAACCGGGCCTTTGTCGTAGCTGATCCGACCATGAATGTGATGATGGTGATGATGATGTCGAGGTTGATGACAATGATGCTGGCAGCGACGGCGGCTGCGATAGTGGTGCTGAAGGTGTTGGGGAGGGTGGTGGTGATAGGGCAAGGGCAGTCGTGGTGATGATGATGGCGGTGGTGGTGGCAGAGGTGGTGATGGCGGCGATGGCGGCGGTGGAACTGCCACCGCATTCGTAGGATGCTGGCCCTCCTCCCTTGCAGCCACTTCGGCCAAATTTGTTGCGATTGGTCCGGTCTCCTGTCKGGTTGGCGTATTCTCATTARCATTTGGAAKTTCAGCTGTGGAGGGCTGATGTTGGTCGGGCTGCGGGATGTTTCCTATTGCGTGCGGTTGTGCGAAAGACCTGCGAACARAATTTGCATTCGGGAGTGGGTGGGCAATTGCCCAGCGTACCATGCGCCGAAACCAGTTCGAAAGCCGTGTAACATGAGTGGGTAACCGGCGCTGCCGGCCGCGCACGTATGCATTCCAACCTTTGGCCAGGACACTGGGGGGATGGCCTCTAATGAGCATTCGTTGTGTGAGGGAAGTCACTGCAGCCTTAAAGTCGGCAGTATTGTTGCAGATGTGTTCAAATCGTGTTAGCTGCCCTGTGAGCACACCTGCAAGCTGATGAGTTGGGGCATTAGAGGAAGCGCTGGGGTAGCGTATGACAGGGAATGTCCAGGCCTCAGCCTTATCAAAGACGCCGATGCGAAGTGAGCCATCCGGCCGAACCAGGATTCTTGCCCCAAGGAAAACACACGACCCATCTTGCTCAGTAGTGTCCTTCCACTCAAGACCATATCGAGCAAGAGGGGGCGGTAATGTCTTCCAAGATAAGATGTCATCAATGAATCCGTACGTAAATGCATGTGCTTGCGCAGCGCGTAGATCCTGCTGTCGTAATTCATCGATGAACTGTGCTTCGTCCCAATAAAGCGTAAGGTTGGCAATTTCCGGTCCAGCGTTAGTGCCCATAGGGATGCCTACCACGTGATGACGCAGAGTGCCATCCCTTGTGTAGAGAAGTGTTCGACACCACAAACCGCAGATGCTGTTCTATCTCTGACACGGAAAGGGTGTCTGATCCATGTGAAGTAACCCACTCCCCGCGATGCGGACCTCCTACAGTCATGTACATTTGTACTGGCCGTCTTCTCTGCGGGATACGCAACAAGGCGTAATCATGTGCTTCACGAACCGCATTTAGGACATTGTTAAGAATCCTATCATGTGGCAGGTTAGTGTACGTGGTTGTGAAATCTGCCGTATGGGGCGTACAGCCTCGAAGGGATGGTGCATTTTGCTTGAGATCTAAGATGACTTCCTCAACACTCTGTACGATCCAACAGCGTCGTACACCTACTTCTTGATAAAGCTCATTGTCCTTACTGCGCAGAGACTTGATCACGCCTTGGAGAGCATAGCTAAGTGAGCGGGAGGCCATTGTTGTACTGGCAAGAGGCTTATGAGGGGGTCTGTTATGCAAACTGGAGACCGAAGACTGGCGAGGTATTGTGCGAAGTGAAGACCAAGAAAGGTTGTTTTGTTGAGTAACACCGAGAATTGGGCGAAGACCAGGCGGGGATTTATGTGCTTTAAGTGCAAAGTAGAGATAGGGCAGGGTGTCAGTATGTCGATAGCCCCAACGCTGATTGAAAAGCGCATGGTGGTCAAGGATGCTGGCAACAGATTCCGATGTCGAATCGTAGGTAGGACTATCAAGGTGTTGTGATAACTTATACGCGTACCAGCGCTTGCAGCAGATTGCCATGTTGTGCGATGTTTTATCAACAGGCACTATAGGAAATTGCTGTTGTAGCTGCCGTAGAGATGTATTAGCAGCACGCGAGGCAGCTTGAGTGGGTGCTTGGTACTGTGACGTAGATAGATTCCGTTGGCATCTTGAAAGAATTGTTGTGCGCCATCTGCGCAGCTGAGAGAGACTGTCGGCAATTAGAGACTCATTGTTGTGTGCTGATCTCATGGCTGCTATGAACTTGGCAATATACTCATTCAGGCCGAGTTTCAATGCTTTCATCACATCTGTGGTGTTGGCATTGAGGCGGTACTTGGAGCCTTCAAAGAAGAGAGCCCGCAAGTGTGTATCTTGTATAACAGTGTAGTGTAGTGTGTGTGTGTGTGTGTGTGTGTGTGTGTGTGTGTGTGTGTGTGTGTGTGTTTTAATGCCCTCTCCCATGCTGATGATGGACCATCGACCTCCGATATCAATCAACTGCAACTTAATATTATTTATTACTCAACATTAAGTTATTAACAAAATTATTAACACAAAATGCATTCAGGAAGGAAACCCAACCTGACATTACGCTCAACACAAATGCCTCCCAAAAAAAAACAAAAACAAAAGGCTCCTGCCAACCCTAAACCCTAAGCTAAGGCCCCACCACCGCATAACAAGTCCTATGGTCGTAGCTTCTGGCCCACGTCCAAATTCGCAGGTCCCAAAAGTCAGTTCTACAGTCTTTGGGAATACTACACTGACCCAGGCTTCTCCCCAACTCGTTTCCTGACTGTGGCTCTTCTCATCTCATTACCAGGAGTTCGGTCGGATGATGGCATCACTACTTCAGCCTTGTATTGGGCATCGTTTGAACTCGATCTGTGTGTCCACGATCACAGGTGTGGCCTGGCTGCACTACTCTCCACATGCACAAAAGACAAAAATCATGGCGGTGTATAGTTCCATATTCTAACGGAAGATTCACTCTCGTTTTGCACATTTCGAGAGTCGTGCAGCGAGGCCCCATAACTCAGTGCCACCAAGGACAACACCTTACTGTTGCTGTTGCTGTTGCTGTTGCTGTTGCTGCTGCTACCCATCCATTTAAGATTCTGCCAACGAAAACAGAGAAATACTACCTAGTTGCTCAAAGTACTCGGTACACCCATGAACTGTTGAAACACAGACCTGATTTCGAATCCAAACGGAGCTAGACAAATGAATTTCCTGAATTACATGGGGCTGGGTCGGGGTCGGGGTCAACGATGATATCGCAAGGCTGTCACACTTCCTTTTTTGTTGTTGTTCCTTAAAAGCAGCGGACTCCCCTCCTTGTGCTTCCCGATCTGTTACTTCAAACTTACAACTGCCGAACTTGACACACAGTTAAGATGTACCACTTCACAGTACCTTTCTCAGCCCTTTGGTTAAGATTGAGTGTAGTATCTGTTCTGATCGGTTAAATATCTGATCCTTGGTCCATCGGACCAGCAAAAAATGAAAAGAAAAGAAAAGAAAAGAAAAGAAAAGGAAAAAAGATGTACCCCTTCACTCTTGAACCCCCAGTCCTGATTTCACTCCCTCACTCTCCCTCCCGACATGCATCGACACAGATGCCTATGTTCCTTCCGCTTCCACGTAGACGGCCACCGCCTTCCGTTCGTCACTTTCTAGCCCATACTTTGTCAAAGAACCTTCCTCTTTAAGTTCTCCCTCCCTGCCTACCCCTCTTCCTCTACTTCATTCTACCTGCTTGTTGCCCAGTTCGTCGACCTGCCTGTCTGTGTATGCCTGCCTGTGTCTCCCTTCCTCTCTCTCCATCTCATTCCCCCTCCCTCCCCCTCCCTTCCCCTCCCTTCCCCTGCCTCCCCACAAACACCGACACCGATGCCGATGTTCAACCCCTATGCGCCGGGTTCGCAAGACGTCGTCCGCCGACGTTCACCCCCTATGTGCCGCGTTGGCAAGACGTCGTCCGTTCCTCTCTTGTGGCTCTCGTCTACGTCTTCTCCCTGCATTTTCGTGGTGTGCCGAAATGGCTGCGTGCTCCTTCCATCTCTTTGCAAAATTATGCACAAAATTATAGTTTGCTTCCTCCTCATTTTGCAGCCGGACAACGCGCAAGGCAACTATCACTATACTGATAAGGAAGAAGACTACAATTGTCCATCCATTGTGAACTATTTCCTCACAGAGCGGGCTTTCGTCAGTGCCAACGAAGCAAAAGCGAGATTTGTGAAAATATTCTTCCATGCTCACACACACGGAACACAGCGCGGCGATCACAAGCATCCTTATCATGTGACGCACAGAGTCGAGTGCAAGCCGGTGACACTTTTTGCTAGTACCCTGCGACATAGTCCACCAAAGCACCCGCACCTTGCATGCCTGCGACTTAGGGTCGAAGATGAACTCCAACCCCCGTGCACATTCTCTCAATGTCACCACACTCGGGATAATGAACGCCATAACGAAGGTTAACATGAAGGTACAGAAAGCGAGGGCTGTGAAGAGGCTCACGCCTGCTCGCCTAACGAGTATCGCCGACTGGGCTACACTGCAATTGCTCGCTTTGTCGAACAGAGGACCATAAGTGGTTGTGTGGCAACAGCTTGGCCGCTGGCTTGGCTGAACCCCAAAACAGCAGTTCAGATTCTCTTCATCCAGAGGCTGGCAGCAATGATCATCTGAATTTCGCAGCTGCCAGAGCAGCGGCAGCACTGCAAGCACAGCCGCAGTAAACAATGCACTTCTGATAATCAAGGTCACCAGATACTCTTCTTTGGACCGCACTTCTTCAAGCGTTTTGTCAAAGAGCATCATGAAGACTTCCTTTTTTATCGTTCGTCTTGTGCACGGGCCTCGAGGTCGAAACCCCATGAAAGAGTGCAGGTTTGGCGGCAGAATCGGGTCCATGCTAATATCCATTACGTCATCAGCATCTTCCTCCTCTCGAGTATTGGGTAATGGCCGATTCTCGGGCGGGTTAGAACCAGTCAGGTGTGGAGGATGGGCGTACGGCTGGGGAAGCGGTATTGGATTCCATTCACGCGGTGGCGGTTGGGGAGCAGAAGAGTTGGTGTGCAATCCACTTGGATGAAAGGAAGGTCCTGCTCCTGAATCCATCATCACAGAGGCAGGACGGTATCCCGCGGGATGGTGGGGGATGTAGGATGGTGGTGGAACAGGACGTGGAACGTCAAAGAATAAATGGAGTCAGCACTCGTCGCACATCAACATCCACCTGGCAGCTTTTCGTCAGAGTCTGTCAGACAGAACCGTATATATGCACAGGGGAGGTGACACCAGGACAGCAACAGAGAGCTGAAGATCTAGACAGTGACGGGGCATACGCGCACACTACATACTTCTTTTCAACTAAGAATCCAGATGTTCAAAATTATGGGGGGGGGGGCGAAGACGAATTTGAGAAACAGTTAATCTTTTCACGAGATGGAAAAAAAAACTGAAATGGAATACATGGAACATAGATGGAACAACAAAGACTTTTCAGATGCGCAGGAGACTTTTTTTTTTTCTTTCTTGTTCATCAGCTCAGACAAGCACTAGGGGTGCTGATAGGAGCAGACACCTCTAGTACTGCCGGAGAGGCTCCATCTATTGATGTGATGCGCGGCAGGAGACTACAACCAGAAAAGAGAGGGCTTTTTCAATGGCCCTTGGAGAAGAGAGGGGTTCCGCCACAAAGGAAGGGATTGAGGCTGAAATGGGGCAGCCTCCCCCTGGAAAAAAGGCAATTTCAAGGGCCAGGACCTAAGGAAAACAGCATCTGCAGACGAAGCATGGGAGTACTTGTACATACGGCATGGTCGCGTACGGAATCCGTCAAGCCGGGATGCCGAAAATCCCTCTCACAGCTTTTCAAGATTTTTAAAAATTTTATGAAGTTATTATTTTTCGCTTTGGATGCTTGATAATATTTTCCCAGCTCCAGAAGAAGGATGGCGGGAAGAAAACCGACCGAACAAGACAGGTACAGGAAGGCGTTGGAAGATGGGAAAGAGGACGGTATGAAGAAATGGGTAGTGGAGAATTTTGGGTATTCTCTAAAGTTATTAACAGAAAAGTTAGGGGAGGTAGAAAAGCATTCCAATTTCCAGGATTGAACCGCCAGTACTTCCCTTTTTTTTTTTTTTTTTTTTTTTTTAAGTCCAGGATGTTGTAGAGGCTAATTACCAGGCATACAGGGATCACCGGGAGCGATGAGCCTTCGCAGTCCTAAGATACGAGGTCACCTCCCACCCTACCACTCGTCAATACTCCCAGCGTACCCCCTAACCCAACTATCTTACCTCAGTGTAACCCACTCAGGACCATTACCCAACCGCTAGGTGGGTGACTTGGACCAGACAGTAGTGATAGGCACCAAGGCTAGCTATTACCCCAGCCCCAGTGGAAGCGAAATCGGACCAGTACTTCCTAAAGTCATGCCCGTTAAGTCCTAAAGTCATGCCCGTTAACAAGCCATGGTTTTAGGAAACATACGGGCCAGTACAGGAGCACCCAGATTCATCCGACTAGACACGTTTCCATTCAATTTTCTTCCACGGCCGATAGCTGGCCAATTATTGGTGGTTTATAGATAGTGAATTAGAAGAACTGAGGAGGAAAAAAAAAAAAAAAAAAGAGATTGTTCATGGCTGAGAAAGAGCTGAGCAGTATGGTGGACATGCAAGCACAATGCCTGTAAACAAAGGGACACCGCACCCAGTTTCCGGCAGGTGCTTCTCCCCACCAACAGATGGAGCCTTCACACTGGGGTCCGCTTGAGGAGGATGCTCCTATCACCCCCTCAAGCGACACCCCCACCTCAAGTTAAAAAGAATACAAAAAAAGAGAGACTGCACTGATGTATCATCTGTGAATTTCTTCATCAAATGTTTTTTTTGTACTGGGACGCTGGACCCGTTTTCCAGCAGGTGAGGCTCCCCACCAATAAGATTGGAGCACCAGGCGAGCCTACTGCAAAGTGGTGCTCATATCGCCCCTTGCAGTATCCCTGCCTTGTTTTTGCGGGGGGGAAAAAAGAGAGAGAGCTGAGAGAGCTTCATGAAGGGTCAAATGGTGAAAAGCGCAAGAGGGAACTTGTTTCACCTATACATCCTATAGGACTATTAAATTGCGATCACGGTCTGGCCTCCTGTACAAAGGTACACGAGGAAGGCCCTGCAATCATGTGCGAACATAGACACGAGCCGATCATAAGGATCGAATGCGCAACCGCCCGATCGGGAGGCAAACACTAAATCAAACGACTAAGTGGACGGGGGTGAAAATTAAGCCCCAAGATGAGCACTTGAACCACCAACACTTCCTAAAGTTGTGCCCGTTAACAAGCCAAAATTTTAGGAAACGTACGGGCCACTACAGGAGCGCCCAAATTCATCCAACTAGAAACGTTTCTACTCTTTTTTTTTTTCCGCAGCCAATACCTGGGCCACACACTGGTAGTTTTAACGCACCCCAGGACAGGTACTCGTTTTTCCCCGCGTCCCTGCAATCATGTGGTGATATACGCCGACCAGGATGGCAGAGGTAAGGACACAGTTGTGCAGCATTTAAATAGTAAACTTGAGGAGACAATCGGAAATTTGAAAAGATGTTGTGGAACTCAAAAAAATGTCGAAGGCCCTGTTGGCAGAAAAAGAAGCCAATAAAAGCAATTCCGATGTGCCTAGAGCAGGCAGTGAAACCGTTTTTGGAGAGAAAGGGGACCACTTGCCCAGCCCGGGACCACTTGCCCACTCCGGGCAAGTGGCAGGGATATGGCGGTGATGTGGAGGGAAGGACGAGGAGGGGTAATGAGGAGAGGATGATGGAGGATGGAGGGAGACATGGAAGAGATATGGAGACGATCTGGTGGAGATACCAGCGTGACAGAAGGGGAGTGAGTGGGAGGATGGATGGGGGACGAAGAGGGGAGAGAGAGAGAGAGAGAGAGAGAGAGAGAGAGAG
>BFEA01000205.1:791174-816297 GCA_003427395.1 Chara braunii | reverse complement strand
GAGAGAGAGAGAGAGAGAGAGTTTGGAAGATTCATTCGATTTTGCTCATCCTACCGATGGAAGTAGCGTGACACCAGCTGCACAGACTGCCCTGCGCAGACTGCCGGCGGGTGAGGGCGCAGCCCGCGGGACGAGCGGGAGGAGGAGCAGGAGGAAAGGGGGAAGAGCAGGAGCAGCAGCGGGGGGAGGAGGAGGAAGAGTTGTCAGGGCAGGGAGATCGCAATCGGGGGAAGTAGAGGTCGTGATGGAGAAATGGGATCAGAGAGGGAAGTCGGGATCGAGGGACAGAGGTGGGGATCGATGGGGGAAAGTGGGGGAAACAAGCCAGGATGGGGAGGGAAGTCGCAGGACGGAGGTCGGGGAGGGAAGTCAGAGGAGGGAGTAGGGATCGGGGGAGAGAGGTGGGGACCGGTGGAGGGAAGCCGGCTCAAACACCCAACACCCAACACCCAACACGGATTCGAAATCGGCAACTTCGAAATTACCCCGCCAACAACCCAATACCCCGCCTCAAACACCCAACACCCATCCTGACTCACCTATGTCCGGTAGCGGGACCCGTGTTCGGTAGGCTAAATGTGCCTGAAAAATGAGGCCCGCACTCTTCAGGCGACGTCTTGGACCCGGTAAGTGTCCTGGGCTGCCCCTTTTTTTTTTCGACTTTTTGCCTGGCCCCCTCTCTCCGGATGTTCGGTACCGAACACCGGACCCGGACATTTGGCTCCGGACTGTCTGGAACCGGGTCCGGATGTCCGGTCGGTTACCATGCTATGGAGATAGCCATCGATGAATAATCCGGCCATGATATGTTTTTGGAGTTCACCTCTCCTCTTAGCAAAGTTGGCATTTTCACATGAATCTTGGTTTCCTCCAGCTTTGTATGGCGGAGGCAAGTGCTCATTCATAGCAGTGTGTGTAACAGTTCAAGGTCTCCAAATAGCTCACGTCGTCACGAAGTTTGTCAGTCTTCCTCGTTTTTCTCAAGCACATATTTGGTTGGGACGATGACCTTCGGCGCATCTTACGAGAAGATTTGTTTGTTTAGAAAGTTGGAGCATTGAACGGGAAGTAGCTTTTGAAATCGCGGAATGATGGCAGCAACTTCTGGGTGAAAATCAACCAACGGTGCTGGATCAAGCCACCATAGTGGATGATTCAATTGGCCTCCGTTCGCCCTCTCCCTCCTGTTGAACGCTTGAACCCCAATCTTCTCTAAATGAATCGCCATCACTTCTCTCATCTGCATTGTTCCTTACGGCTTGTGCTATATTTCCCTCCCTATTGTTGTTCATGTCCTCCGTACTTTTCTTCCCCTCTTTTCTTAAATTCCTTGAAGCATTCCTCCTTGTCTGAAAGACGGTATCCCAAATGTGTGATGGCATACGTAGCGCAAGAATCGATTTGTATGAGCTTGATTGATGCACCCCCCCCTCCAACTCGTTACGAGCCATTGGTACATCCTTCAAGTTACGTCTGACGATTAATTGAGGTGTTAATAGAATTTCTCCCCTTGCATTTTCCTTTTTCTTCGAGTGCACATGGATTATGGAACGATGGGGCCAACAAATGATTACGAGGTCACCTCTCTTTACTCCAATGATGAGCAAAGTTGAAGAAGAAATCCTTGTGCTTTCCTCCTTTTCAAGTCTTTTTGTTTTTTTTCATAATGATTCACTGCGTGGATCAGGAGGTTGCACAAATTGGAACCCCCTGTCTGCCACATATCTGACAATCTGAACACTGCAGTGAACTATCATCCACACTTGTCCTTTTGCTTGACATTAATGGGGAATCCGATGTGCATTGTAATTTTTCACTTTGCTTTCAATTGGGTTGTTCATTCTTTTCGGGCCTATTGAGAGGCAGTAGGATAGGATGGATTTAAGAGTTAAATGTATTTTGCTTTTCGAAACTCCTTTTGTGTTCTTGAGAATTAGATTTCGGATGCTGCGGCAGGCGCTGCGACGGAACGTTGCGGCCGGCGCTAAGCGCTCCGCTCAATGTTACCGGGTCAGCCTACGGCCCTACGGTCCCCCGAGAAGCTACCAGCGAGATAGCGCCACGGGAACTCCAACTCTTCCCCCGACAACGAAGCGAAGCAGCTATGGAGGATAAGTCCTACTAGTTGTATGTCGGTAAGACCGCCGCCAGCGCCACGTAAGAGCATGTTGTAAGAATGATAGAGACAAACGGAGTAGATAGATAAGGTTAAAGTGGCATGGTAGCTACCAGCAGGGTTTCGACGAAGAGTTGACCTCAACCTTACCACTATAGTGGTTGTCTTCATTTCACGCGGAGTAGCACCAGCTGAGTTAAGTGGCGTTCAGCCAGTTCGAGGGCAGAAGTAATGGAGGTTGAAGGAGGAAGAGGAGATAGATCAGATGTAGGTACAGTTCCAAGGCCCAACGAGGATGGTGGAATCAGAATGGAAGCTCGCTCTCCCCCGCCAGGCCCTTCAGACCCGGTGGACTATTTGGAGGACAAGGACATGATTAGGTCACTGCTGGCACTGTGTTTTGAAAACGGCGTTTATCCAACGGATTTGGATCCGGGCAAGATGGAAGTACACGGCAGAGAGGTGAACACATCTCTTGAGTGATCTTCAAGGAGAACGCTAGATTTTTGCCGAAGAAAGTCAAGGATGATAAAATGTGTGCCTTCGAAGACAGTTGGATTCTTGGGAGTGAAAGATTTCCACTTGAATCGAGGAGAGGTCGAGTTAAAGTGGAAGGCCCTAATGCCCTCTCCTACGTGTGCAGATCGAGAGAGGTAGCAGAGTTCATGGTTAGTAAGGGCGGTGTCGATATCCCAGTGGGGGCGGACCGCTACTTGATTCAATTCAAGCCTTGGATGACAAGAGCTGAATTCAGAGACCTAAGGCACATGGAGGACAACAGGTCCTTTTGGGTCATCGCCCTCCAACTGTGTGTCCGAAATCGGTTTCAACGCGGGTTCCGTGTTGAATAATTCAACAGCCGTTGAATTTCGTTGAATTCCCCGTTTAAACGCTGAAACAACGGGTTTCACCGGGACCTGCGGTGATTTTTTTTGCGGGCTAAAAATTATCAAAAACAAAACAAAAAAAAATGGGGTTGTAGATCTTTTTGAGGTCTACAACCTCATATTTTTATTTGTATTTTTTGAGCTTTGACAATATTTTAAAAAAATCAAAAACATCAACATAATGAAAAGAAAAAAGATGAAATGAGTGGGTTTTTTATTGTGGGCACAAAGATTTTTCTAGGGCTAAAAAAAAGGCAGAAAAAAAAAAAATAAAAAAAAATAGGGTTATAGATATTTCAAAGATGTACAACCGCATTTTTTTATTATTTTTTTGAACTTAATGTATTTTTTAAAAAAAACATAAAAAAAAGGGAAAACAGACACACACACGTGCAGAGACACAACACACACAAACACACATAAACACACACACACATGCACACACCACATACACACACACGCCAACAATCATGCACACACACACACACACACACTTACAAACACACATACACAAACACATGCGCATACATACATATCCATGCACAAACACACTCTCTCAGTGACTCACACACAGGCACACACATACACACATACGCACACACAGCACACCTGCACACACAACTGGGGGCCTTGGGGGCTGGGGGATGTGGGGCCGGATAGTTTAGAGGGCTTCTGGGTGGGCTTGGGGACTGGTGCCGAGGGGTTGGTCAGTGGTGGGTGGCAGGCCGGTCGGTGTTGGTCTCATTCAGTGGTATAAGAGGTGCTTCAGGGGTTGGGGGAATGCTTTTTTTTTTTTTAAGTGGGGGGGTTTGAGTGCGCAGGTGCCTAGGGCCACATGTTCCAGACCTCGCACATCAATTCCGTTTTTCCGAACAGCGCGGGAGCGGCCCATTTTCGCGTTTAACGGGAATTCAACGGGATTTTTTCTGTTTAACGGGGATTCAAAGGGAGTTTAATTCCCCCGTTCCCCGTTAAAAAGACACACAGCCCTCCAAGTCCCTCTTGATGATATGCCATTTCTATATCCGCAAATAGAAAGATCGATTGGAAAGATCGTGCTCGCACATCCGCCTGACGCCGATCCAACAAGACCTGCCTTAGTTAATGCTAATTTCGACATCGTACCGGAGGCCCGAGGGAATATGAAGGATAACTTATGGATTATCACATCCAAGGGAGACCAGCTGGAGATCAAATTGGCCTGCTCTACAACGATCAAGTGCGGGCAGTGCAAAGCAGAAGAGGAGGCAGACCACAACAAAGAGGAGAAGGTTGGGGAAACAATTTGGGACCTCATCAGCAAACGCAAACGCAATCTTTGAACGGACAAAGAGGGCGTCGTCGTCAGCAGTATTAGAGGCCGTTAGGCTCACAGCCTTCGCAAGCGGGCCGACCTGAAGAGGTGCCAGCCGGCTACTCAGCAATGGGCAACCCGGTGTTTTCGCCAGGCGGTCATCTACAAGCAAGTAACTCCTTCGCTAATATGTTACAGATGGCAGCGGCCCTTTATAGGGGGCCGCAACCTGGCATGCAGGGCACCCACCCAGCTGGGGTACCAAGCTGGAGCAATCAAGGGCAGGCGTTTGTAAGTGGCGGTTTGGGAGTGGGCTTCCCCTTCCCTCTCCCTGTACAACACGCCGCCATCCCCTCCGCCTTCTATGCTTATCAGCCAAATCCAGTGGCTAGGGCCTCAGGACTAGGAAATCAGAGCCCGGCAAGTGGAGGACGCGCCAGGGAGGAAGTCGTAACCCAACAAGGAGGGCACCCAAGCCAACCACTAGGGTTCACCCTTGGAATCAGGGCAGAATCAAGTCAATCGCGGAGGAACGACTCATCAAGCGTACTAAGGAACGTCAACCAATATGTTCCAACTTCAGGAACAGCGGAGGACTCACGACAACAAGCTAAACAAGTGGGCAAACAACGGAGGCTCAGCATGAGCTCGACAAAGGAACTAGGGACAGAAGCCTCGGACGGTCCTTGGCATACTCTCTGTGAGACAGTTCGATAATTGTCACTCCAGGGAAGAAGACAACAAGAGACCGTCGGTTGGCATCATTAGTGAAAGGTCAAACCTCCGAAGTGGGGCAGATCCACATGCCGCTAGTCTGCACGTTCATAAGAAGTAAGAGTGGTGGCTTGGCATACAATGACGGCTCCGCTTACGTTACTGTCACAGCAGGTGACAGACGTTCCGTTGCCACAGACGATTATGCAAGCTCTCAACATGTTGTTCGTTAATTACTTCCCGATGAGGGTCGTTCCAGACTGCCCCATGGCACGTATTATAACGAAAGTGGACGGCAAGAAGGTGACACTGTTTATCCCATTGGTGGATGCCAGGTTGACATAAGAGATGACGGAGAAATTGGAAAGACTGGGTATGGGACTTGTTCCCATGTCCTGGTTTGCAGAGGGCAGGAAACAAGATTTAAGTCGATTGATGCTGGCCTCCAGGTTGTCAGCAGAATGCCTGTCACAACTGAAAATCAGATTCCACAAAGACAAAAGATTGGAATCTTTGTTTGTTCGAGAAGCTCTCACTCAGCCTTGGGAGATCAGTAAGGAAAGCGATCAAGCTACTACGAAGTCTTCCCAGATCCAGTCGGCGGGGGCGGCCCAAGGCAAGGAGGCCCACAAAGCTCTGTGACTACGCTCCTTGCTATTATAAGGATATACTCACCTCTAGAAGCGCAGGAGAGGGTGTAGAAACCAATCTGGCGGAAGACAGCGACCATGGGCGCAACATGTCAGCATGTTTACCTGTGCATGGGCGATTGGATCTGGATAGGCCAATTACAGAGGAGGCAAGATCCACTTTGAGTGCAATGGCGAGAGGGAAAGTCCCAGGTGACGATGGACCCCCTGTGGAGTTCTATACAACCTTCTAGACAACTCTGGGAAAGGACTTAGTAAATATTTATAACGAGATTTTATTAGAGGGTCAACTACCAGGGAATGCTTGTAATGGCATCATTTCTGTCCTACTTAAGAAAGGGGATAAAAGTGAAATTCAGAATTGGAGGCCGATTTCACTTTTGAATGTGGCCTACAAAATCCTAGCTAAGATTTTGGCCAGAAGGGTCGCGCGGTACCTCCGAGATCTGACAGTGGAGGATCAAGCTGCATTTGTCATAGGAAGATCGCTCTTTACGAACATTGTGACAGCTATTGAGGCCATGGAGATGGTGCAGGAGAACGACATGGATGTTGTTTTCCTCCTGTTGGATATGGAGAAGGCGTACGATCGGGTGAACTGGTCCTACGTCCTCACCACCCTCAGATGGGTAGATTCGGGGAGAACTTTTGTTGTTGGACAGTGATGATGTACTCACAATCAACTGCTGCTGTAATGATCAACGGGTACTTTTCCAGTACATTCAAACTGTCAAGATCCTTACGGCAGGGCTGCCCGCTGGCCCCCTTGCTGTTTGTGGTTCAGCTGGAGACGGTGTTGTGTAACATTCACAAACATGAGGAAATCCAAGGTCTTCCAACGGGGGGGAGGGACTGCAGAGTGAAAGCCTTAGCAGACGACCTCTTCGCAGTTGTGCAAAACTCAGAAACTTCACTTGCTGCCTTGAGAGCGTGCCTGAGGGAGTATGAGACCCTCTTGGAAGCAGTAATAAACTGGTCTAAATCAGTTTACTTGCTGCCTAGCTCCTTCTCCTTGAAAGTTCAATGGGGAATGAAACGGGTAGAAGATAATCAATCTGAACGCTTTCTTGGAGTTCAAGTTGCACTGCTATCACGTGCAGCAGACCATGACGACCTTCTACAACAGAAAGTGTTACACAGGGTAAGCTCCTCCCTTATCCTTGTTAGGACGGGCCTTAGTGATTAATGTAGCTCTGTTTGCACTTTTGTGGTTTGTGGGGAAGGTCAGACCCTTGGGTAAAAAGGTTAAAATGATAGTCAAGAGGAGGTCTGCTAGATTCCTTTGGAAACCAAATAGTAGCGATAATCATGGTTTTATGTGCAAGGTGGCCTGGGACATGATCTGTTTTAAGCGCCAGGATGGCAGGTTGGGACTAAGAGATCTGGGAAAACAGAACAATGCGACGTTGGCAAACTGGGTAGTCAAAGCCTTGATGACAAATAGGGAGGAACATTGGCTGTGTCTTGCGGAATCCTTACTGGCAAAAAGCTGGACCTCTCTAGGATGGAGGACGTCTCAGCCTGCATCTGGATAGAGGCTTACCTACGGAGACCTGTGAAGTCGGAACTGTGGGCTGGGTTCCTGAAGGCCTGGCAAAAGGTTAAGCCAGACCTCAGAGTAGAGCCAGTGACCAAGCAGGAGGTGTTGAATCAGATCTTGTTCGAGAACTGGAAGATAAGGGACAAGGAGGGGCAAGTTTTCTCAGCGGACAGGTCTTCAGGGAGTTTTGGGAGAGCGTGGATTGAAAAGGGAATTGTTCGAATTAGAGACATTTGGGATGAGTTCAGAGGGGGTTGGGTGACAACGGGGGAGCTCGGACAAAAGCTGGGAAATCTGAAACGGTCCGAAGAAAAGCTGGTGGCAATTTTTAATGCTATTCCACAGGCATGGACTTCGATTCTTGCCCCAGAGGGAGTGGACAGTCCGGGTACGTGGTACAGGGATGGACAGATGATAGATGATAACCTCTGGAAACTTACCCAACTCAATCAGGATGGTAGTCGCACTATCGAGTGCTGGAGGAAAATGAGTCCAACCTCCTCAACTTTATTCCCTTGTCAAGACGGAGAAGTGCAGGTCCCAAGGCCACCGGCTGTCCTAGTTCAGATCAGAACTAAAGCAAAGTGTGACGAGGACGGTACTTGGTCAGCCTCGCTTTTAAATGAAGGGAAACCCCTCAGTACCTGCAGAGCAGATCCAGTTGGGTGGGCCTGGCACGGGCGGAGTAATCATGGCGAGAACTTGCCTCTAATGGACTATTCAATGGAACTGGGGTACCAGCTGCAGACCTCAGATCGCACACCTATAAGGGTGGCCTCTAAGAGATGGGTCAGAGTAATTCAAGCTGATATAGAGACAATTGTCCGGGCTCTGGTTCGGTGCTGGCAGCAGCTGAGTCTGATCCCCAATCAAAGACTGGAAGCTACATTGTAGTTACTTTCTATGCTGGCTACTCCGTCAGCGGTCTGGCTGCTTGAGAGAGGTATGAGAATGGATACAACCTGCAGTAGGTGTCGTTGGGCTTATGAATCCACAGTCCATCTGTGGTGGGACTGCCTGGCGTCTGCCCGGATTTGGAGATGGTGGGCGAACAGCATATCCAACAATGCATTCCCATGGGACAGACACTGGGTTCTGTTGGGAAGCGTGCCGAATGAACTCAGACTAGAAGAGGGTTGGGGCTACGTGGCGCAGGTAATAAGAGCAATTGGCTTTGCAGCGATATGGCAGAGCCGAAATCAGCTACCGTCTTCCCCCGAGCATAACGCACCCTAAAACTGAATGTATACAAGCTATATTCCCGGACAGATACAGCCAAAATATGGGTGCGTTGTGTTCGGGGGAAGAGGGTAGTCTTCGAGAAGGAGGAAACAGCAGACAAGGCCATGGTGAACCAATTTAAATGCCAAATCAAGCTTGCTATACTAGCTGACTGGCGCAGGAAGGTGATCACGGCTCCTAATAACGAGAAAGGCAGGAGCTGGTTCGAAAGAACCTGGGCAAGAGACAGGACAGTGGTTGCTATTGGAAACAGTAGCTTGTTGCTTTTTGCAGGGTGGCTTGCTAAGTAACTCAGAAGTATTGAAGAGGAGGAGGGATGGTAGAGGGTAGGGAAGATGGTCGAATGAGAACTCAGGGATAACCAGGACACTCGGTTAAAGATCCACAGTAGGAGGCAGGCGGGATTTTGCGGATAGAGAGTGTCCAGGTGTAGGTGGACCCTGGGTCCACCCTGTCGAAGTAGACAGGGATAATGGAGGGGGCGTTACTCCGATTAGATTGCTAGGCTAGGTTAGGCTGGTTTGCCTGGTGGGTGGAATTTTGTGGCCTGTTTTTTTCCTTTCTGATTGGTTCTGTTTTTTTTCTTTTCTCTTTTCCTTGTTTTCTGAGTTGCTTGCTGGCAGAGTAGGCCTGCCAGTTCTTGTTGTTTTCGTGCGCTGGGGTTGGCTTTCTTGGAATTGTTCGCTGTACTTGGTCTGTTTTTTGGGGTTGCCCGGTAGCAAGCCTACCGGTTTTGCTCTGTTATGTGTTGGCTTGGCCGAGTGTCGTTGGGGTTAAACCCACAACCTATCCTGGGTAAAGGTCCCAGTGGTGACGAGTTTTCTTTCCGGGTTGTTTGTCAGGAATTCCCGGCCTCATGGTTGATTTCAAGATAATGTCCTCCTCACTTTTCCCAAAAAAAAAAAAAAAAAAAAAAAAAAAAAAAAAAAGATTTTGCATTAGATCATGGTAACCGCCCGGACGTCCGGACCGCGTTCCAGGCAGTCCGGTGTCCAGTGTCTGGTGTCCGGTGTCCGGTCCCCATGTCTGGATGGAGGCCCCTGGGGCAAAAATTAAAAAAAAAAATGGGGCGGCCCAGGACGTTTGTTGGGTCCTAGCCGCCCCTCGAAAAATAGCGGGGTGATTTTTAAGTTTCCTTTCACCCCACCGGACATGGCCTAGAGGTCCAGACACAAGACACTGCAGGTTTTTGAGGTGGCGGGTTTCGCACAGGCCCAAGCAATTTCAAAGCGGCCGTTTCGACATGGCGCCCGCCGCTCCTGCCCGTTAGGGGGAGAGAGAGAGAGAGAGAGAGAGAGAGAGAGAGAGAGAGAGAGAGAGAGAGAGAGAGAGAGAGAGAGAGACAGACAGAGACAGAGAGAGCACTGACAGTGCTGCCAGTCTGAAGACTCTGAGGTTCTGAATTGAACTGCAAAGTTCGAACTTTTAAGTTATATATGAAGTTATGAACTTAAATTACTAAATCCAAAGTTCAAAGTTCGAAGTTAATCATACTTTTTTTTTTTTTTTAATTCTCTGTTTCTTTAGTCTTGTGCCTGCTTTGCACTGTTTGCAACTCTGCATGTCTGCTAGTTAAATGTGCTGGTTGATTTGCTGCAAGACACGTGCTCTGCTGCCTGAACTACAGAGTGCAAAGCAGGTAAGTGCCTGCCAACACCCCCACCCAACCTCCCCCCCACCCCCGTTTTTTTTTTTTTTGGGTCCGAACATTTTTGCACCCCGGGGACCGGTCCTGACTGTCCGGTGTCCGGTGATGTCCGGATCACCAGACAGTCCGGACCGTTCCAGACACTGGTCCGAAAGACAGTCCGGAAGTGTCCGGTGTCTGGGTCCGGGGTTACCATGCATTAGACTCACTGAATTAGATTTTGCATTAGATTCACTGAATTAGATTTTGCATTAGATTCACTGCATGATCAGTATTTGCTTTTTTTTGCATGCTAGCGAGTTCACTTTTTTTTTTTTTTAACTAGATTCGCCCACTCCCTCGGTGTGTGCATTGAGAATGAAAGCACCGCAAACTTCTTTCGCAGTTCGCCTAGCATGCTTCTATTGATTTTGTTCTCCATTTTCTTGAATTATAATCCGTCATCCGCACATTCCTTGCCTATTTGTGCTTCCCTCGCCCCTATTTTTCCGTCCTAGTTTTTCCCACCTCTCTCAGCATCCCTTCAATTTCACACATTGTCTAACTATCACTCTTCGCCATCCCTCCCCTCAATCCTTCCTTTCTCTCACTTCTCCCCGTCGTCCAATGGGCGTCGGGTTGCCACGAGTGAGTTCAGTTACATCACCTGCATCGCAGCCTGATCATGCAAGATGGTAGGCCTTTCTTTTCCTCCTCCTCTTTGCACCTTTCCTGTGACTTTGCACGCCTACCCCTTCCCGTCTCCACAACTATCAAATGCACATGCAAGATACCATTTCTGTGTGTGTCTTCATGGTGTGACAGGATCCGGATCAGGCAGGTCGGCTAGCTAATGGCTGATTGAGTGTTTGGGTGCAGTAGTGTTGAGTCAAGCGGGGTGACCAGTTCGGTATGGTGGACTACAGGCACTTGGATAGGCCCAACATGCTACTCAGACAAAGCGGCATGACGAATCCACTCTGGGTACGCTGTGCGACAACAATCATCTGTGTTGGGGCCTTTGTGGTAACCACTACTAATCAGGAGTTTTCAGTGAGTGCAAGGTGTTGTGGTTATCATTGTTGTCCCGAAGGATGAAGTTGGCGTTGGAAGAATTTCTGGTTTCCCTCTTTCTTTGTGGAGCAGGTCACCCATTTGTGTCTTATCATGTCTGTGATTTTCTCCTTGTAACCTTTATCTCCTCATCTTCCCAATGCATGTTGTTGTATTAAACCACCAGTACCTCGCCCAGCTATCAAGTCCGAGGCTCGGACTACCGGTAGCCCGATAATTCCCGAGCCTCGGACTTTATTGCCGAGCCTCCGACAACCAGCAAAACATCACGGAAAAAGAAAAAAAAAGAAAAAAACACAAAAAAGGAAATCAGACATGCCTAACGAGAATGAATCTTCCTCGATAAAGAGGAAGATTCAGGAAGATTCATTCTCGTGGGAGGTTCACAGAGAGAGAGAGAGAGAGAGAGAGAGAGAGAGAGAGAGAGAGAGAGAGAGAGAGAGAGTTTGGTGCGCCAAACTCGGCGTCGGACACTACGCATCACCCTCCCCACAACTCTCGAAATGTGCAAAATGAGAATGAACTTCCCACAAGAACATGGGCAGATGCGCCCAAAACAATTTGTGCGTTTTTTTTTGTATATTACATCGGTTGCGACGCCCTCTCTCTCTCTCTCTCTCTCAAAACGTCCAAATGAGTATGAATCTTCCGCTCTCTCTCTCTCTCGGGGGTACCTCCCGGAGGTCTCTCTCGGGGCCCTGGCGAAATTCGCTAGGGTGCCCGGT
Source organism: Chara braunii (assembly GCA_003427395.1). NCBI lineage: Eukaryota > Viridiplantae > Streptophyta > Charophyceae > Charales > Characeae > Chara > Chara braunii. The sequence goes on along the minus strand of BFEA01000205.1, from coordinate 804,428 downwards.
GGTCGGTGGGGGGTTTATCTCCCCATGGAGTACCCCGGACTGATTAAGTTTATGGGCCCAAGGGGGGTGTAAGAATAGGTCCTTAAAGGGCCGTGTACTTTACAAAGGTAGATGTAGGATAATTTTGTGATTTGTGTGCGGTAAAGGCAGTACGTCGATACGTAGATGGTGGTTCGGTCCAAAAGGCCAAAAAAATCCCTTTTGTGCTGGTTCGGGAAGAGGTAGTGACGGGTGTGAATCTGGACATGCGTGGAGGGAAGGAATTAAGTGCCGAGAAAGTGCGAGGCTTTTGTTCTTTTTGTTCTCTCTGTTTTTCTTTGAATTTTGGTTCAGGTTTCTATTCTGGGAGTGCCAATACCCACGGAGAGAAGAAGGGAGGGAGGGATGCACAGCGACGGATGAACGAAGGGTAGGAAAGAGTGGTGGAATCGGGAAATGACAGCGGATTAGCCAAACATGGTGAATCAGAGGTTTTTTCAGGCAGGCCGTCACACGCGGAGAAAAGAGATGGGAAGGATGCACAGGGGCGGGAGAAGGAAAGGTGGGGAGACCGTGGAAGGAAGAAGAAGAGATGGGTTAGAGATGGCAGAGTCACATCTAAGTATGGAAAGAAATTGGGAAAAACGCAGCAATGGCGGGAGAGTCGAACGAGACATGTTACAGCAGGGAGTCGCTTTCGACATGGAAGGACGGGTATGATGTGCAGCTGGCAGATCGAACTAAAGACAGACGGTGGCGAAAAGAAATCGACCAGGTAGGAAAGGTGGGGAGGCCGTGGAAGGAAGAAGAAGAGATGGGTTAGAGATGGCAGAGTCACATCTAAGTATGTAAAGAAATTGGGAAAAACGCAGCAACGGCGGGAGAGTCGAACGAGACATGTTACAGCAGGGAGTCGCTTTCGACAGAGGAAGGACGGGTATGATGTGCAGCTGGCAGATCGAACTAAAGACAGACGGTGGCGAAAAGAAATCGACCAGGTACGGCACGAATCTCTTCAGCCGACAGGGAAGAATGTGGAAGGGAGAAGGAAGGAGAAGAGACGAGGAAGTCGGATGGGTAAGGATGCGTGAAGGGAGGAGAGAAGGAAGTCGAAGGGAGAAATGGAAGAAAGTGAAATGGAGAGAGAAAGTAAGAAAAGAAGGAAAAAAAGAAGGAAGGAGGGAAGGCAGGAAAAAAATCTACCGCCCGATTATAAGATTGATGGGATATAGAGAGAGGTAGGAGGGGAGTACTAGATGATGAAGTTGTGTGTTCTGTAGGCTAGATTAGGAAGGAAGAAGTAGGGTGCGCATACTATATAAAGAGGGGAGGACGACGCACAAGGTATTTCGGTTCGAGTATGCTTGAGAGAGAAGTGAGGATCGCCCCCTGATGAGTCCGTTGTATACGCCAACGGTGAAATGCGTAGGGGCAAACGCGTACATGTGATGTTTGTTTGTGATTTAACGAAGACGAGGATCGGGATACACGTGCGTCGGGTGTGGTATTGAGGTGGTTTTGGCTCCATTTTTGCACTTGTATTTGCTCTCTATTCTATTCTCTCTCTCTCTCTCTCTCTCTCTCTCAAAACGTCCAAATGAGAATGACGCGGAAGATTCATTCTCATTTGGACGTTTTGAGAGAGAGAGAGAGAGAGAGAGAGAGAGAGAGAGAGAGAGAGAGAGAGAGAGAGAGAGAAATGCGGAAGATTCATTCTCATTTGGACGTTTTGAGAGAGAGAGAGGGCGTCAGAGAGTGTCTGACACTGAGTTTGGTGCGCCAAACAGACACTCTCTGACGCCCTCTCTCTCTCTCTCTCTCTCTCTCTCTCTCTCTCTCTCCTGCCGCGCCCGTTTTTTTTTCGCTTGTTACTTTTCATTTTCGTCATTTTTTATTATTATTATTTTTTTTTTGCCCCTTTTTTTGGGAATACCGCCCGACACGGCGAGTTAACGGCCGCGTGCTGGTTTAAGCGGATAGGAGTGAATGATCGGACAACCTTAGCTTGTGAAAATGGGACCATGTGTGCTTCCGCAAGTCGGTTTGATTGCTCTAACACTTACTCATACCCTTTGCTCAGAGCCCTGGTTTACAATAACTTGCCACAATTTCCATATCTTGATCACCAGAAACATGCCTGTTGAAGGGATGCAAGAGAAGTTGCTACACAGATCGAACCACCAGTACTTGGCCCATACATCGGCCACAGGGAGAAATAGACTAGAAGCGTTTCTAGTCGGATGAATTTGGGCACCTCCCCAAGTGGCCCATCCGTTCATCATTGTTGCGGCTTGTGAACCGTCGTGACTTTAGGAAGTACAGGTGGTTTAATAAATATAACCCTCAAACGCAGACATAACCCCCTTTTCTTCCAGGAAGTGGGAGAGGAGCAGGGGCAAGTGGGGGGCGACGAGGTTGCAAGGAGAGCTTCAGGGTTCCTTGTTTGTCATAACAGGAGGAAGCATGTGTATATTCATATTCTACCAACTTCTATGCCCTGACAGTGGGACAAGAACTGGACTGCTGGCCCAAAATACAAGAAGCCATAGCCCGAAGGCAATGGTTATAAAAAGGAGCTGGCGTGACCCTAACATGGGGAGGTGAAGGTGGGGAAAAAAATCAAGCTGTGGTGTGCTTTTGAGACACACCCGTCCCTGAACATCATCCCTACCTGAGGGCATATTCACACTACCTCCCTTTTCCCCTCATGTCACTCATCCTTGAAAGGGTATTACATTCACGCAGGTGACAGGACCCCTATTGCCAGGCCCCACTCATGCTATTTGTGTGTTTGCAAAACATAGCAACAGAACCAGGTTCGTGCTTTTTAGCACAAAAATAGCACCAGTGGGGCCTGGTCCTTCCTGATAATTCACTTTCTCAACCCTTTCCAATCCAGCCTGCACAGCTAGGGGTTGGGCAACTGCAGCTCGGTGTCAAAACGAAATTGACACACCAACCCCCACATCTCTCTCTCTCTCTCTCTCTCTCTCTCACACACACACACACACACACACACATGATGGGGAGGGATCCCATCCCCACCCAATGTAGAGAGGAGCAGGACAAGGAGGGGGAAATGGAGGTCGGGAAGGAAGGTGATGGCAGGGGATGTCACCAGACTGGATGCTGGCGAGGAGGTAAATAGCAGGGGATGGGCTGGACTAGTAATATCAATCGGGAGACTGCGGCGGTAACAGTTGGGAGGTAAGTGCTCCCAATTGAACTGTACTGGGTAGACCAGTACCTCAGCCAGTGGGTCGCTGTAGAGGTGGAACCTTTTTACACCTGCATACTCAGCAGGCCAACCAAACCTGCAGCAAGTTTGCTAAACTCGCAGTTAGAATTGGCCGCCAGGGCCCGGCACGCAGTGGCTGACGCTAAAATATTTCATTTCGGCAACCAGCTGCAGTTGCACCAAAGAAAAAAGCATGTTGGCAAAAAGCAGTAGGTATCAGATGAATGGAAATTCTGAGAGAAAAGTTAGCTGTAAGAAGGGAGAGCTAGATAGTCATGGATCTTTCAGGAGCCCGTTTACAGGGCTGAAGAGACTACCCCCTCCCATTCCACCACCCTTGCGCAGTTAATCCCTTGGGTCTCCAGGGCAATCAATGCTGGCAGGCCTCTATAAGACCTCACTACAGACAAGTCTTTTTGTACAAGGGACGCTGGACCCGTTTTCCAGCAGGTGCTGCTCCCCACTAATAGACGGACCCCCCCCTACGATGCTAGCGGTGTCTGCTCTTATCAGCACCCGTAGCACCCAGACAGGTGTGTTCTTTAAAAAAAAGCAAAAGAAAAGAAAAAAAGGAATACTCTGAACTACCTGGGGCCGGTCAGTTTGAAGATGATACTTCCAGGTCGTCACGATTTTCCTTTTCCCCTTTTTTTCGAAAGCAGGTAATGGAATTTGAGTGGAAAAAGATGGATTCCCCCATCCATTCCCCAAATTGGCTGGTGCCCTTTTTTTTTTTCTTTTTTTTTTTTTAAATAACACCCTCTGGTGCTAGTGGTACTGCTAGTGGTACTGGTAAGAGCAGGCACCGCTAGCACCTACTGTAGGGGGGGGGCTCCATCTATTGGTGGGGAGCATCACCTGCTGGAAAACAAGTCCAGCGTCCCATGTACAGGATGAATATAAAGAGAAACAGAAAGAAGGTTCTGAGAAACTTCTGCCAATGTTGAATACTCTGGGGGCCCGTGGGTTAACTGAGCAGGTTAATGGGGAAAGGGAGATCACCTCTTCGCCTTGTGACAGGCGCCAGATACCTGCTATTTACACATCGGTGCCTCCTTGCCCCCCGATGTCTCTACCCTCCAGCCCCATAGTCCCAATTGTCTAGTTAGTACCCTTGTGAAGAATGCTGGTGTCTGTTCTGAAACGGTTGTTGTTTGCTGTGAGACTGAGACCTGCATCTCGTAGGACTCCTCCCGCTCCCTTGACCTTTGCTCATTTCTACTCCTGACCAAATCATTGTATTTCAACGATTGCTGTGGTTGCCGGAGGAAGCATGTCTGAGAATTCGTCGGGGCTCTTCATCGGAATGTTGGAGTCGATCTGTAGCTAATCATGAAACCTGAGTTTGTAGTCCTTGGTGAGGGCGACGCCTCCCTAATGTTATACTTTTGGTTTTCTTCAAATCTGGTGTGACTAAACCGATCTGCACGACCCTTTGCCACGGTCCCATTTTCCTTGCAAATTTTGAGGGGAAACGGGCCGTGTGCAAATGCCCTCAGCTCATCTGGCCAGACAAGACCAGCAAAACACATGAATCAAAAAAAGGGCGGCAAAAACCAATGCAGGGAAGAGAACAAACAGGAAAGAAAATGCAAAACTGAAAGCATCAATGCGACGTTGATTTCTGTGTGGTTTCTCAGCAGCTTCCTGTGTCCCTCCTCTGCCATCATGAGGGAAGCACAACCCAAGAAAGAGAGGAGATGAATCTGTAAAGACAAACTCACAGTAGGGCCTCCTATCTGAGCGTATCGAACGGCATTTTAGGCTAGACTACCTTCTTCACCCGAATACAACGTATGGTCACTATTGCTGTGTCTAGACCAAAAGATACCCCAATTGCTGTATTTAGACCGAAAGATACCCCAATTGCTGGTTTTAGACCGAAAGATACCCCAAATACAGCTATAATAACTGTATGTTGTGTTCGATTGAAGTAGTCGTCGTGGAAGCCTTGGTGTGAAGATGCCCTTAGATACCACTGGTGTGAATGAAGCAAGAGCCAGAACCAAGAGGAATGAGAGAAAAGGAGGAAAAAAAGAACAACGTGAACCAAAGTTGGAGAAGGAAGCCGTTCGTTTCTAAGACTCCTTTGCCCTCTCTCTAGAAAGGACAAGGGAAAGACGACATAAACACTGTTCTGAATGAATCTGTTCAGAAACATAGCCAGATACATCAACAGAAAATCGAATCGCAGAAATGGACATCATGAGGGCAGCACAACTCTGGAAAGAAAAGACGAAAAAAGAACATGAACGCTGCTTCTTCAGAATGAATCTGTTCTCAATCACGACCAGTAACACCAGCAGAAAATCCAGTAACAGAGAGGACAGTTCCAGGTCGGTGTCTCTCTGATGCCTGGAGGACAACGAAAACTCTCTCTCTCTCTCTCTCTCTCTCTCTCTCTCTCTCTCTCTCTCTCTCTCTCTCTCTCTCTCTCTCTCTCTCATAGTAAGAGGAGTGAGATTCCTTTCTTTTCCTACACGGCAATATGGTTCTGATCGCGGTCTATTTTAGAGACAACACCCCCTAGCATCTGCGATTGCTGGTAGTGCCAGAGACCTCTGCTAAATGAGTCTTTTTTTTTTTTGTTAAATGAGTCTCCTAATCTGTGACAAACGTGCATGCTGGCCAGATTCATTCAGCACATCATTCTTTCTCCTTTCTATTCTCCTTTTCAACGTCTTATGTTTGATCGCCCTTTCCTGAGCAGAGGCATCTCACTAATTGAGAACACAACAAGATCTACGGCTGAAAAAATCTACAATTATTCACTGACAGGCGAAGATGCCAACTTCCCGGAACACACCGGGTGCTGGCAAAAGGGTCGCTTCGGCCCTCGCGTCTTGAAGGCTGCTCTCCGATCGCCACCGGATCTTCGCAGTGAGCCTTTTTGTCCGCAACCTGCGGCAGTTGCCCCCTCTCTATCGACGACCCTCTATCGGCAATGCTCTTCAGTCGCATGACAAATTCTCAAGCTCACAAAGTACCACATTGGATAGAAGAGGCGGGATACAAAACTTCATTTTTTTTGGATTCATTTTTAAGATTGAGAACATTCAGCTTGGAGGGTGGTCCCCACACAGAATTCAAAAAAGGAAGTCTTTTTTGTTTTCTATGTTAAACTTTCTGTTTAAAAAATTCCTCTTTCTGTAGTCTCCCTGGCTTTTCCACGCCATCCTTTTTTTGGCTTTTCACTTTTGAGATTCCATTCTTGCGCCCGACCCCTGTGGCAGAACAGTCCACCCATGAACTACAGTGATAAAAACAGCCCTGAGTTTAAATCCTACGCGGATCAGATGAGGGGAACCCTGATCAGATAAGAAAGAGTAAGAGGAATCAGACGAATGAAATGAAGTGTTTATAGACTCAGACGAATGAAATGAAGTGTTTATGGACTCTTCGAATTGCCTGGGGGCCCTCAGGTAAGTTTGAAGATGACCCCTGAAGGCTGTCACCCGGACACCCTTTTCAAATCGAATGAATTCTTGGAGACCTCCTTTCCAGGGGTAATGTCTGCACACCCTGCACTTTCTGCAGTGATGATACTATCTCCTTTTTCATTCTGTTTTCAAACCTTTTTTTTCACTTTCTTTTCCAAACAACAATAGCCCCTTCTTTTCTGGGGGGCCAGCAGTGCAGTTGGTTGCTTATCACCGGCAAGCATGAGTTCCAGCAAAGAGGCGAAAGATATTAATAGCTGCGGCCATTCCCCCCCGGCCCGAGACGGCTATTGCTGTGGGTTGCAGGGGCAGGGTGAGGCTCTACTTCCCAACCCCGGACCCCGGTTCTATAGTGGCTGGGAAACTTTCTCACAGTACCCAGACACACATTATGGAGCCCGGTGAGTCCCGGGGGGGGTGTAAAAGGGGGGGCCATAGACTGTCATCCTGCACGTGCAGTCTGTGCCGGCAGTTCCAGGTCTCATATTTTTCCAAAACCTATAGCTCAGTAGCGTCCGGCTTCTGGGCGCCTTCTTATCATCAATCTTTCTGTATTCAGCAGACTCTATAACCTTCGTGATTCACTATTTCGGATTTCCACATTGATTTTTTTTATTTTTTATTTTTGAAAAATAGCTTTATTTCCAAATCATAAAAGGAGGCCGGGAAAACCTCAACATTTCAACCCGGTGGAAAAACTGGGGCCTCATTGAATTTCCTTATTTACTTCCTTCACTCTTCCTTTCTTCCCTATTAAATTTTGTCCATCACACCCCCCCGGCGTCTTAAAGCCCTGCTTCAAATCCGTTCCGCTCCCTTCCACTCCCAAGCCTAGTACCCCTTACCCCTGTCTCTTATACACATCTAGATGTGTATAAGAGACAGCTCTTACCCTACTCTAGCTTTATTTCCAAATCATAGAAGGAGGCCGGGAAAACCTCAACATTTCAACCCGGTGGAAAAACTGGGGCCTCATTGAATTTCCTTATTTACTTCCTTCACTCTTCCTTTCTTCCCTATTAAAGTTTGTCCATCACACCCCCCCGGCGTCTTAAAGCCCTGCTTCAAATCCGTTCCGCTCCCTTCCACTCCCAAGCCTAGTACCCCTTACCCTACTCCTCCTACCCCCTTTTTACTTACTAAGGGCCTCGCTGCACTACTCTTGAAATGCACAAAAGACAAAAATCATGTCGCTGTATCTTTCCATGTTCTAGCGGATGATTCACTCTCGTTTTGCACCTTTCAAGAGTGGTGCAGCGAGGCCCTAAGTTCCTACCTCAAGCCAATGCTACATGATGCTTTCTTATCCGAATAGAAAGCGGGGACAAGCCTCTGTATTTGGGCCCATTTTCAGGTCCAGAGATACCAATAGCTGCACCGCGTTGTATTCGGATAAGAAAGCATCATGTTGTGTTTTCTTTGTGCACAATCATCGACCATCCCCAATAAAGAAGCCGGCCACTTATTTGTGTTAAAAAAAAAGAAAAAGAAAAAGAAAAAACAAGCTGACCATGTGTCCTTCTCGTGCTGTCAACCACAGTTTGTTCTCTCTTAGGGTGTATTCACACTAGCACTATCTTCAATGTATCTGACCTCATCTGGCCTTAATTCTGTCCAGAAATAGCATAAAAAGTTCTAGTGTGAGTATGACCGTTAGTCTGAATTTTCACTAGCTACAGCGCTCCATGGGTGCTGCGCTGGATTTCTCTTCTGTACATAAAATACCCTTTTTGGCCGTGCAAAATGCGTGCCTAAAATTTCTTCTGTACATAACATTCCCTTTTGTCCCCCTCTTCTCCTTTTATTTTTTTTCTTTTTTTTTTTTCTTTTTTTTTGTGGACCATTTCTCGATTAATGCGCGTCATCCTAGCCCAATATCTCCCCCCTGATGATGGCTGTGCCGGCGACACAGCCGAAACACTGTCGGAGACCTTCACCTGTCTGCTTCGATACTCACCGGATTACTATTATAATAAAGCAGTATTGCGAGGATCTGGGTCCTCGGCAGGCCTAAGGGGCCCCGGTTGCAGTGGTGCCCGCCCTAAGTGAAGGCGGGCCTAACATATTACAAGAGGCCTTTGACTGTCAATTCCATATTTGGGGTACAGACGGTTGCGACGCGCCAGTTGGTTGAGAGAAACACAGGCCGAGCAACCAAGACATTTCCAAGGCCTTCTGGGCCTTTCCAAAGCATGCAGGCCCTGGACGAGAAAAGCAGCCCCATACACTGACAGTTGGAAGGCCCAACCAACAGAGGCCCAGTAGCTGCAAGTGGCACGCAGCATCCTGGGGCCTACCGGAAGCTTCTGGGCCCAGGCCAAGTCCTGCCAGGCTGCGAAGCAGGCAGGCTCTTTCCATATACGCCACTCTCAGTCTCATTCAGGCACTCGCATGCTAGTGGCAGCGCTGCTGGAGCAAACGCTCGTGGGCTGCTGCTGGCGCTGAGAGGCGAGGCGCCGCACGTGAGGTCGTGCAGGGAAGAAGGGCGCTGCTGAGGGCAGCGCCATAGCCCAGCCACCATAGCTGGTGGGCTTGGACTACAGTGAGGCGCATGAGTGGTCTTCGGGTGTAAGGGAGGAAGACGTGGGTGTAAAGTCAGGGAAGGGYGAAGGATGATGATGATGATGATGTGAGGGCACATACCTTGTATTGGCGATGGTCTGCATTTGGGCGACATCTTCAAGTACTTTGGGTTGCCGCTGATGTCAACAGTTGCATTCTCTATTAGTAGGCCGATCGTAGCTGTGTAGGAGTAGGCTGGGCGCTGAGCGCCAAGTAGGAGTGTGAAGGGACTGGACTCTTGTGTTGTTGGCGGAGAGAGAAAGCTCCCCTTGACATTGGTTTTCAGTACTACGAACCTCCATTGGTGTATTATTGGTGCAATGCTGCTCTCTGGACACAGTGTGACTTTCTGGCTTTCAATGTGATGGTGTAATCTGGATTTGTCATCTCGCTGTTGCTTATTTTCCTTGCAGTATTATAATGAGGCAGTATTTTGCGCTACCTGAGTGTTCATTCTCCTCAGAGTCTCCCCTTTCGCTTTCCTCTACTCATCCACTTTCATCTCTCCCTGGCTCGTTGCGCTGTGCTCTCGTGCATGGCGATTGCATTGCTCTCATTGCCCAATGTAGTTCTCAGTCGGCCCGACGTGCTTCACGCCGTCTCGACTCTCATCCTACTCTTGCGCAGGGGCCATGCTAATCTTCTTTCTCTGTATCGTTCCATTTTTTTATGGGAAAATTTTCGATAAGCCCCAGAAAGTTCAATAAATTTGCACCGTGCCCCTCCTACGGCCGACTTACCCTGCCATGCCCCTGGGGCCTCTGAACTTTCCTGCAGGCCCCTCTCTGTGAGGGTAGCAATTTTTTAGCATGCCCGTGGCCGTTGGTGGCACATGTGATCGTTCCCCTGGCTCTGGGAGGGGAGCTACCGGGGCATAGTAGAAATTTGGAACCGGTACCGATAGGGGTATGTTTAACATTTTTCAGGCCCAAACGACACCAGGGTTTTTTCAGAAACTTCAATCTCTGTCAGAGGTGCGCTGCAGGGTAAGTCGGCCGTTAAAGGGGCACGCTGCAAACACATCGAACTTTGAGGGGCATATCAAAAATTTTCCCTTTTTTATTTCTTTTTAGTTTTATAATGTGGTTCGAGGGACCACGGATCAGATATTAAACTGATCAGAAACACGGGGATGTCCCAAAAGAAGGAAGAATTCCCCTCTTCTGTACCAACGGGCCTACCTAGCTCAGTTGGTACACACCACCCATGAACTGTTGAAATACATACCCCTATACCTTTCTCGGCCTTTTGACTAAGATCAGGTGCATTGTTTTTTTTTTTTTTTTTTTTTTTTTTTTAAATGGGAACAAGGCTCCAATCTATTCGTTGGGAGCAGCACGTGCTGGGAACCGGGCCCAGCGTCCCATATGAAAATTTACATATGATTTTGAAGATTGAGATACCGGGGCCATTACCCGGCTTTGGCTCAGAAAAAACGGAGCTACTTGTATCTGTTCTGATCAGTTCAATATCTGATCCGTGGTCCATCGAAAAAAAAAAACAAAAAAAACAAAAAAAAAACTAGTTCCAATCCAGATAATGTCAGGCGAACAGAATAAAGTCAGATTCGGAATTATCTGGGGTCGGTCAGTTCATTGATGATATCTCAAGGCCGGCGTCCTTAAAAAAAAAAAAAAAAAAAAAAAAGAAGCCTTTCTGCTCTTTCCCAGAGGAACCCAAATCCAGGCTCGTTTCATTTTTTGAGAGTTTGCTGTCAAGGGGGGGAAAGGGGGGTATAAATTCTTTTTAAAGGGGCTAAGAGGGGTTAAGGGGGGTCCTTTAGTGTGATTTTGTTATTTTCTTTTTTATCTCCCATTCGGTGAGGAAATCTGATGCGACCCTCAGCCGAAAGTTGTTTGTATTGCAATTCTACACAACATATTTTTTTCTTGAATTTTTTTACTTTCGTTTTTTTTCCTTTTTTCTTTTTTTGCGCTGGGCCTGCCTGGAACCCTGCCCGGGGGTCCTGCCCGGCCGGGCACCCGGGCGTGTATCCGAGCACAAGTTGGGTGCCCGGGCGCCCAACTTGTGCCCAAAAAAACAACCTAGGGCGCCCAGAAAAACATCCTAGAAAAAAACCCTTTTGTCGGTTTCTCTGTCGGATGCGGTTGTGTACGTAAAGTTTTTCTTTCGCTGGATTTCTCTTTTCGGCCAGGGTTGGGCTTGGGCGGAGCCCCTTGCCCAGGCCGGACCGTTGCCCAAGGGGTGCATCAACTGAGCTAATTCAAAAGTCACTGTGGTTTTTTAAGGGGAAAGAAAAAATCTCAATACTGATACTCAGATCATATGCTATAACAAAGTGTTTTTTTTGTTTTTTTTTCACGGATCAGACATTGAACTGATCAGAAAAAAAAATAAAAAAATTTAGTGAAAAGAAAGGAGGGTTCTCCATATCGATACGCCAATAAAGTGATTTTTTTTCAGGGGAAGAAAAAAAGGAGGAATTCGGCATACCGATTCTCTAATAAAGAGATTTTTTTTCAGGGGAAACAAAAAAAAAAAAAAAAAAAAAAAGATTTGCCATATAGGACCTCGCTATAGCCATACTCTTGCCGCCGGCAGATCGTTGAATGTTTACTTCAGTACCTGTAACACGTTTTTGGGGTGGATGTATCTGACCGCATTTGCAGTCTGGTTCAGTCGTAAGAAATTATGAAAGCAGAGGTTTTCCAGAGTCTACTTGTCATCTGGTCGTGTTCGAGGAGACGTGCAGAAAATCGTGATCGATCTGCATCTCCATAAAACACATCCAGATTCAGGCGCTTAATCCAACGCTCTTCCTCTAGTAGAGGGACCTCGCCCCAGGAAAGCTCACGATAATACCCCCAGATTAACATTTGACTTTAACATAATTTAATTAATACATTTTCATTTCATGAATAAATTTTTCTTTCTAAAAATAGACATGCGCCATGGGCTTTCCTTTTGACTTTCCATTTTTCTTTCCACAAACAGACATGGCCCTGCCTCGTCATTTTTGCCTTTCCTTCTTTTTTTTTTTCTTTTTTTTTTTCTTTTTTTTTGGGTTTCCTAGAATTCCACGGACAGTACCGAGCGCCCAAACGGATTTTTTTTTTTTACTCCAGTACCGGGCCACTCGATCCACCTAATACCCCCGATCAGGATAAAGAGAAAAATTTGATCTATCTATCTATCTATCTATCTATCTATGTCTATCTATCTATCTAAAGCCTGGAAATCACGGGAAAGATAAATCACATCTCTTTTTTTTTTTCTTTTTTTTTTTCATTTTTGTATGGCTGGGAACCGAGCCCAGCATCCCTTACAACATCCGCAGTGACCAAGGGAATGAGCAGTGCACTGCCGCCAAGCTTAAACCCCGGCCATTATTACTGTGAATGAGCAGCCCGATGATAATCTGGAAAAGGCCAGGCCACTTAGACAGGCAGAAATCTTAAACCCCACAATGTGTACTCAAAAGCAAACCGCCCCCCCCTCCCCTCAACCCAAAATTCCTATCATCTGGAAAAGGTCCCTGCCTCTCCACAGACTGAAATCGCTAACCAACCATTGACTCAAAAGGCAGACCAGCCACAAGTTGGCCAGAAACACTCACCTAAGAAACGACATCCGTTTCTATTTAGATATATATATAATATTATATATATCGTCACAAACAGAACTGCCCGGTAAACCGTAGGCAGAGAGAGAGAAGAGGACAACAAACGAGGGGCTGTGACAAATATATAATATTATATATATAGGGTCAAACAGAGCTGCCCGGTAGACCGTAAGCAGAGAGGGAGAAGAGGATAACAAATGAGGGGATGTGACAAACCGTTTCGTCGGAGATTCGTCGAAGAAACCCAAAAAATAAAATAAAAATGGCATTGGTACTAAACCACAGCGCCCACAGAGATAACAATATTGCAAATGATGACCACAGGTGCAGGCACATGGAGCCCACTCGTGGTCACAGCAAACAAAAAATCCTGTCAATCGGGTACATCATCAGGTTAAAAAAACAAAAAGAGAGAACACATCATCAGGTAAAAAAAAAAAAAAAAAAAAAAA
>BFEA01000205.1:744391-765490 GCA_003427395.1 Chara braunii | reverse complement strand
GAGAGAGAGAGAGAGAGAGAGAGAGAGAGAGAGAGAGAGAGAGAGAGAGTTTTCCAGCCATGCACGCATATAGATAGAGAGAGGTTACTTCCTTCGATAAGATGAGAGAGAGAGAGAGAGACAGACAGACAGAGAGAGAGAGAGAGAGAGAGAGAGAGAGAGAGAGAGAGAGATTTTTGCATGTATAGCGGATATGAGGAAAAAAAAAATAATAATAATAAAAAACCGGCAGTGTAACAACAACGGCCCCGCCTCCCTCTTCGTCCCTCTCCTCTGTCGCAGCTACGCTGCGACAGGTCCACTTGTTAATAAAATTTCGGCAGCGCTTCCTGCAGGAAAAGTGTCTTTTCAGAATTTATACTAAGCTTAAATATGAAAACCGAAACAATGTCTAACTTTGGAAAGTTAAATTTTGTCTAACTCTCCGAATTAGTAAAAATTTAGGCAGCATCTCCTTTAGAAAAGTAGACTTCTCATATTTGTACTAAGTCAAATAAAAACTCAAAGTAACACTTGAATTTTAGCCAAGACAAAATTTAATTGACTCCTTAGATTTGTAAAAAATTGGACAATGCTTCCCATAGAGAAAGTAGTTTTTTCAAATTTATGCAAAGTTAAGTTCATAAAAACAATAAGTTTGACTTTTCAAGGTCCAATTTTTATATAACTCTCTGCATTAGCAAACATTTTGGCAACACTCTCTTTAGAAAATGATAATTTTCAGATTTATACTAAGCCATGTATAAAAATTAGACAAACTGAACTTTGAAAATTCAAAATTTGACTAACTGCTTGGTTTTGTAGAAATTTCGACAGCGCTTCCCGTAGAGAAAGTAGCTTACCAGAATTTATACAAGACCAAGTACAACAAAAGATCCAAGAAAATACGAGAATTGACCTAAGTAAAAAAACTTAGCTCAGAAATGTAGAAATCAAAACTAACTCCTATAATTCTAGCACGTGACGAGCATCTAAAGCAACTACCTATCAAACTGAAACTTAAATCAGGTAGTGATCTCACTCAACCACATGCAACTTGAAGGTCAAACCATAAAGGTAAGTACTCTCACCAGCCCCAAAGTCAATCTTGTCGAACAATGGTTCGTAGTCTTTCAATGATTTATCCCTTATACCCAACAACGTGTAAAGTTAGACCATCCAATATTATGGAAACTTGTCTAACTCAACCATTTAATATATACAAACACAGGGCAATACAACTTTTCTCTTCTTTGGGCATATGACTAAGTTGTCCAACCTAGTCGCCCTGTACTGTTTAAGTATCCAAGTTATATATAATTGTCTGCACTTAGTGTTTTAAGGTAACATATGACTGAACCGATCACCTTAGATCAAGGTTCAGCATGTCCCTTCTTACCTCAAGTTTATTATTCATACTCTCTTCAGTTGGTGATAAGTTATAGTTAGACCATCCAATCTTATGGGAAAATGTCTGATTAGCCTGTTCATAAATAATATAATATAAGAATATAAACAAATTCATCCCTTTGGTTATAACATGTGCGTGGCTCTAGACCAGACCACCCAATCTTATGGGAGCCTGTCAAGTCCTTTGTCTTAATTCCCCTTAGAATAAAACAAGAGAGAGTCAAAGTCATCCAATCTTATGAAACATGCTCAACTCTCTTTCAGAAACCAATAAACATAGAGAAAATTAAAAGAAACCAGAGCAACCAAGTTATCCAATCTTATGAAAAAGTGCTTGGTCCGTGAAAATCAAACACAATCAGCCCTTGCAAGTCAAAGCAACTAGGTCACCCAATCTTATGGGAACTTGTCTTGTCCTTTAGGCAATCGAAAATATACATATCACTAACCTTCCAATCTTATGGAGACTCTTTCAGCCTTTAGTTGACCCAGTCAGACACAAGCAATACAACCTTCCTCCCACCTTTCCCCCAGATGCAACTTTTTTTCACAATCTTCTTGCACTCAAACAACAAATCTGAAATTGAAATTGCACAAAAATTCTTGTATTAAGTCTGGTTTGTGTCCTGAAAATCAAACTGAAAGTTAAAGTAGCGATGCAAACAATATACTCAATCAAAACGTAGAAGGATGTACAGGTAGGGGTTATAACTGGTTTTATAGAGGATAATCAATGGTTGCCTCTCAGTTCCCTACCTCCAGAAGAGCTCCTGCAATCGGTGGGCTGACTTCCCACAGAGTCTTGCTGCGGTCCTACGGGTTGCAATCCCGCCTGCCGCCTTCCTCTCTGAACAAGACTAGACTTGGAGTAAGAAGGGCAAAAGATAAGGGCTTTCAGACTCGAGGTACAGGAGGGGGACAAACTCAACTCCCAGGAGAGGGCCTTGATACCTTCATTCGCCTGAGGGCCCCGCAATGGCAACATGGATATATTCCTTCAGCCATTCAATATCGCGAGGCCGAAACTGCGATTGTCGCATATGACTAGCATCGCTAGTTGATGTAGGAAGGGCTTGCAACCGCGCAACTTTATATCAAAGTCTTGCGCGCGACATTCGTCCGTTCTAGTGTCTAGAGTTATGAGATTAAGTGATTCGTATGTGTACATGTGTGTCCAGAGTTAGTATAAGTCGTTAGTGCTAACCGAAAAGGTTACCCAAGGTTGTGATTTTGGGGAGGCCTTCGACCTATTTTTGTTTTTTAGAGTTATTATAGTTGGACATTGTAGTCCGTGGTTGCCTTCAAAGTCAAACCCCTTGACTCGCTTCCAGACCCTAGGGGAAAGAGCTGGTCTCCAGGGCCATAAGAGACGATTGCCACCACTGGTATGAACCTGTGTACCACCCACTCTCCGCAGGGTGCAGAAGAAAGTGTGGTTCTCAACCGCATTTGGCGGTTGTCCAGCGTCGAGAGATTAACCCTCAAGGCGTGTGTCAGCCGACACTTGAATGTCGAATGCGACCCTCGAGACTAACGAGGACTACATGAATATGGGTACTGTATAGTACGCCACCATTGCGACCGCTTGCGTACACTTGCATTGCGAATCGATATGAGTTAACCCTGCGTCCACGCGATCTATACCAAGCCTCACGCACGACGCTTATCCGATTTCTGCATCGGAGGGGGTCACGGGAGGTATGGCTGGCGCACTCTGTCGGAGCGGTTTGTGGAAGCTCCATGTATATTCACGATGAGGAATTAGACCAGCTCTTGCGTGACACGGTCGGGAGGGTCCCGCGCTGCCTTGTGCGGTGCCGGATCTATGCGCTCGACAATGCTCATCCTATCGATCAGAGCAGTTGGTCGGGGCACAACTCAATCCGCCGAACAAAGTAATAGCAGGAGGGTTGTCGGTTTGGGATGTCCTTCACGATATTGAACGACTGAAGGACATGTCGTTCAGCCCTCGCGACAGTTCTGGCCTCAAGGTTGGGTGTCTCGACGGGCAGGGCAGATAGGCTCTGCGCAGGGGAAGATTCCTTCCCTGCAGAGTCTAGGTCCGGGAATGTCCTGGACAAGGACCTCGAATCTAGGCCCAGGACTAACGTCCGACTACGAAATCCCTAGGAAGCATACAACAAAGATAGAGGGTTTTTTTTTTCCTTTCTTGATCTCAACCCCAATCTTTACCTTTAAGTGTGACCCTCTCATGTCACGCGAACACCCAACATAAGTACACATATATATAGAGGGATAAGTATGTGACAATCACTTCTCACAATCACAGTGGGACTCCTCACAACCATATATATGTATGTGATCGCAGGCAGTCCAATCGAAAATCCAAACCTCAGAACATACCTGCAATCATATCAAAGAGTTGCGCAAGAGTCCACGCACTACACGGAGCCAACTCCAACCAATCTCTATACTCATACCCCTCGCTTTTAGCCATGCAATCCCCAACCTCTGTCCAACCAACCATAATTAAATACTCAGTACCTTTGTTGAATGACCATTCAATAAAAGTTCGGGAGAAACCTTAATAAAACAATAAAATCATCAGGGCTAAAGCCTTTTAGGTTGAGTATAGAGGGTGAATTGGAGTTAAGTCGTAAACCGATGAATCGGCAACCGACTTGTTATCAGTGATAACAGAAGGTGATCCTCAAGGGATCAAGCTGAATCTAGTTCAAGTCCTGAATCAAATCGATCAAGCTGGTCTGTAACACAAGACAGGTCAATGCCCAAGATTAAACCTATAAGTTCCTGGGGAATGATTTCCATATCACGATCTTACCAAATTCGTTCTACTCACCTAAGCTTGAGCCTACCTCTAAGCCAGTGCCCAAAGAAAGGTAGACTCATGGCAGAATCTCCCCTATCCAGGGTGGATTACCAGCGTCGTCACCTGTCAAAATATAATCTAACTCCTCTAAACTAAGAAAATTTTGGCAGCGCTTCCCGTAGGAAAAATGTTTTTTCAGAATTTATATAAGTCCAAATATGGAAAAAAAAATAATCTTCAACTTTTCAAAGTCCAATTTTGTCGAACTCCTTGAACAATCAAATTTAGGGGAGCACTCCCTTTATAAAAGGAGACTTCCCAGATTTTTACTAGGTCATATATAAAATTTGGACAAGTTGAGCTTTGAAAGGTTAAATTTTGACTAACTCCTTCGATTTGCAGACATTTCGGCAGCGCTTCCCGTAGGGAGAGTGGCTTACCAGATTTATATAAGCTCGAGTATAACAAAAAATCCCAGAAAATGCGAGAATTGATCTAAGTAAAACAAAGTTAGCTCAAAAAAGCAGAAATTTGAACTAACTAATATCGTTCTAGCACGTGGCGAGTCTTTAAAGCAACTACCTGTCAAACTGAAACTCAGACTAAGTCGTCATCTCCCTCAGCCACATGCAAGTCAAACCATAAAGGTAAGTACTCTCACCAACCCAAATCACCTTTGACAACCAATAGTTCATAGTCTTTCAATGATTTATCCTTTTATACCCAGCTTACATAGGGCATTGAGTTAGGTCATTCATCTTAGAAACAATGCCAACTCTTTGCCTTAGTTATACACGAACAGGTTGCACAACTACTTTTTTCTTTATTGGGCATATGACTGTCATTCGTCTTAGAAACAATGCTTAGTCGCCCTGATCTGTTTAAATAGCCAAGTTATACATACCTCTCTGAACTTAATCTTCAAAAGTGAACATAAGACTGAGTCATTCATCTTAGAAATAATGCTCAGCCGTCCCAAGTTACTTTCAATTACAACTCTTAGTTATACTCTCTTAATTTGTGATAAGGTTATAGTCAGACCATTTGTCTTAGAAACAATGTCTGACTAGCCCTGTTCTTATAAACATATAGATACAGAAATATAGAAAATCCTATTCCTTTGTTCACATTACAATCATGTGGCCTCAGACTTAGACCATTCATCTTAGAAACAATGTCCAGTCTTAGGCCTGAACCTCCCTTCATAATAAAACAACCAAAAGAGTCGAGTCATTCGTCTTAGAAACAATGCTCAACCTTTTTTTCTTAGTACTAAAAAAAACAGAGTACTTTGGGTCAAAACCCGGAGACTGTTCAGAAAACACCCAAAATAAACAGCGACCAGACCATTTATCTTAGAAACAATGTCTGGTCCTCAAAGTTCAAGCAATCAATACCCCACAAAATAAACAGTCAGACCATTCATCTTAAGAACAATGTCCGACACAATTAAATAAACACATCGACCAAGCCATTCATCTTAGAAACAATGTTTGACCCTTCAGAAAACAGAACAAAACACAACAGTCAGGTCATTCATCTTAGAAACAATGCCTGACCCTATAAAACCCGTTCAAGCGAAAGAAAAATTGTTTTCCTCTCAACGTTTCCCCTGATGCAACCCTTGTTACAATCTGCTTTCAGACAAACAAAAAACTGAAACTGCCATTGTTCATACATTCCTTTACTTAGTCTGATTTGTGTCCTGAAAGTCAAACTAAAAATCAAAGTAGGGCTGCAATATAATACACTCAGTTAAACGTAGAAAGATGTACAGATAGGGGTCATAACTGGGTTTATAGAGGGAAAGCAAATGATTACCTTTCAATTCCTTGCCTCCAGAACTCCTCCCGAGTCCCGGCAGAGCTCCCGCAATCGGTGGGGCGAACCTCCCACAGAGGTCTTGGCACGGATTACGGGTTGCAATCCCACCTGCCACCTTCCTCTCAGAACCAATTGGCCAGACTTAGAGTAAGAAGGGCAGAGGTAGATTCATTTAGTCTCTCAGATACAAGAGGGGTGCTCTCAGACTCGCAGGAGAGGGCCTTGATATCTTGATACGTCTGAGGGCCCCGCAATGGCAACCAGAATGCGGGGGCTTGGTCAGACTAAGTCAAACTACTGAACCCAGTTCCCTTGACGAACTCCCAAACTGCAGCAATAGCCCCCTTTTGCAGCCACCCTGCTCACACTATGCCATTACTCCCTACGGCAAGACTGGCGTCACACGACCCCAACGAACGCATACATGCAATGCAGCAGTCGAAGCACTTAAGGAGCCTGCAGCAAGCAGTAAGAGTACAGTAGTACTCCAATTGAACCAGCAGTAACCTGCTCCGTGCATCCGTAGTCAGCAGTGATGGTCACCCCCAAATCGAAGATGTAACTGCAGCCTCACCCGCCAGGCTAGCGGCCTTCCTCATGGCCCAATCACCTTCTTCACATTCTCCCCTCACTCCCCAACGTGGTGCAATGGCCGCATAGTCCCCAAACGGCCGTAGTTAAAATAGTGCAGCAGTCTGCAACAGCCTCAACAACCGCTATTGTGGACGACGCAGTCAAGTGATCAGCAGAGCACACAGTTATGGAGCAGCAAGGGCGTTGCAGTAACCAAAATGCTCAAACAAGCCCTGAACGACAATGCGCGATACCCTATTGCAGCTTCTGCATGGTCAAAAGGACTAGCAGCACAATTTAACAGCATAGCAGCAACAGTTTTGTGCACAGCCGGAAGAAACAACAGCCACAGTTTGAGCACAGTCGCACCCTATGAATCGAACAAAGGTTCGGCATAGCAAGCCATATAGTATCAAATAGGCGAGCATATAGTCTCTGCACATATAACTTTTCCTGTTTGGTACTTCAAAGTTCATTCTTCCCCCTTCACCACTCAGATAAATCCTTCAATTCGTGACTGGCTTCATGCCACTTCCATTAATACGGTGAGTAGGATCAGACGACTCTTCTTCTTAAATATGAACACAGACATTACCTCCCACTCGGCGTTTCCACAATAAACCCGCCGGCCAGCAAGTACAACTTCGATCCCACGTCGTCCTTCACACTAAACCCCTCTCGACTGGATAGGCAAACTTCGACGAATCCTCCGCTAAGTCATGTAGATATACAGTGCCATGTGTGTGAGCATGTGCGTGAGTGTTGTGAGAGAGAGAGGGCGGGGAAGAGTATTCTATCACTAGGATGTGCGACGCACCAGCCAATCAAACAAGTCTCCTACCTCACTACTACTCCCATACTACCTTCGTTGATCAACCAAGCAAAAATGAATGAATCTACCTCGAGATTCCCATCTAGGTGCATTAGCATTCCGAAACTTTATTTTTCTCATGCGCAACCCTGATCTCTTACTTCCCGTGAGAGTAACGCCCTACTGCCAGAATCAACGTTGTTACTTACCTCGCTATAACTCGAAACCCCCACCTCGCATCTTGTTTCGTGAAGCTTTCACTTCTCCATCGTCACCTCTCCCTCCATCTCTACGCGACCTCTCTCCTTACTAACCCACTACTTTCTAATCTCTTAACCACCCTGTTCTCAGATTTTTGCGGCGCCCGCTGTCAAAACCCCCACCTCCGTTCTTACCTTGCCCGATTTTGTCAAGAATCGAGCGCGCTATGCATGCCCCTGTTCACCATAATTATCATCGCACTGCCCTCACGCAGCTTTATTCTTTCTTTACTCCCTTACCTACTGACTTCTACCCCAAACTAACATCATAATCAGATTCGTCCGCCTCACAAACCTTGGAAACGCCTCTTTCTTCGCCTAAACTCGTGAGGTATCGTGAGTATTGCTACTCACCTGCCGTGCCCCAACTCGCTACTTTGCCATCTCCGATCGTTTTTACCGCCAGTTTCACCTGGGACGAACTCGCGCTCAGGTTCACTCAGGTCTTTCCTTCTCTGCCACCACCTTCGTCGCTCTTATGAGCAGCACTGCGCCCCACTACTCTTCTCGGCTCAATTCCCTGGCGCCCATCACTCCTTGTACTGCATCCCTCACTACGCTAATGCTCATCACTATCACCTTTTCCAGTTGACATCACCCCGACCTTTCTCGACACCACGCGGCCTGACAGCGTTTAACCACGATGAAAAAGCAGTCGGTTGTCGGACCTTTCGCCAACTTAAGCGTTTCATCCTTGCACAGAGGCCGTGCTAATCTTCTCTGTAATCGTTCCAATTTTTACGGATGTCTCGAAGGACTGAAACGGGGTAAGGCCCCTCGGTACTACTACCAAGCCATACCGCCTTAGCGTCGGCCCTCTGGCGGAGAACCATCGTACCCCCCTCCCCTCGCCTGGCCCGGCCGCGGCCTGTATGTCAGGCCTCGAAAGGGATGGAGCTAATAAATTTGAAAAAAAAAAACAAAAAAAAAACTAAAACGAAGGACATTTAGGGAAACAAAGGGTTGTTGGCACCTGGTCAATCCTGTGGGTCGAAGCCGTCGTCGCGTCTATTAGCAAAGCTGCGGGGGATAGCCCCGGTGGGCCCTCAACCCTTCGACTTTCTCCCTGCTGCTCCGATGCTCCCGCGCCGCCGCCCGCCGGCCTCGATCCCCGCACCTACGCTATAATAGTCCAATGTCGTAACCTATAGGGCTAAGCCCCAGCTTGGAACCAACAGGCGCGGAACCCCATATAAGGCGGTGCGGCCTAGTGCTTAAGACTGAGGAAATGCATTGGGCCTCGCCTCCACCTACGATCAGACGTGCGGTTGCCAAGCAACCACGCCGGCCTCCGCAAACTGTGCCATGGCCGTCCTACGTATCAACCTGCCACCGGTCAAACGTGGCGAACAAAGGTCAACCTGTTAATCCTTAGTCTATATGGTAATAAAAATTAGGTCGGTTGACTATACCAGCTACATAATCAAGCATAAAAGGAGAAATCACATGCGCGTCTTAAAACTGCACGCTCACTCACTCCTGTTCACTCAGTCAACCTTCTAGCCGATTAAGGTAACAGACGCAGCCGCGCCTCGTGTGGTACATTCAAACTTTAATCCAACTTATTTTCTGTTATTTGCAAAAACCAGGGCGGATACCTTTATAAGGGTATTCGCGCCAACAACGCCTCACCCGTCTCCGAGTAGGTCAGCCGCCCATTCCCCACCCCTCAGTTGTCAGGATAAGCAAAAATCAGAATGGATCTCCCGCTGGAACGCGGCATCAGGCGGTCAGAGACTGCTCTCCCCGGTTTCTCTTGCTGGCACTTCACACTGTTTGGCACCGTGGCTTGGCTTTCGGTTCACCCTGCAACGCCTCCTCATCGACTAGGTACGTGTCATCTCCCCCTCTCTCCTCACTATCATCTCTACTTGTATGCAGACACCTACCTCATCACGCAGCCTGCACGTTGCCCGCCATGCATGCAAAAATCAGGAGCTGTCACTTTCGTTGTTAGGATAAGCAAAAAAATTAAATGAATCTTCCGCTAAAACGCAGAAATATACATTCTGTTTTTATTTCCCTCTTCTCATGCACAGCTCGCAGCCTCGCAGCTCTGAATCGAACCACTAACTCTTTAATTCGAATTCACCATGGGATTCACAGTTCCACAAAATCCAAATCTACCACTTTTTCTCACCTAAATTCACCAAGAAACGAAAAAAAACTCGTTTCATACTCCCCTCCATATCACCTTCACAACACCTTCGTGCGTTCCCTTTTTCTTACTCGCTCTTGTTCTATTAACGGCTTGCCCGAGATGACTTCAGATCGAGGTTCGCCCACTTCGAAAATCCTGACGTCAACTTTTACTTCACCGTTTTCTGCCACAAAATAGGTAAGCAAATCATCTATTGCCTTTGCCACTCCTCTCTTCCCCCATATCTCGGCTCATAACTTTATCTGATATTTCTCTGTATACTACATTTCTTCCAAATCTAAGTTTCCCATTCGTTGCGCCTGGGGTCAGAACCCAAAGACTGGTCCCTCTCTCGCTCGATTCTACTAAGGATCGAGCGAGCTTAGCATCTAGATAGAAGATATGGAAACAGTTTTAACAAGTACGTCACCAATCAATTTGTCTCGTAAAAAAATAAAATAAATATCTTTGTCGGATCAATGTAAAGCAATTATTTTAGGATCTGTTCTGGGAGATGGTTCAATATTCTTCAATTGTCGCCATTGTTGGGTAGTCAAACCACTATAATGAAACAAAATAGTATAAGAAAATCTTTTTTCAATATGTTTTTTTTTTTTTCTTTAATAAGTGTTTGTCTTATTTTCATCAATTTTGATTGTTTTTTTTTACATCCAAAGTGTATTTTATTGAAGTTCATCATACATACTAAATAGAAGTGCAAATTACCCAAACCCAAAATAAAAAAAGGAGCGCAGCTTGTGCACAATCAATTGTTTTAAGAATCGAGCGAGCTCAGCATCTTTCGCCGCATTCTGCCCTGTCTTCTCACCATCCCCAACTTTAATCTACTAACCTCTAGCTAAAACTAACTTTGAATGTGAAATCGCCCGACTCGAGAACCCCCACTTTGCTTCCTAGTTCGTCCGATTCCAACGAGAATCGAGCGAACAGCACAATCTACAGTCCGCCATAGTTGTTTTTTTCTCATTTGGCACTAAAACTCGCCCATGTACTTTTGCTCCCTTTTCCCTTACATTCAATGCTTTGGCTCCGTATCTCACCGCATGCTCGCTCACCTCTCGTTCGATGTTCTGTATAACGCAGCGCTCGATCGCATCGATCCTACAATAGCGCAACAATCTGTTGTCGTTCTAGTTCTAAAGAAAATCCTCGGAAAAGACCGAGTAGTTATCGGCCGATTAGCCTTCCCCCTCTTAGCCAGACCCCAAGGACAAACAAACTGCGAATATCGCCTTGAGCTCCTATCGAAATTCCTCTGGTCCTCTTTTCTTCGTAGCTCCTCTTTGCCTCTTTACTCATATAGGACTGCGCCCTGATACAAATTTGTCTCCTGCTATCCTTCTGCATCTGCGCCTCTCATCCTCACTATCTGTAGAGTAACTATCGATGCCTTCAGCCAGTGTTGTGCCCGATAGCGACCATTCTCCTACTCAGCGTAGCGGCACTGTCCGGGTGCTCCACCTATCCCGAAGGAACTTCGAAAGGAACCCGCTAATAGACGATTCGATTAATTTCAACCCCTATACCCGAGTCCGACGAACGATCGACACATAGCAGCAGCCCTTCAGCCTCCGCCATGCCGGTCCTGCCCCGCTCTGAGTGGCTCCGCTACAGTGCCCCAAGTTGTTCCTGTCCTGTGTCGTTCACCCCTTTTCGGGTCCCCAATGGGCAGCCTACACATTAACAATGACCATGGGGCCGAGGGCAGGGGTCTTGATGGTGGTAGCAAATACTCAAGTCAGAACTTTGAAGACCGAGGTGTAGGAGGGCTCCATAGGTGAGCGGCAACTGCAGCTCTCTTCCTACAACACCCCGGACTACTCTTCTCCAATATTGCTCACCCCTTTCTCGAGTCCCAACGGGCATGCACTCACCCAGATCTCCCATGGCCGATTCACAGCTGGTGGGCGGTACACCCGCACCACTTCGTCAACATTCTGAACACGCGAGGAACCGTAGGTCAATCAAAAGGAGGCGTGCGCTCGAGGTCCTCGGCCCCCGTCGCGACCCTCAAACCCAACACCATGCCCATTTCCAAAAGATGAAATAGGAAAATAAAAATAACAACGATAAATAATAAAATATCTAGAAAAGTTTTAGTCGTCAAAAAACGACAGACGAGGAAAAGGAACCGCTAGTACCGCTCTGACTCCACTGACGACAAAACCAAGGGGGATAACCCCATCGGGCCCTCGATCCCATGACTCCTTCGTGATGGTCTGGTGCTCCCATGCCCGCCACCCGCTGACTTCGTTCCCTTAGTCTCTCGGATGAAAGTCCAACATTGCAACCAAGTAGTGTTAGGCCCAAAGGCCGAGTCTTTTACCAACGGACGTCTATATAAGTGTGTGCTGCGCAATATGCGGATTTACGGAAAGATTTTCAAAGCCATTCTACCTTCGATGCTGTCCTTCATACGTACGCACATGTCGAGGTCAAACGTACCGATAAAAAAAAAAGTTTTTAAAATTATCTTAATTTAATTCAAACGAAAATCTAGCCGGTAACCACGTCGGCTCTACACTCATCAACAAGAAAAGAGATCACACGTGCCTTTAGTCTGTGCTCCCACACACTCTCTACTCTAGTCAATTACTCAGTAAACGTAAACAACATGCACAACCGCGACCTGCGAGGTGTACTCAACTTTAAATCAAACTTATTTTTCTGTCATTTGCAAAAAACAGGGCGGATACCCTTATAAGGGTATTCGCGCCGACACCGACTCGTCTAGATTTCGACTCCCCGTATCCCTATCGTGGTCGTTCCCGTATAACGAGGAAAGGACACGTGTCTGCAAGTGGGACGTACAAGAAGTCGTTGCCAAGATCGGCGGGCGCTATTATTTTCCACCTGAGACAAGGTGCTCTGGATTTGTAGGAGCTGGTTTTGTCATTATCGATGTTCACTTCCCTCCATACTCA
The DNA here is from genome assembly GCA_003427395.1 of Chara braunii. Taxonomy (NCBI): domain Eukaryota; kingdom Viridiplantae; phylum Streptophyta; class Charophyceae; order Charales; family Characeae; genus Chara; species Chara braunii. The sequence continues at coordinate 752,757 of BFEA01000205.1, read as the reverse complement.
TTGTTATTATCTTTTAACGAGTTGATTGTCATCCAATGGGCGGCGGTAGCACCCCACTGGCCCAACACATCCCCATCGCGGCCGTTTCCGTATAACGAGGAAAGGACTCGTGTCTGCCAGTAGGATGTACGGGAAGCCATTGCCAAGATCGGCGGGCGCTGTTATTTTCCACCTGAGGCAAGGTGCTTTGGATTCCTAGGTGTTGGTTTAGTCATTATCGATATTTTTTTCCCTCCATACTCATTGTTATTGCCTTTTAATGAGTTGATCGTCATCCCATGGGCGGCGGTAGCACCCTACTCGCCCAACACTCTGTGTAGTGATTGTCGTCGTGCAGAGCGTTAATCGGAAAACGGGGTTCCACTACCAAACACGTGGCGCAGAGAAACACAAGGAACGAGCAGCCCAGTTAAGGTCGTCCATGTCGGATTCCGAGCTTTGTAACGAGCGGCGTCGGGATCTGATTCGAAAACGAGATCCCAAGTGCGTACCTTCGCCCTTCTACTCTAAAAGATGACCAATAGCCAGCATGAAGGTTCAACGATCCTTTTTGGATTAAATGGATGTTTGAAAATTGCGCGCGTTTGTTCCCTTCCCCCGCTGCGATGACCCTTTTCTTACTAAATTGAAACCACGTGGGGGACTTCAGTTCCATCTATGTCCCTACACTCAATTTCTGAAAATCCTTAGCACACCCCATTCTGCTGTCTTTCAGGGCCTATTTCGCACAACTAATCACTCTGACCGGAAGACAGTGGAGGGCATGAGGTTGAACGTCACTCGCGGGTTGGTGTGGGAGCTGTTAGAAGAGACATTCGCTCGAACGCATAACGTTCCCCGACCCACTTAAGGGTCGGGCTACCAAGGACTCGGACGAAATCGTGGATATCACTCCAGCAGGGCCGACGATAACGAACAAAGGGCGTGAGCTTCATGTCGTCAAGCACACCTCTACTCACCATGTCTGCTTCCACCATGCGGCCACCAAGTCTAGTCTGGGTTAGGGTTAATCGCCTTGGAGGAACGGATGCAAAACAAAGTTGCGCGATTAGCGCACCCACCCCGACGATTAGTGCAAAAACAGCGCTAGCTCTGAGAGCGCAGCAGCGGGAAGACGCGCGAGGTCCCCCATTGTTTTTCCAGTGGTCTGGTTTTGGCTGTCTCTGGCTTTTTCTCCCCGACACCCACATCTTGGTTTTCTGCCCCTTTTCTAGCATATTTGGTTTCTAGCTCGGGAATCTAGTGGGGTCATGGATGTTGCATGCGAGGTCCAAGTAGTAGGATATCTTATCTCTAGTGTGGACTGTTTCTGACTCATAGTGAGGGACCCGAATGAGGGACTTGGGTTTAAGTGCATTTGGTTTTTAGTATAGGACTGAGGTTCTGGTACCTCTGGTTTTTAGTGCGRGACTCCTGTGGGGTGTGAGAGTTGTGGAAAGTCGTGGAAGGCCATGGAAAGTTGTGTGGAATTCTAGTGCGGGACTCTAGTGGGGTATGGGTTGCAATAATAAACTTGTGGAAAGTCAAACTTGACAATAAATAGGTGATTCGAGAGATGTTTGTGGTCTCCTAACAGTGGAAGGTCGGACAGTTTCAGTCCCGATATTGCGAACTGGGTGTTTCAGTTTTTTAAGGACGTGGTGGAGTGAATAGTTGCTAGGATTTGAATTGAATACAGTRAGGCCAGCAGTATCTSGCCCAGGAGGATGTTTTGGGGGAGTTTTTTGGTTCAAATTCGATAATGGTAGCAGGTATACCGATGAAGCCAAGGGCGCTGGGAAAGTCGGCAGTTTCTTCAGTTTTACATTCATTGATCTGAATCGACGGCTGTAGGATATCTTTAGGTACCTACACAGGATATAAATAGGCAGACTGATTTACAATCAGTACCTTCCGCGCCACTAAAGACCCCTGATGAGTGCCCGTGGCAGCGGGCTGAAACTAGTAGGGTCCACGTGCCAGGATTTCAATGTTTATTCATTTGAAAGTCTCGTTTGGGAGACTTATAGGGTCCACGCCGCCAGGATTTCAATGTTTATTCATTCGAAAGTCTCGTTCAGGAGACTTATTTTTTATCCTTGCGTACTCTTTATACTGTACTCTCTCTCTCTCTCTCTCTCTCTCTCTCTCTCTCTCTCTCTCTCTCTCTCTCTCTCTCTCTCTCTCTCTCTCTCTCTCTCTCTCTCTCTTGTCTTGTGTGTCTTTTTCGTTTTCTTCCACTTCTGCTTCCTTTGGGTCTACGGGCCTCGTTAGACCCTCCTTGGAAAATCCTCAGGAATTAGGATGAACTCCTTGGATTTTTTTTCGGTTTTTGGCGGTGTCGTTACACCGCGTCCTAATAGAATGGGTCCCAAGGAAAACCCTTGGAGGTCTCCCGCGGCGAATTTCATACGCATATACGTGGTCGGGGGGGTGGATGTATGTCGTCATGGTGGGATGTCCATCCGTCCTCAGGCGTGGTCCGGTGGCGGCGACACGAGACCGCTGGAGAAAAAAACAGGCGTGAAAATCCCTTTTGAAATTTCAAATTTCAAACCCTTGGCTGATATGCATCGACGCACCGTGACATGTAGACCGCTGGAGCGGACACCAGAGCGAAACGTCTGCGCGGAGGATTTGCGGCGGCCATCGTTGAATGCGCGGGTGATGGAACGTGTGCCGACGTGGCGCGGACAGTGACAATCTCGGAGTGAGTCCGCTATAACGGGTTCCACGTTCCTGTTGGGGGTGTCGACGACAATCCGACGGGCCGCCATAGCAGAGGTCACACGTCGCCCCTCCGTCGAAGTTGTGTGAGACTGTTGCCTTCCCCGTCCACGCGGAGAGAGTGGAACGACGGTGCCAGCGGCTGGCGCAGAGGGTGGTGAAAAGCGCATTGCGCGACGTCATCATGGTCGGAGAGCTGCAGCACGGTGGCAACGCCTTGACGACTTCGGAGAGAAATGCGGTGGTTGCAGCTGTTTCGGTAGTCGCCATGCGATATCACATCAAAAGAACGACAGGGCGCCTCAAGATGAGACTGTCAATTCGCAGGCAGCGTCAGCTCCTGCAACAAGTGATGGAGGCGCCCGACTGTGTAACAGTGTGTATCCATGTCGGAATCCATTGTCCAGTTTTGCTGCGCCATCGCATCCGGTGTGATCCCGCGGGCGACTCCGAGGTGGTGGATGAGGAGAAGGATGGGAGGCACATAGGAGGATCTCCGGAAGATGGACGACGAGGTAGACGACTACTACAAGGAGAAGCTGAGGATGTCCCCTACGGTGTTCCGGGAGATTGTGGAGGCGGTGTCCCCTCTTCTGCAGCGGAGGGTGACATTCTCCAGGGTACCGTTGATGCCAGATCACATCATCACATATGCGCTGTATCGATGGGCGAGCGGGGAGACGTACGAGAGCAACACATCGTCATTCGGCATAGGATGCGCATCAGGCTTGATCGCAGTCGAGGATGTCACCAGGGCGCTTCTGAGGGTGTACCGTGACAACATCGACTGGCCTTCTGGGTTGCAGCGGGTGCTCGTTCTGCGCGCCTTTGAGGCCAAGGGTTTCCTCTACTGCTATGGATGCATAGATTGCACACACATATACGTGGACAAACTGGCGAACGCACCATTCGATCGGACGCATCGTTTCTCCGTTGTTGCGCAGGTGGTGGTGGACTTGGACTTGCGCATCACAGAGTCTGACGTTTTCGTCGGTTATCCAGGGAGTTGCCATGACATTCGCGTGCTTCAACTTTCCAATCTGTGGGCACGTGCGGAGGAGGGGGATCTTTTTCGTGGACCTGTTGTGGTGCTCCCGTTCGGAGTGAAGACACACTGGTACATTCTCGACGATAACGGCTATCCTCCTCTGGAGTGGATCGTCATGCCTTACGGGGGGACCGATCAATGCGCCGACGAAGAGAGGTTCGACAACAAGCAGAAGGTCGCCAGAGGAGCAGTGGAAAGAGCTTTCGGGAGATTGAAGGGGGTGTGGAGGTTGTTCTTCCGCACACACAAGACAAATATGGACACTCTCCTGCACCAATTCCAAGTCGTGTGCATTTTGCACAACATCCTCCTCGATGTTGGCATGGACTTGGACGAGAACTTGTTGTGGGAGGTGGACGCTAATGGTGCGCGCCGACGTGTGGATTTGGGGTTGGATCACCCACCCCCCCCCATCGTGGAAAACTTTAATCAGCCTCATGCGCTCGTGTTGCGCGAAGCGTTGGCGGAGCGCATGAAGCACGCATAAACGCGCAAACTCCCTCGACGGCGGTAGCTACGGCATCGATCTCCAAGACGGGGGGAAGGGGGGGGGGGGGGGACTGGTGATGTACGAGAGGCGGCGGCTATTGTTGTGATCCGGCGGGAGTGTAGGGTGCTGGGAACAGTTCTGCAGGATCACTGCAGTTGTTTTGATTTATTTACTTTATGGTCTTGTTCGTTGAGACGTTTTTTTGTTTTCCTTTTACTATCATTTACTTGGCATGACTTTTAATCATTTCGCGAACCTTTGAAGAGTGACGGAGCGCCGATCCATGACGATGTTTTCGCAAACGGCTGTGTCGTATTTGTTGTGGCAGTTTTTTCATATTTGCGTCCTTGAATGCGCTTTCGTGTCATCTATGAGTTCTTTTGTTGTGTTAATCGTTCGATGCAGATTTTTTGTGTCATCCAGTTCATGCAGCAACAAAAGAAGCACCTTTTTGTCTATCCATGCGCATTTCCTAGGCCACTTAATTCAACCACGAATAAATCGAACAATGAATCAATCGATGAATCGATGAAGCGATTAGCCGACCAACCGATAAATCATTAAATGGATCAATTGATCGGCCGACTAACCGACCAAACGATAAATCAATCAACCAATCAACCAATCAACCAATCAACCAATCAATCAATCAATCAATCAACCGATCAACCAACCAATGAAAGAAATTGAGAAAATGCATCCCCTCTTTTCGTGTCATCCCCGAAAAGGTGCCATTAATCACATGGCCTTCACTTAGCAGTGCATGCACTGCACAAATCCGCAAGAAATCGAAAACGAAAACAACCACATCTATGATCGGCTGCCATGAACATGCGCGTCGGCGGGCGACGTGGCACACTACATGACTATGGCGAAACAAAATGGCTGCATCAACTTCCAAGCGCCCCTCGATCACCAACACGCATGTACACATCCACCCCCCCCCAACCCCCCATCCCGCCCGGACCCTAGCCAACCCTACCTTCGCCTGCCAACTTGACCCCCATGCCAACCCTGCGTCGACACCCCTTCCCCCCTGCCCCTGCACCCACCATACACAAACCAAAATGACGGGCGTGCCACCAAAGTCCGCGGACCATTCCACTCCACGGGCGAAGCATGCTGCCACGATGCGCAGGACGGCCATATCCACCAAATTTACTTCCCTACGTCGTCATCGGGACCGTCCTTGCGATCACCATCAAAAAGGTCCCGTCCCCATCCAGTTCATCTTCGCCACGATGTCGGGGTCCGCCAAACCAGTGTGGTAGCTCCACATGAAGCCCAGTCCGAGATGTAGTTAGGAAACGCACCCATCGTCAAGGGCGGCTTCCCGAGGCGAGTCAATACGGCATTCGCGGACTTGAGAACATGCCTGCGCCAGTTGAAGGACCGCGAACCAGCCGCCACAATCGTGGGCTTCGCCACGAACTGTGCGTAGTACGACGCCTCCTCATAGGAGTGTGCATCGTCGCCCCCCATGCGCATGACCCACATGCACAAGGCGAGAAGCAGGCGGAAAGCGTTTGTGACTCTTCTAAGTCTTGACTGGGACATTTTCCCGTCATCGGACCACTGCCCAGCTCGGAGCGCATCGTGAAAGCATGACGCCAAATGCATCACCGTGGACTCCTGATGGGCTGCCATGTCGTCGTCAAGGGGCCTATCCTCGATATATGCCCACGGATACCACAATGGAATGTCCATCTTTAGAGCGAGCGTGTGGTAGACGACACTAGCCGACACTACCCTCGACCACTCCATGCTCTGCCTAACTACTTTCACCATATCGGTGGGGTAATCGACGGCGACATACGATTTGGCGCGGGCGAAACCATCGGACCTTGAAGACGACCTGAATATCCACCCATGGATGACGCGCATAGCGACGTTTTCCGTCCGTCTCGCCCGTCGCAGAGTTGGCTCTCGTGGCGCAAGATCTACGATTCGCACGTGCAGAACATCAGGGCCTGGCATGATGACGCCATGTGGAGCGGTGGCGCCTGCATCACCGTTCACGATTGCACAATAATAGTTCGCGCAGTCATGCACGGCGTCTGCAATCATGCAACCAGGTCCGCTTCCCCAGAACGTCTTCTCGTCTACCCAGAGCTTGGATTTCGCCTCCAACTCTTCCTCTTGACGCGTTCGTTTCTTCCTCAAGTTCAGAGAGTCGTCGTCCTCGCAGTCTGCCCGCGGAATCTCATCCCTCCTCTCCTCTTTCCTCCCCGCCTCTTCGACCCTCCAATATTCTCGCCTTTCTCCCACAACAGTGGCGGTGGCACGTGGCACAAGGAGGACACAGGGACTTGTCCTTTATCCATGCGTTCGACAACGGAAATGATCGTTGAAGTTGAACTGATAGGCCTTTGCGGTGTTATGTCGTTGATGACAATCCCTTGAGAACGCACGGTTATCCCGCTGCCACGTGGAGTCCCTGGAAGACCAAGGTTGGCCAGTGCAATCATATGCTCCCTGCTGACACAGTCTCTCCCGAACCCGCGCGTTGGCGTGGCCGTGGAAAGGATATCCATGGGCGACACGTCTTGTCCCCCCTCACCCCCCATCTCGCCCTCCGATCCGTCAACCCCGCGCAGTTTTTTGGACTCCGGGACGTGCCCCCTTCCAGTTTGCCTGCCAGCGCCTTCGCCGGATCCGCCCTCTCGCCTTTTGAATTGGTACTGTCCACGTGGCGCCATGCGCTACCGATCGCTCTCCCACGTCTCGCAAGTGAAGGCATTGTGAGTCTGTCGCGTGTCGCGGACGACTCTGTGGACAGATAAACAAGAGAGAGACGCGCAAGTGAAGACAACGGTGGTGTTTGGCGATGGCGAGGATGATCAACTCCCAGCGCACTCAAACACAACCCCAATGCGTGGCAAGGAATGGACGCCCACAAAGCCCAGGACACGAAAACCAGCAGACATGCACCGACCTTTATAGTGTTGGCGGTGACCTTTCCCTGCCAGGATGCGCTCCCAGAATGACAACGTCAATTTCACCCATCCAGGCCGGGAAAATTCCAACCTCGGGAAACTACCTTATATATATATATATATATATATATATATATATATATATATATATATATATATATATATATATACAGGGTCACCAGCCCGTACGTACGGAGGTCCCCGGGCAGACATCCGTACGTACGGGTGTTCGGGGTCCCGTACGGGGTCCGAACCCGACGGTGTTTGGCCCCCGCCAAAAAATATTTCTGGGCCTAAAAATAAGTTGTTTTTTCTGAATGTGTTTTTGTGAGTTCTCTATGACAATAGGTACATGCCTATAAATTTTCAAGTTATTTGGATCAGCCAAATACAAATTAAAAATCGCCAAAATGGCGGTGTCAAAACGTGCTCGCCCACGTTTTTTTCCACTTTTTACTTTTTGTTTTCACTTTAGTTCGGGGTCTAAACAATTTTATTATTTTTTGAAACTTTTTTAGTGGGTTTTGTATTATATGAAGTACACATCTGTAAACTTTCAGGGCATTGAGCGATGCCAAAAAAAAATGAAAAATAGCCAAAGATGGCGGTGTCGAAAATATGCTAGTGCACTTACTAAATTTAATTCTCTTTTTATTTTTATTTATTTTTATTATTAGTATTGGTTCTCGGTATTTTATTTTTATTTCAAATTTGGTAATGAATTCGGATGTAATGCTCAGGCAAATCTTGTTAAATTTATTTTTTTCTATAACATATTTTTTTTCAGATTTTTTTGATGATTGTTTTTTTTTCTTTTTTTCTTTTTTTTTGGGTCCGCGTTCGGCCCGAACGGCCGAACGCATCCCCAAGGGGTCCCATACGTTCGGGCGTTCGGGTTCGGGCATTTGTCCCGTCCCGAACGCCGATTACCCTGTACATATATACGTGACGAAGAAAAGTGCGTACTCCCAGCAATGACACACGGGGCTCGCGTCAACCTGCACGAAATGTCAAACCGTGCATACAGTGCCTTCAACAGCGCCCTTCACGAGTGCACGTGCGGAGTCACCGCCATCACTACGGCACCCACGGAGAACAAGTGAGGGATGTAGCGTTGGGACATGCATTCACATGACGACCGACTGTGAAAGAATGTACACAGATGCAGGACTTCAGGCGGCGTCAC
>BFEA01000205.1:691498-711117 GCA_003427395.1 Chara braunii | reverse complement strand
AGAGAGAGAGAGAGAGAGAGAGAGAGAGAGAGAGAGAGAGAGAGAGAGAGAGAGAGAGAGAGAGAGAGAGAGAAGAAGAAGGGGGAGGGGGAGGGGGGTTCCTGATTGAAATCTGTCCCTGGTATCTGCTGTTCCGGTCGAATTTTTTAACTCCAAAATTTTGTAGCTATGTCAAAAGAAATTTCTGGCAGTCATAATGAAACTTTTCCAAGAGGCTTAGTTCTAAATGAGTAACGACTGATTGGAAATTGTGATCAATAACCATTCAGAGTTTCTTGCCGCTAATGAACAAATTTTGAAAAAAGAAGAAGTGTATGGGCCCCACAACTCTCAATTTTGCGAAAAAGAGAGAAATCCACTGCACTCTTGGTTCGACTCTCGATTTCCAAAATTGAGACTGTCAGCGAGAGCACACTCTCCCTGAGACGAGAGTGCACAGCCTCCACAAACCAAAACTTGGAGGGAGGTCCGCGCCGCTCTTGATAACCTACTGTTCACCTCCAGTCGTGACGGCCAGGTGCATTGAATACTTTCCTCCTCTTTTTTTGCCCCTCTATAGTAGTACAAAATGGGTAGAGAATCGAGAGCAGTCGAGCCACGGCCCCATCTCTCAAATAGAGTAGAAGTCAAGCAATGGCCGGCACTTGGGGCGTCGCTCCACTACTCTGGAAATGCACAAAAGACAAAAATCATGGCGATATACCTTTCCTTGTTCTAGCGGAAGATTCACTCTAGTTTTGCACATTTCGAGTGGAGAGGGGTGAAGCGAGGCCCTTGCTTTGCCGACATGAAACTTATCAAGTTATTATTAGATGAGTTCAAAAAACAGTACACAACTTGAAGCTGTCATCTCTTACAACCATTACATCTCAACCCACTCACTCTCGATTTTTGCATAGAATCGAGCGTGGTGGAGCGAGGACCCCCTATGTGTGCTCATTTTCTTTGTGTCGCCCCCCTTTCGTTCACCGTCCAGCCTTTGGCTACAATTGCGGCTCCATTTTCATGACCTCGTCTCGGAGAGAGCTGAAGAGGACAGATGTTATATACCTTTCGCCGGAGCTTGNTCGGAGAGAGCTGAAGAGGACAGATGTTATATACCTTTCGCCGGAGCTTGGGAAAATGACGACAACAAGTTTCCCTTTGTTTTCACGTCTTCTTGCCACTCGAATGGCGGCGATGGCTGCCGCGCCGCACGAGATCCCACTGAGCAATCCCTCCTTCAGTGCCAGTTGCTTTGCCATCTCCACTGACTCGTCGCTGGAGATGGCGATGACCTCATCGAGGATGTTAACATCTAGAATGCTTGGCACGAATCCCGCGCCAATCCCCTGAATGTCGTGTGGGCCAGGCTTACCTCCGCACAGAACATTGCTTTCACTGGGCTCGACACCTATCACCTTGATATTAGGGTTTTTCTCCTTGAGATAGCGACCGACCCCGGTGATGGTCCCTCCAGTCCCAATGCCTGCCACAAAAATGTCGACCTTTCCCCCTGTATTTTTCCAGATCTCAGGCCCCGTGGTTTCGTAATGGATCTTAGTGTTTGACGGATTCTCAAACTGGTTGGGCATGTAGGCGTTGTGAGTCGCCTTGACGATCTGCTCTGCCTTCTGGACAGCTCCTCTCATCCCATGTGCCGCGTCAGTGAGGACCAGCTGCGCGCCAAAGGCCTTGAGCAGCACACGCCGTTCAATGCTCATCGACGCCGGCATCGTCAGGATCAGCTTGTACCCTCTCGCCGCCGCAATGAATGCCAATGCTATTCCCGTGTTCCCACTTGTTGGCTCCACAAGGACCGTCTTTCCCGGGCTAATTAGTCCCTTCTCTTCAGCATCCTTAATCATACTATACCCTATCCGATCCTTCACACTGGAACACGGTTCCATGAGTTCAAGCTTCGCTACCACGTTTGCCACACACCCATTCACCACCTTGTTGAGATAGACCATTGGCGTGTTGCAAATCAGTTGTGTGACATCCTTGGCAATATTCGGGGTGTCGGATGCCGCACCCCCCTTGCCGCCAGAGGCTGCACCCCCCTTGCCGCCAGAGGACGCAGCCCCCTTGCCGCCAGAGGACGCAGCCCCCTTGCCGCCAGAGGACGCAGCCCCCTTGCCGCCAGAGGACGCAGCCCCCTTGCCGCCAGAGGCTGGAGCCCCTTTGCCGCCGGAGGCCGCCGATGCCGCACAAATGGGGTGGCGGTGGCGGCCGCGGCGGCGGCGGTGACGGTACACACCCATTGAAGGTACCGCTGTCGCCCATCTACCTCCTTCTTCCCCAATATGCAGGTGTTCTGCTGCTGCAAAACGTCCGCCATTTGGACACAGATGAGGGGTGATATCACATGCCTGCTGCTGGCCTGCGGCATGTGCGGCAATGGCAATCGCAATGCCGCCGGCAGGGATTGACGACCTTGCACGCCTACCAGTGCTCTTCTCTGCCACTGAGGCCTCCAAACATCTTCTGCTGGACAAGCACGCGGCATTCGAGAAATTCTGACTTATTGGAGCAGGAGTGTATGACGCCTTCCTTGCTGAAACACAAGATGCGTCCGCCGTGTGTAGCTCCCTCAACAGTCCATTGCTCTGTGCCACATTTCCTGTCCCGATTGCCAAACCTGCCGCTGAGCGAACCACAGCCGTTGCCATCTCTCCTTCAGCACGTGCACAATTTCAGTCCCAAGTCTACAGCCACACACCTTTTTTGTCCCTCTCTCTCTCTCTCTCTCTCTCTCTCTCTCTCTCTCTCTCTCTCTCTCTCTCTCTCTCTCTCTCTCTCTCTCTCTCTCTCTCTCTCNCTCTCTCTCTCTCTCTCTCTCTCTCTCTCTCTCTCTCTCTCTCTCTCTCTCTCTCTCTCTCTCTCTCTCTCTCTCTCTCTCTCTCTCTGTGGCTATGGCTACCTCTCTGGTAGAGCTTTGTGGCAACCTGTCTCAGCGGGCAAACTTCAGCACCTTGCCTGTGTGTATGGAGGGCCGTTCAGATGGGAACCCAGTCAAAGCTCTGGTCTTATCTTTGCCGGTTTACACAGAAGCACATTGGTTCTGTGCCATAAATGCCAGGAGCTGACAGCGACGATCTCCTGCAATGATGATAGACATGAAGAAAATTTTACTTCCAAGAAGTTGCAAGAACATGGTTATCAAAAAAAAAAAAAAAAAAAAAAAAAGAACATGGTTACCAGCCTCGTAGCTGAAGGGGGCACACATGCAAACTATCAACAAACAGTTCAGGGCTGCTGCTCAAGAAAGGGAGAAAACAAACAAACAAATAAACAAACAAACAAAAAACGGAACGGGCCCAAAATACCATCTCCAACACGTCACTGATCATGAACAAAAAGCCATCCAGCATTGCTTCTTCTTTTTTTTTTTTTTTTTTTTTTTTTACATGAACGACATTTATCAATGCAGAAAAAGTCAGGAGCATGTTCATCTAAACCCCACTCCCTCCAACCCTCTATTTCCATGGCAGACTTGTGCTCCACGCCGAGTTTGTTTGGCCGGTGCCACTAGCCAAAAGAATTCCGCCAGGTTGAGCCCCCTGAAGAATGCAGATGTAAAATAAATAAAAAAATAATAATAAAATTAAAAAAATGCAGATGTAAACAAACTTAGGTGGCCGACTGTGTCTGAGAAAGGTAGTGGTGTTTTAAACCAACACTACCTCCGAGCCTCTCTTTTTGCCAAGGTGGGATTTGCCCTGCATGCATATCTGCACCGAAACACCTTTGCACCGTTTGCGGTGTTTTTTCCTTGTTCCTTTGGCTGGAGCCGCCAGCCATTTTGCTCCGGAAGCTCTGTTCATTCCAAGTCTTCGGAATGTCGCATTGGAGTTCTCTCTTTTTTTTTTTTTTTTTTTTGAGGTCTGGAACAAGGGGCTTGGTCACAGCAGAGCTTTCATGGCATTATTCGGATTTGGTTGCTGGAATTTCTATTCAAGAAGTTCCTCATCTTATCTTGCCATCGGATTCCCATATGTTTCCACACAACTTTCCAGTTCATAACCTAGGAATGAAATCCCTATGTATAGCCTCTGTTTGCCCTCCTCTGTATTGCTGTCCTGCCTTTGACACAGATAGATCTCTGTCTATCTATACTAGCAGAAGCGCTATTGGGCTTCGACTCGCAGGCTTCTTCACTGGCAGGTATCTTGTCAGTCCACCGTATCTCTATTGGGATGTCTTTGCTTGGAGAGTTGTACAGTGCTGTGAAGGGCTGCAAGTTGTGTCCTTGAAGGTTAGCTCGCTTCTGACTCCTGACTTCTGAGCTTGTTGCTGTGCTGCTTCTGAGAATCTGTTCTGCTGCAAGGACTGGGTGGTATGGGAGGGGGGGGAGGTCTATAGCGGATGCGTGAGCTGCATGACCCGTACTAGGTCGTCGACTGCCGCTACCCTCTGCCCTGCTTGCAACATCGTCGGTGATGATGGATGTCCGCGGTGCCAACTCGTCCGATCTTCCGCCGTATGTGAAATACACCTGCTCCGCGGACCTGTCCCCACCCGCCGGTCCTTTCGCCTTACAGTCGTCTTGGGCGCATCCTCATTCTGCGGTCCATCAGTAGTCTTTTCTGATCTGCTGTTTCACCCCCTGGTCTATCTGCTTCCAGCAGAAAGAAGAGGCCCAGGTGGTGGTGGTGGTGGGGTTAGTGAGAGGGGCTGTGAAGGAAGAGGTGGGGAGGTAGTTGAGAGGAGTGGTAATGGGATGATGGGCGGTGACTAATCTGGCAATGGCGGGGTCCAAGGGGGTATATTTAGTGGGGGAGCGGAAGGGATGGGGGAAGTGGTCGAGCTCATGGTGTAGAAGGTGTTCAGTGAAGATTGCTGCCAGGGGGGTTAAGACAGGTTCTCTGGGCTGGCTGGCTGGAGAAGGAAAATGGCATTTAGTGGGAAGGGTAGTGTAAATTTATGCACTGACCCTCCAGGTCCAGCTGAGTTCTGTCTTCTGCCATTTTTTGTTCCCAGTTTATTCTGTTACTGTTGTCTACTGAGGCCTGACCCATCTTTTTTCTTTTCTTTTCTTTTCTTTTCTTTTCTTTTTTTCTTTTTTCTTTTTTTTTTGGCCCATCTTTCTACCCACATCCCTCCATGTTTGTTTGAAAGACTCTATTGCTTCCTCTTGTTGCTGTGGATGGTCAGTTGATGATTTCAGTTGTTCCGGACCCGCAGAATTGTCCCTGCCTGGTGTAGCTTTGATCTTGCCTTGTCAATGCTATCATGGTGTTTGGCTCACACACAGACAGCCAAAGGTAGTCTGTTGATGTTCATGAGAGCATCTAGCCCTCCAGATGGTCATCAGAACCTCCAACCTGGTATATGAGGAATAGGGACCCGTCAAAAATACTCCATGTGGTTGGGGCTCGGGACGTTCTGGCAACCTCTCGGTGTTTCCCAACAGTAGTATCGCGAGGTTGCAGGGGACCCACCCGGTGGTCATTGCCAGTCAGGTAGCACCACGATGCGTCCCACCATGTCCAAATCTGGATTGCTGTTGGGCAGTCCATAAGGCAATGGTCTAGATCTGCCCTTCGCCGTGGACAGGATTTGCCAGAGTAGGAGGAAATGGGAGATAGGATCCCCTTTGTTTCGGCCCTGGTATTTCAAATCATTTGTATAATTCTATATGGGACACTGGGCCCGGTTCCCAGCACGTGTTCCTCCCCACGAATAGATTGGAGCATTTGTCCCAAGAAAAAAGAAAAAAAAGGATCCCCTTTGTTTCCAGCTGTGAGCGAGAGAGCATTTCCGATTCTCGATTCTCGATGTTGCCTGGGAAAGGTAGTGGCCATTTAATAACAAAAAATTAGGGAACCTTAAACAACAACAAGTACACCACCGGGCAAACTTTTGAGGCCAAACTGAGTCATTCCTAAAAGTTAGGGGACTTGCCCCAGAGCGGGCCTGGGGGCAGGCGGAACCTTTTCTTTTGTTCCATGCGGCACCTGTGCCAACCCTGACAAGTGGGACAACAAAAAAAATTATGCACGCCCCGGTAGGCCCGCCCTGGGTTGAGACCCTAACTTTTAGGATTTTTTTTTTTGGCCCGTGCGGCACCAGTGCCAACCCTGACGCGTGGGACACAAACAAATTTCTGCCCGCCCACAGGCCCGCACTGGGGGGAGTCCCCTAACTTTTAGGAATAACTCCTTTTGGAAGTAACCAATGCCATCCAGGAGTCCTTCGGCCAGACGGAAGGAAGAGTAGTGTGCGTGATCTGTTGTAATTTTCATGACTTGCCGGGGGGAAAGGAACCGGACTGACACTCCCCAGAATGGATATGGAGGCAGGACCATCTCTCTCTCTCTCTCTCTCTCTCTCTCTCTCTCTCTCTCTCTCTCTCTCTCTCTCTCGTCAAAGGCACGTGCACTGCTAAAATAAAACCGAGTAGCTCTCTCAAAGAAGGAAGTGACTTGCCAATTTCGTCTGTGGAAATCATGCCATTTAGCAACCTGATGCTCAAGCGAGCCAGTGTAGGGACCATCGGAGAGAAAATGCACAAGTTTCTCTGCTCCACACGGATCGAGACGCCCACCCTTCACCACTCTCCTTCCCACCACGTGCAGTTCACTCCAGCTTGGACTTCTCTCTCCTGTTTGTAGCTTTAGCATCGCTCTCCTGGCCAGCATGAAAGGTAAAATTGGCCAACATCCACTCCACCACAGTGAAACGCACTCGGAAGCTGTACGTCGACCGGAGAATACGCACGCCTCAACTGTAGATCACAACAGCTCGCGCCAGGGCTGTGCTGCGTTAGCGCAGCCCTTGCAAATTTTTTAGGGGAGGCTGTGACGAACTAGCTTCTGTAACGCGCGACTTTCGGCGCGAAGTGCTAAGCGGGGTCCCACGTCGATTGGACGGGTTGATGGAAAATTGCATGTGTGTCCTTGCTTTTTTGTTGTTTCTTCGTTCTCGCACGAGCCCCTGATGACAGTTGGGGACAATTCGGGAATACACGGGGAAAAGGGGGCGAAACTTGGACGGATGCGGAATGCGCGCCGAGTGCGCGATTAATMAACATTGACGTCCCTTCTTTTCTTTCRTTTTMMTTCTTTTAATTTTGTTTTGTCGGACTCTTGGGCGCGCAGACATCRCGCGGGAATTTCGGTGTCTCTTTTYRAATTTCTTTYTTGAATTTTCTTTTCGAATCTTGGTCGGAGCCATACGGTCTTCGGAATTTTGATTTTCTTTTCGGACCTTTTCGGCAGGYTAGCTAGGAATTTWGGAATTTWGGAATTTCTGTTTTTCTGGSGCGCTGCTCTGCATGTTCGCGCRCTCTTTCTTGCTGCTGCGCCGGAACCTTGGTTGATTGGCGCCTCAATCCTTTTGCAACTGTAATTTTTGGCGCATACTTTTGTAACTGTATCTTTCTGTTTCTTGCTTCTTCTTCTTCCCGCCTCGTTTCTTCCTTCCCCCCCCTGCCTACATTGGGTAGCCGCGTTTGCATGTTCGGATCGATGCGTGGAGTGGGTACGTCCCCCACGCCGCGGCCCGGCCATGCAAACGTAGGCACTCCCTCTCCCCCATCTATCTACGTCCTTGTAATTCCGTGTTCTTCGCGCATGCATGCACGCTATAAATTCCGGCTGCGCGATTAACTTGCTCTCTTAACAGTTGCTGGAAGCTCGGGGTTGCGCGATCGAGAGGGTCGGCACACGAGCGAAGTAAGAGGTGAGTGAAGTGGGAGTCGGGCGACCCGACGAGCTGGTGCCGAATCCGCGGGGTTGACGCGAGCCACGACGGACTGTGGGCGCGGAGCGAACCTGACGGGCGCAGGAGGACTAAGCGGGGTGACGGCTTCGTGTGTTGGTGCTCGACGACGGACTGTCGGCATCGGAGAGAGAGAGAGAGGAGAGGGAGTTGAGATTGAGGATGGACATGGATTTGCGCTTTTCTTTTCGTTCCCTTTTTTATCTGTGTATATAAATATTGGTGTCCATTACGGGCAATTCGCCCTTGTCTTTGCAACCATATACTCGTCCTGTTGTCTGATTTGGTTTTTCATCGATGTTTTCTCCTTTTTCTTTCCTTCTCCGGAATCCTCTTTTGCAAATGATGTATGGAYGGTTCGCGSACCCTCGCCTTTCGTTTTTKATCGTTTCCCTCGAACCCTCGTACATGATGAGTGAAAATGGGGATTGCATGTTSGCGTGATYAATAGAGTGWGTTGGCTTGTCGTATCTTACGGGTAGTYTGGAGCACACYRTCCGACGTGCCATATGGGCACATGCAAGTGCGATCCGGACGGAGCGCGGCTTACATGTGTCCATACCACTCGGACTCGCCAATGCGCGTAGCCAGCCCCTCACTGAAGTAGGAGTCGATGTCAATCGGGATCGGGGTACCCATCACGCATAAGTGCGCGTAAGTGCGACTCGATTGCATCTCTCTTATGCACTTACGAGCGGTGATCTCCCTGATTAACTCATCCCGCAAGGCGTGAGTGATGAAAGAATGACGAGCTCGCGGAGTTCCGACGTATCTTGGAATTCCAAGGATTACGAGTCATATTTCGGGTACCGAGAAATCAAGGAAGAAGAGCAGCTCCGATTACGGGGAAATTTGAGGAACCCGGTATTCCCCTGCCTCACAGAGAATGATAGATTCTGCGCTAGGGAATTCCATCTCGCCGTACGAAGCGACCCGCGGGGACCCGACTACCCAAACACGTACAACACGCAGTATTTCATAACTCCCGGCTTCGCCATTATCGCCACTAATTTCCCGCCATACCACCTCCTCCCCTATCATCAGCTTACAGTAGTACCGTGGAATTCCATAGCACCCTGCTGACCCTCCACCCCGTGTCGAAGCTGCAGGCGGCGTGCCCATACCCGAACCCCCGAAGCCTCAGCACCTGGGCCTAGTTCCCACCAACCCACGCCACGTGGCGGGCCCCGCAGACGTGAGCCCCAAGGACCGCCTCGACAGGCTCCCCAGAACTGGCGATCGCGTCAGGATCGGACGGCCCCGCACCACCAACGTGCCAGCCCGCGCCCGTAAATTTTCCCATTGCTCTATTGCATCTATGCCCCTGAACCTTGCCACTGGAGATCTCAATTCCGACCTGGGACTCCACCCCCACCTTCCAAAAATACTTGGCACACCCCTTTTCGCACTTCCAGGCCCACACCCTACTCCGATCAGGAAGTCGCGCCGGGCGTGAGGTTGGTATCGGAGCCCGACACGTGGCTAAGCGATAAGGGTCTGTAGACTCAATACTGGCTAAGGCGAGGCGATCTGGATCCGCGTAGGCGCCCTCCAACTGGTAATACACGTCGACGTAGTCCTGTAGCTACACGAAGCCGAACCTCTGCCACAAGGCGAGCAGGCGCCATGGCTGCGGCCGCTGCTGCAGCAGCCGCTGCGGCGGCCATCCCCAATCAACCGCCTAACCCGTCTGCGCGAACCCCTGCGGCTCCACCAGATCTTTATTTATTTGACCCAGCACATCATCTTGCCGGAGCATGGTTGGCCACGCTCCGAGCTCAGCGGTATACGAACGATGAAGCTCAGATTAACATCCCCGCGCGGATGGGGGGAGACGCCCATTATTGGTATAGCACTTATGTATGAGTGGATCTTCCCACATTCGAGCGGGATTTCATGAACCACTTCGATTATGTTCACCCCGAGTAGGCGCTCTATATGATCAAGGATTGAGTCCAGAAACCACTCGAATCCAGTACCGAGTATCGGAACAGATTTCATCGAATGTTTGTAAAGACCGAGCGAGGCGAGCAGGTAGGCCGGGACCTGTTCATTGATGGACTACGTAACAGAACGATTCGGGGGAAGCTACGTAAAAACTTCTCTCCCATTGATCACACGCTGCAACAAATTATGGACTCTGCCGAAGAGATGGAGAGGAAATTCGCAGCTAGCTTCTTAGAAAACGAGGATTACGGTAGAGAAGGAGACTCGTCCGAACTTGTGAAAGCAAGGGCGGAACTGGCCACACTACAAAACAAATTCGAAAACATGGGATTCGTATCCAGACCCGTTACGTATGTAGAGCAGGTAATACCGAGGACCACACCCCATGGAGCGACTGTAGACAGGCAGATCCCG
This sequence comes from Chara braunii, assembly GCA_003427395.1. Lineage (NCBI taxonomy): Eukaryota > Viridiplantae > Streptophyta > Charophyceae > Charales > Characeae > Chara > Chara braunii. The sequence continues at coordinate 701,052 of BFEA01000205.1, read as the reverse complement.
ATAATGGCGTCCCCAACCGTAACTCGGCCACCTCCACCGCCACCCACCATCGAGTCACCCGCAAAAAAGAATGAGTCTACTGCTATCTCGGAGCTAACTAAAACATTGGTTAGTCTAATCCAAGAAAGCAAGAAGGAACATCGAGAGCACAACGCCCGATTAGAAGCTATGATGCGGAATATGCGACCCATTGCGGTGCGAGCACCAATGCAGGGAGGCATGGCTGCTGCACAAGTGGCAGCGGGGCCAGCCGGGACAACGACATATGTCTGTTTTACATGTCATCAACCGGGACACTTGGCCCGAGATTGCCCCCATCGTGCCATGCAGCCCCGAGCCGGGATCGCGCTTGCAGCTGCAGCTCCCATAGCTAACGGCCCAGGACGTGTAGGAGTCGTGATGGATGATCAGGGGGGAAATACGGGAATGATGATTTCTAGTGAGGAAGCAGCTGAGCTTATCCCGCTGGAGCAGTACATATCACTAGGATACCCGGGGCTGGGAATGATTGGGACAATTCGACCGGAACTCGAGTCCAGGGATGTCGCCAAATGGCGGCCTTCGTCGTGCGAAATGGAGACGGGAGGCCCTACCTTTGTTACAGGAGAAATCGATGTCCTTGAGGTCACTCGAGCACTGGATCATCGAATCCCGCTCCCAATCGGCCACCTACTCTCCATCTCGGAACAGGCGAACGAACGCATGATGCAGCATTGCAAAGCGAACGGGAAGCGATTCGCTTTTGCACGCGCAAAAGATCAGAAGGCGAAGGCGCCGCCTTCGGAGGAAAAGGTGGACGTCGCCCCTGATCCCATCCGAGTCGGATTAATACAGAAAGATGACCACTTTCTTCGGATCAAGCCGATTCCGTGGAAGTCAGCCGAATGTGATATTGAAGTCTGGGGAATGCCGTATAGTGCGATCATAGATTCGGGATCGGTTGTCCTGGCGATATCACTCCGAGTAGTCAAGAGAGCGGGTAGGAAGAATGATTTGATTATGCTAACCAATAAGGACCAGCTCGTATCGGCTGACGAGGAAAAGATCAAGACAGTAGGGCGTATGACGAATGTCGCGTTTCGATTGGGAAAAGTGCATGCTTTAGGAGATGTTGTGGTGCTGGACGTGAATACGTATGACGTTCTGTTCGGGCTTCCTGCATTAGTGGCGCTGCGTGCTAATTTGGACTTCGAACGCCGATCCGTCATTCTCCGGAATACCGGGGGAAAGCCGTATGTAATACCCATGAGACTAACTCTTCGAACGTCGGTTAAGGTAGTACCCCGAATTTCTCCGGAAACAATGGGAGCGCTCCGCATGGTCTCCTGGAATGCACCTGTGGACGGAGGCCAATCATCGAACGACGCGTGGAGCGACGACGATGATGACCCAGTCGTTACGCGGTTATTACGGCAGCGGATTCACTACCCGCCGCCTCGCACTATTGCGCGCACCATGCATCTAACCACACGGAATGCTCATATGTTGATCATGGGAGAACCCCTCGTACAGATTTCGAGGCTAGTTGATTCCTTGGAACCCCCTCGGACCCTGTACGAAGGTGTATCTCCCCTTCTCCTTCGGTATAGTGACAAGCGTTCCTTTTGTGATCTCACTGGCTTACCTCGATCCCTGCTTCAGCCCGCAAAAGAGGTTCAGTTGTTGCGTTTGGGAGCCGAAGCAGGTTCTTTGGAACCCCCTCAGCGCATCTAGGCAAGATCCGATGAATTCGGGATCAAAATTTCGCCCAAAAACGTGCCCTGGCGAGACATCTGCGACGGGATAATCCCCGAAGGTCATATAGCGATCAGGGAGGAGGAAGCACAAATGGTGGCCACTGTGTTTTCTTGGAGATCGGATCACTCTTTTATATCTGCACCGCGTGACACTACTCGGCGTATACACACGAAGCAGGTTAACGTTCGGATTCTGGATCAGATGTATGAATTGCATGTGCCCTAGTATGTACCTGATGAGATCCATCGGCTGATCGCTGATATTTTAATAGAATATCAAGGGGCGATTGGCGTGTCCGATGCCGATATTGGATTATCCGTGGTCGTTCAACATGAGATTCAGACCGGGAATCATTCCCCGATCCACTGCAAGCCGTATCGATACTCGTTGATAGAGCGCAAGATGGCCTTGCAGCGAATCAGGGAATTTGAGGCAAACGGATGGATTGAGCCTGCCACCGGTCAATGGTCGTTCCCAGTTGTGTTGGTTCCCAAAAAGAACGGGTCAGTCCGCATATGCATCGATTATCGAAAGCTAAATGATATCGCGATTAAGGATGTGTATCCCCTTCCCCGGATTGATGATCTACTTGATGCGATCGGGTGTGCTAACTACTTTGGCAAGTTCGACATTCGGCATGGGTTTCATCATATCTTGGTGAAAGAAGAAGATCGGCCCAAGACCGCCTTCGTTTTGTTTGAAGGCACGTGGCAGTGGGTTCGGTGCCCGATGAGAATCTGCAACGCGCCTGCCACGTTGCAGCGGGCGATGAATGTGACTTTTCAGAATTTCGTCAATAAGACGCGGTTGACTCAGGGGATGATTAACTTCTGCGTCATTGTGTACATGGATGACATTCTGGTGTACTCGGACACGTTTCACGGACACGCGCAGCACATCGAATGGACGTTGAGTGCGTTGAGAGACGCAGGTTTCAAGATCGCGCTGGAAAAGAGCGAGTTTTTCCTCCCGGAAATCTCGTTCTTGGGGTATGTGGTGACACGTGGAGGCCTGCGGCCGGACTCTCGAAAAGTCGCGGCGGTCAAAGAGGCCCCTGTTCCGACCTCACTGACGCAGGTTCGAGCCTTCTTGGGCCTGGCCTCGTGCTACCGACGGTTCATCAAGGGGTTCGCGGCTGTAGCAAGACCTCTGACAAATCTGCTGCGAAAAGAACAGCCCCTTCATTAGGATGACGAGTGCGACCAGGCCTTCGGGGCCCTGAAGGATGCTCTCGTCACAGCCCCGATTCTGATCCGGCCGGACCCCTCTCGGCAGTTTATTCTCATCACCGATTGGCAGCCAGAGGCTATTTCGGCCATCCTGGCGCAGAAGGGAAACGATGGGAAGGAACATGTCATCGAGTACGCTTCTCGGACGGTGCCAGACGAGCGACGAAACGATTCCGCGCCACAAGGAGAATGCTATGCGGTAGTGTGGGGTATCCAACACTTCCATCCGTATTTGTACGGTCATAAGTTTCTGCTCGTCACCGACCATGAACCTCTGTTGGCTCTGAAAAAGCTAACCAACTACACGGGCATGATCGGACGATGGGCGGTGCAGTTGCAAGAATATGAATTTGAAATTGTTCATCGAAAAACGGAAAGACACGGCAACGCCGACGGACTGACACGTTTGCACCGACCCGGTAAAGTACCAAAAGCGGAAGAGATCACACCGTGGAAGGACCCGGACATCAACAACGGTCCAAAGTACGGAGAAGTTGCGGTTATTCCACGTGGCAAGAAGCCGATGAAGGGCAATGGGTGACGGAGGTAATGTCCCGATTCCCTCTCTTTCTTCCCCATCCTCTTCTTTCGCCTCCCTTCCTGACAAATTTTGCTATTTATGCGAGGCAATTTATCGAGTCTATTCCGTCCACATGTGTCCAAAAGGGACGGGATATGTTGAATGGGTAGATTGTCAGAAATGTGTCGCACGTGCTCACGGTGCGTGCATACAGCATTGGAGTAGTGATAGACCCTGGTTCTGTCCCTTATGTCGCACTGACAAGATTCCGACGGAAGCCCGATTCCTCGATGCCACATCGGAAGGCCCCGACAAAATCCAGAAGTTTAGAAGAGCGGAAGTCTGGACAGATGTCGCCTTAATAGCCACGGTGGTAGGCAACTCCCTCGAAACCTTCTCCAAGGAGGATCGGAGGAGGGACAATGAAAGAGCACGCGATTACCGATGGGTGGATGGACGGTTAGAGAAGCGTAAAACGGACGGCAGTGGAGCATGGTTAGTAGTTCCGCACCCGTTCATGCGGTACGACTGGGTACGAACCGCCCACGAGGAAACGGCGGCGCATTTTGCCGTGCGTATTACCGAAGCTGCGATTGACTGAAATCAATGGTACTGGTCCAATATCCGGGACGACGTTAAATTCATCGTCCAACACTGCTAGGTCTGCGCTGCTGACAAGACCCCAACCCAACCGCCTAGATCAATAGTCCCAACTGTGGTTGAAAGGCTGTTTCAGAGGGTTAGTATGGATACTATTAATATAGTGGTGCCCCCCAGACCGAATAGTTGCGACTGTTCAATTCTGCTGGTTTTCGTCGACCACTTTTCTAAGTGGATCGAGGCCTACCCCTGCAAGACACGACAAGCCGCGAAAATCGCGCGGTACGTCAACTGCTTTCTGGGCATGCACCAGGACACAGAGGAGATCCTGAACGACAATGGGGTCGAATTTAGAGGAGAAGTCGAGAGGAACCTGGTCATACACGGCGTCTCCATACAGCACACGGCCCCGCACATGTCCCAGTCTAACAGATTAGTGGAAAACGCGAATAGGGTGATAAAAACGGCCTTGCGGCGGAATATTGCGGCACGAGACCCCCGACCCTGGCCTGATATTGTCGACCACATCTTGGCGGTCCATCGCGGAACGCCCCACGAATCGACGGGCCTAAGCCCCTTCCAGTTGCGAACCAATAGTGTCGCGTATGTATCGATACCGAGCCTCCCCGACGAATCAGGACTTAACCGACGCCCCACAAGGGCCACCGCTCGGGACAAAGCCAAAAGGCACTTGGAACTCATGGAGCGGTCCCTACCTAGACTGGCTCGGAAGCGCCAACGGTCCACCGAATTGGCCCACGGCCGACMGGTCCGGAGTWACGAGGCCCGGAACGGGAATGCGGGTCCCAGGACCCAGTATAAGTTAGGGGACATCGTGCAGGTAAGGAAATGTGCGCGCCAGGGTAAACTAGCGCCACGATTCTTCGGACAGTATCGAGTGATTGAACTCGGACCCAASGGCGTGGACACCGTGCGCCTCRCTCCCGAGATTTCCGRCAGTCGATCGGCTCGCCCGATCACAYGCCACGTGTCCTATCTCCGTCTTCTTCCCTCTGTTCCGTCTCCTTCTCCATCAACCTCTCCCAACGACGACTCTATCTCCTCTGCATCTCCTTCTCCTTCTCAATCTCTGTCGGATCCGCCGTCACCCTCGCAATCGCCATGAGCTTTATGGAGGAGAGAGCTCTAAGTGAAGAAGAGCTGGTAGCACGCGGGAATTTGACATTGCGGCAGGTGCATCATCCTCGTCTTAGTCCGGACCTTCAGCGGGTTGCGCAATTCTTCTGCTCGAAGGGCGTCTACGCGGCAGCAGAGATCCACGTCGACGGGAGGGATGACGTGATCATATTGGCCGAAGCTGTCAGGTTGCGACAGCGAACATCTGTGGACGTCGGCCGGATAACGGTGGTGGTTAATTTCAGTGGGGATCTCACGGCGATCCCCCCCATACGACACACGAGAATCAAGGCGACGTTGCTTCTGTGGGCGCACAATCTTCATAACGAGTGGACCCAGATCCTGGCGCACCAAGGGGACGTGATCGCACCAATCCGAGCGATCGAATACAACGGCCTTCGGCTGGATCGGCGTGACTCACCGACGCAATTACCCCCTCTCATCCCCTTCCATCCCCGATGAGTTCCTTCCCTATCTCTACTTTCGAGCTTCCTTCTTCCTTCCCCACCTTTTGGCAGTATGATCTTCATCCCCGACTCTCCTTCTGCATAGATCCTCTAGTTGTTCCCCTCCTCGATCCCTCTCAGTGGGATGCGTGGCGCAAAGACTTCATTGAACTCTCACTGTGTTTGGCGGAAGTACGGGTGACGTGGACGAGGGACGAGAGCAATTATCCGCGGTCTGAGCGATTGGAGCTCCTTTTGATTCAGGCGTGGCGGACGGAAGTAGAGGGGGACCTTCTCGGTTTTCTATTCGGGGCAGTGCGTCCAGGCTGTCGGAGGCTTCTCACCCAGGAGCTTACGGTCCCAATTGCGCAGCTGGTCGAACATCTTGCAATCAGCATTGTCTCTCAGGTCGACCCGCGCTTGGTGCCCCACGTCACCTCGCGCACGTTGTCGCCGTATCTTCAGTGGTCAACTTGCGTGGAGGGCTTCCCATCGAGAATTCCGCCTTCACGGTTGGATTACTTGGATCCGCGCAACATCGTGGATCCCGCTTTCTACAGACCGCCGTACGAAGACAAATTGGAGGAGATAATCCGCGAGGAGCTCGCGGAAGAAAGTTCGGAGGAAGAGGAGGAGAATCTCAACGAAGACGAAGGGGAGCCGGCACAGTGACGAGAAGGAGACGAAGACGAGCTCCTGCAAACGAAGAGCGAAGAGGAAGCAGAAGAAGAAGACAGCGAGCAAGGGAGCGGTGACGACAACGACGAGGAGCACGCCAACAAGGATCCCCAGCTAGAGATTGCGCCGGTTGCTGATCTTCCGATCAGCAACGATCCAACGCTCGACCTGGAGCCACCTCAGCTAGACGACGGCCATGTGGCTCAGATGGCTGGGCCGTCCGCTCGTCGGCCTCCTTCCCCACCGCGACGCCGACGACGAAGCCGCTCCCCCTCCGCCTCCCTCTCCCTCACGGCCCGTCCCCCACTTCGAGCACGTCGAGATGAGGCCGATCGGTCTTCGTCCTCGGGCTCTCTCTCTCCGCCCCCATGACTTCCTCACCCTGCGCCAGCTCACCCATCCCGCCGTCTTCCTCCACAACCCCTTCCCCCGCGACACTTTCCGTCATTACTACTCCATCCGCCTCTCTGTCACAGTCCATCCCCACTCATCCTCCCGGCGTGCTTCCCCCGAGTTCCCTCTCCATGTACTCCTCTTCAGCGTTGGATGGCGTCGTATCAACGCCGTAGAGGTTTATTGCCTCATCACGGGGTTAATCCCCGCATGCGCCGACCGCGATCGCTTCCGCGCGGCGCTTCTTAGAACCTTCGCCACTCTCTATCCCGACTACCTCGCTTCTCTCCCCACTACTGGCCGCCGATTCCCCCGCTTCCATAGAATCGTCCATCATCGGAGCCTTCCGGAGACGGACGATGAGCTGGAACGCTTATTCCTGCCTGTCCCGACTCATCCCCCATCAACACCTCCGCCTGCCTATCGTCTTCCTTTTCCTCTTCCCCACGAATGACGACAACCAGGATACGACTGCCGCGCAGCATGAATTCCACACTCGTTCGCACGGTATGCGGCACAAAAGAAGATCAACCATCCACGGCCAATCAATCGAAGATGAGCGACACGTCAGCTAGCAAGCAGGAGCTTGCTCATCTTTGGAACCCCCTGGGCGTCACATATGTGACGAACTAGCTTCTGTAACGCACGACTTTCGGCGCGAAGTGCTAAGCGGGGTCCCACGTCGATTGGGCGGGTTGATGGAAAATTGCATGTGTGTCCTTGCTTTTTTGTTGTTTCTTCGTTCTCGCACGAGCCCCTGATGACAGTTGGGGACAATTCGGGAATACACGGGGAAAAGGGGGCGAAACTTGGACGGATGCGGAATGCGCGCCGAGTGCGCGATTAATMAACATTGACGTCCCTTCTTTTCTTTCRTTTTMMTTCTTTTAATTTTGTTTTGTCGGACTCTTGGGCGCGCAGACATCRCGCGGGAATTTCGGTGTCTCTTTTYRAATTTCTTTYTTGAATTTTCTTTTCGAATCTTGGTCGGAGCCATACGGTCTTCGGAATTTTGATTTTCTTTTCGGACCTTTTCGGCAGGYTAGCTAGGAATTTWGGAATTTWGGAATTTCTGTTTTTCTGGSGCGCTGCTCTGCATGTTCGCGCRCTCTTTCTTGCTGCTGCGCCGGAACCTTGGTTGATTGGCGCCTCAATCCTTTTGCAACTGTAATTTTTGGCGCATACTTTTGTAACTGTATCTTTCTGTTTCTTGCTTCTTCTTCTTCCCGCCTCGTTTCTTCCTTCCCCCCCCTGCCTACATTGGGTAGCCGCGTTTGCATGTTCGGATCGATGCGTGGAGTGGGTACGTCCCCCACGCCGCGGCCCGGCCATGCAAACGTAGGCACTCCCTCTCCCCCATCTATCTACGTCCTTGTAATTCCGTGTTCTTCGCGCATGCATGCACGCTATAAATTCCGGCTGCGCGATTAACTTGCTCTCTTAACAGTTGCTGGAAGCTCGGGGTTGCGCGATCGAGAGGGTCGGCACACGAGCGAAGTAAGAGGTGAGTGAAGTGGGAGTCGGGCGACCCGACGAGCTGGTGCCGAATCCGCGGGGTTGACGCGAGCCACGACGGACTGTGGGCGCGGAGCGAACCTGACGGGCGCAGGAGGACTAAGCGGGGTGACGGCTTCGTGTGTTGGTGCTCGACGACGGACTGTCGGCATCGGAGAGAGAGAGAGAGGAGAGGGAGTTGAGATTGAGGATGGACATGGATTTGCGCTTTTCTTTTCGTTCCCTTTTTTATCTGTGTATATAAATATTGGTGTCCATTACGGGCAATTCGCCCTTGTCTTTGCAACCATATACTCGTCCTGTTGTCTGATTTGGTTTTTCATCGATGTTTTCTCCTTTTTCTTTCCTTCTCCGGAATCCTCTTTTGCAAATGATGTATGGAYGGTTCGCGSACCCTCGCCTTTCGTTTTTKATCGTTTCCCTCGAACCCTCGTACATGATGAGTGAAAATGGGGATTGCATGTTSGCGTGATYAATAGAGTGWGTTGGCTTGTCGTATCTTACGGGTAGTYTGGAGCACACYRTCCGACGTGCCATATGGGCACATGCAAGTGCGATCCGGACGGAGCGCGGCTTACATGTGTCCATACCACTCGGACTCGCCAATGCGCGTAGCCAGCCCCTCACTGAAGTAGGAGTCGATGTCAATCGGGATCGGGGTACCCATCACGCATAAGTGCGCGTAAGTGCGACTCGATTGCATCTCTCTTATGCACTTACGAGCGGTGATCTCCCTGATTAACTCATCCCGCAAGGCGTGAGTGATGAAAGAATGACGAGCTCGCGGAGTTCCGACGTATCTTGGAATTCCAAGGATTACGAGTCGTATTTTGGGTACCGAGAAATCTGGGAAGAAGAGCAGCTCCGATTACGGGGAAATTTGAGGAACCCGGTATTCCCCTGCCTCACAGAGAATGATAGATTTTGCGCTAGGGAATTCCATCTCACCGTACGAAGCGACCCGCAGGGACCCGACTACCCAAACACGTACAACACGCAGTATTTCATAACTCCCGGCTTCGCCATTATCGCCACTAATTTCCCGTCATACCACCTCCTCCTCCCCTATCATCAGCTTACAGTAGTACCGTGGAATTCCATAGCACCCTACTGGCCCTCCACCCCGTGTCGAAGCTGTAGGCGGCGTGCCCATACCGGAACCACCGAAGCCTCGGCACCTGGGCCTAGTTCGCACCAACCCACGCCACGTGGCGGGCCCCGCAGACGTGAGCCCCAAGGACCGCCTCGACAGGCTCCCCAGAACTGGCGATCGCGTCAGGATCGGACGGCCCCGCACCA
>BFEA01000205.1:668271-679861 GCA_003427395.1 Chara braunii | reverse complement strand
AAAAAAAAAAAAAAGCAACAACGAGCCTGATTTTGCCACTTTCAAACTTCCGCCGGGTAGAAGTGCACAAAGCTGTTCGTTTTTTGCAGTTCCTAACTGCCCTCTGTCCGGAGCTGCGCTGCCCTGTTATTCCTGCAAATTCAAAACTAAAGATGCACTCCCGTGTAGTTATTTGAACTTATTTCTTTTTCTTTTTTTCACTGATTGGTAGAACAAGTGCCAGGCTATCCCAGACAAGACAGGAATATACTGCAGAGTCTGATACGCTCGAGTGGAGATCACCATTCCCCTGCGTGACATCGATGGCGAGGAATAACGTCTTTTTTTTTCTAGTTTGATATAAATGAACTTGACATGGTGGCATATAAGTGCTTGTGCCCCTGCAATCTGATTAGCAGAAAGCCGCCCTTGGGCAAGTCGTGGTAGCTCAGTTGGTTAGAGCTCTGGCATGCAGAGGAGAGGTTGTGGGTTCTACTCTGTTGGCCCTCAGCCTCTCTGGCGAATGTTTAGTTGGTGTTACACTGACACCCCGCGCACTTGGCCCCTGGCCTAGCACAGCACAGATGAGCCACTATAAGTCACGCCCTATTTCACGGGATATTTGAAGGATCGTTACGGGAAGGCGCTATCACAGGGGGTTACCTGGACAGAGCAGGGCGTCTCACAGGATAGTGTAGGGGAGGGAGCAACACTCGGCAAAGGCATCATCATGGAGGGCGGTGATCTCCTTGGAGGGAGTAGGGCAGAGTAGGGGACTATGCGGGTGGGGCTTACAGCGTCTCCCCATGTATCCTGGGTGGGTCGGGCCCTGCCGCGTGGATGACAGGGTAGTGCTACAGGGTAAGGCAGTAGTTGGGGACAGCTGCGGTTGGGAGCATCACTCTGTGAACGTATCATCAGGAGAGCAGTGATGTCTTTGGAGGGAGGGAGTTCAGAACAGGGGTGTGGTCCAACGTGAATCGAGAGGTGGGTGGGGTTTGCAGGGTCTGCACCAGATAGCAGTTGGACTCTTCTCGATGATGGAGGTGGAGGGTGGAGTCGGTGAACTGAGCCTTGAGGACTGAGACTCGATAGGGGGCCCAACTGAGGACCAAAGACTAGCGTTGCTGATGTGGAACCTTGCCGCACAGGTGGTAGGGTGGTTGTACTGGGTTGGGAAGCAACTAGAACGTGTGATCCCCTGGTATGCAGACTTACGACAGGCATATGCAGATTTACAGTAGGCATGTGCAGACTTACAACAGATGCTGATAAGAGCAGACACCGCTAGCACCCGGGGGGAGGCTCCATCTATTGGTGCGGAGCGTCACCTGCTAAAAAAGGGGTCACATATCACAAAGCTAGGGCTTCAAAAAAGAAGGCATATCGAACCTGTTCGCGCCCCTTCACGTTCGCGCGAACGTGTTCGCACGTTCATTCTGGCGAACATAATTTTTTTTTCGTAAAATAATTTAATGAATAAATTAAAATTCGGTTTTTGATTTTTAACTCGTGATTGGCTACGCATTTGAACATGATTCCAAGGCAAAAGCTGCTCGTATTGCTATTTTACATAGCATATATGCTTTTCAGATTCTTTTAAGAACTTTTTTTTTTTTTAATGTTCGCGTTCGGAGGGTTTTGGGCGCTTGTTCGTGTTTGGGCGAACATGTTTGTGTTCGCCTCCGAACGCGAATACGGTGCTAAGTAGGATGCAACTGTGAAATGAATGGTATACAACTACAGGGGTTGACCCCAGCTACAGGAGATACAAATCAATCACATACATAGCAGACTACAGAACTGCACAGGCTGTACATAATCATGCAGACCTACACCGACTAAGGGCATACTCACACTACCATGTATTTTCGCAAAATCGCAAATTTTATGTGGTTTTCCGGGTCACACCAGGCACGTATTTTGCGTGTTCACACAAAAGGGCACGTAAATGTCAGCAGCCTGGACTGCCGCGGATTTACATATTTTGCGGGTACCTCCAGAGGTCCCCGCAAAATTGTATTTTTTTTTCCGCTACTGCTTTCTGGAAGCAAAAAAAAAAAACTTAAAGTGCATTGTGTTGCCTAACTGCACACAACGCATTTTCTCATCTCAAGGCCAAGTCGCGACCCTATCCTTTCTGACTCGGGCAACAAACGGGTGAGCAGTGTGACCCGCAGGTGCCATATAAACGCAAATTCACATACGTAAAATTTGCAGAAGGACGTGCCAGTGTGAGTATGCCCTAATACATACGCATGCAGAGCATAATTGTGCTAGGTAGGAGGAAGTGTCTAGAGTAGGGGTCTCATAGGTTAGTCCTTCGACAAATGGTCGTTAGACATTGCCTGGGGTAGCTCAAAGCAAGGAACTGTAGGCATGGACCACTGGATGAGGGAGGCACTCTTGGGTCTACTTACAGAGCTAGTAGTATTACATTCACGCCTAGCTCTCAAGGCACCTGTACGACGAAGTTTGTGCCAAGGGTCAGCTGACGTGTATCCCGTAGGTACACTCGTCATGTTACAGCACAACTGAAAAATCAATCGTCCAACTCTGTATCAGTTTATCCTTTAAGCAAACCGCAATGACTAAAGCGACAGGAGAACCCTGGTTTGGAAGCTATTCAAAATAGTTAAGTGGTTTGACCTTCAACTCACAGGTTCGTATGTTGACCCAGTTAAAAACAACTGAAACGAGGAAACAATGATCGATTTCCCCTGTATGTCTGACTCTGGCAAACGCTTGGTGTCAACCCCTTACCTGATACAAATATATGGGGTTGTAGGGTTTTTCAAGGCCTCATGAGCGTAGTCGGATACCTACATTAGACTTGATTGTGTGTCTTTCGCTCTTTTCGGGTCCTACGTTTTTTACCTTTCAGTATCTCCGGAGATGCTCAACAGGTCAACGACTGAGGTGGGATGGTGGAAGTTGGTGCAGACTAGGGAGTGGAAGGTGGAACCCCCTTGAGGATGACCGCGTGGCTGCGGTCGAAACCGGTCGGGGAACCATATCCCAACCGACATGCAATCATTCGTACCTGTGTATTTTCGTACACTGTACGGGAATGGACATAAGTTTTTCGGATTGTACAGGTTATGTGTACTTTGTACGTGTTTTCGTGTACTCTTCTGCTTGTGTTCTGTTCCATCCATATCAGTAAACCTCTGAAGGCACGTGTGAACCCGCTTGGAAAACGCCGAGTGAGTGTGAGCACGGTATGGTGACATTAGTACTGTTAGAATGAGAAGACAGGCGAGGGTGAAGACGTATCGGAACCTACACCAATAGCATACACTTGTAATCACGTAGTATCATCGGGATAGTTGCGTGGACCTAACCAAGGTTGTGGACCAGTATGGGTTCGAATTACCGAGGTTTTGGACGTGAGGAGTATCACGAACGAGGTGGCGATAGAGGCCGTGAGTTTAGGAGACATGAAGGGAGTCGGGATCGTCCGATTGAGGGGAGACAGCAGCGAAGCACAGAGAGAGGTAGCTCCAATCACTCGGACAGATACAGGGAGACTCCGCGCCGATTTGTTCCCGTTTGTTACGAGTGTGGGGAGTCTGGTCATTACACGAACCATTGTCCGACTTTGGGTGGCGAAAGCAGCTTTAGACACGTGGGCCAGCGAGGAAGGTCACTATCTCCAAGACAACATTCAAGAGTCCAAGTACCTCGAGCGACACTTGAAGACCCGGCGGTAAAGCGGCAGATCGACGAACTGGCGGCGTCGTTAGCGACGATGAAGGAGGTACTAGACAGCCAGCACGCGGATAAGGAGGAGCGGAAGACGAAGAAACTCGAAAAACTAGAGCGCAAGATGCGCGAGGAAGAGGAGAAGCAAGCAGCTCAGGAAGCGCGTCAAGCTGAACTACGATGTACGAAACGGAAAGAGGAGAAGTTACGTTTGGAGGAGGAGAAACGCCAAACTCTGAGGAAGGAAATGTTGTTGGAAATCTCGCAACAAATGGGACAGCTCGGGGACTCCCTCCAAAAGCGGTATGAGAGGGAGGTCAAGCATCGCGAGAAAGGGAAGCAACGAGCGGTAGTGCAGTCTTCGGAGGATGAAGGATATGAGTCATACGATAGTGACGTCGATGCTCTGAGCATGCAAACGGAGCAACTTGTCATCTTAGAGAAACGGAAGCGGAGTGCGGATAAGCCAATAGGTGACAGTCCGCCCATGGTGACACCGGCGAAGCGTACAGCGAAGAGGCGCCTGCATTTAGGTTGTCGACACCAGCAAATGAAGAAAACACCTCCGCGGACGATTCAAGTAACAGGACGCAAGAAGATCCCGGCAGCCCCAGGCACGATCGGGAAGTTGAGGTTTGTCACGGACAACCTCAGGCAGCTGGGTGATTTGAATTTGGAAGAGTTACGACGCATCGCAGCTTCCGAGGACGTGAAATGCAAGGGAAAAAAGATGCAAACTATTTTGGCAATTACTGAGAGGAGGACGCAAGTGGCCTACGGGGAGGAAGAAGCTCATGGCGAGGCGGCGCATGAGGAAGGTGAGCAGCAGGAGCAGGTAGACGAAGACGAGGGTGATGCTAGAAGTAAAGTTTGAACACTGAGTAAACTGTGGGTTTTAAGTGGCTGTTTGATCGAATTCAGGCGTGAGGATATAACGGATGTGACTGTTGAGTCATTGTTTACACTGGTTATCGTTACGCTGGCACTATACAGAGAGATTCCTTGGCTAGAGAAATGTATTACTGCTTGGATTAACCTTTACGTACGTTTTGGGGTGAAGTTTTTCTCTCAAGCGGAAAGCTGTGCGTATGTTATCACCTCACCTGTATGTCGTGCGCAGTATGTAGGGCAGACTGCTAGGAAGGGGAGAGTACGCTGGAAGGAGCACCTTTCAACATGTAAGCGCAACCAGAAATCTAACCTCCTGTATCGATGGTGGAGATCTTTCGGACCGGAAACGTACGTTTTGATCCCGATTGATAGATGTCAACGGGAGGATCTGACACTCTTGGAGGGAACATACATAGGAAGATGGAGCCCCCTACTTAACACGACGGGGAAACCAGTGACGAATAAGGGATCGAGACGATGCCGAAAAGGGAGAAGGGAGAGGGAGAAGGCGCCTTCTCAGTGACTTATTCACCAGCAGCCAGTTGCCATTCTACCAATTAAGGGACGGACTGTAGAAACTGACGTGGGAAGCGCGAATATCTTTCAAATCCTAGTTGGGCAGGAAAAGGCGGGTAACAAGTGCTTTACGTTGTATACCAGCGATGGCAACTGTTGGTGTGGTGGGTGGAAGTCCATCCAATCCAGTTTCGGAAGCTCAGCGGTTAGAATCAAGGGGAGGCGTTGTAAACTATACCAGTGTAAGCAGGAGATGGAGGTAGGAGCGAATGTTGAGATCTTGCACTTGCGTAGGTGGAAACCACGGATTAGTTCAAATAAGAACTTCTTAGTTTCTATCCTACGCAATCCAAGGAGGGTGGAAGCACTGGGATCATGCAGCTTGGAGACCTTGGTCAGGCTGATGAGTGCAGCACAGGATTTTCAGAAGACGGCGACAACAGCATACCTGAGAAGATTGATCAGCAAAAGAATTCGGGATGGCTATGGATGGAACGTGAGTTCACGGATCACAGTGAAGTTGAAGTTCGACGATAGGATTCACCTTGTCGAAGTGAGGAAACCACTGAATGATAAGATCGAGGGGATGGATATCCCACCCTGTATCAAAATCACAGCACGCAGTGGAGTCCGCATTGTCTGGACCAAGAATCCGTCAGTTGCGGACCTGCTACATAATCAGCAGGCATTCGCCCGAGCTGTGCACCTGCTCCTATTGAATGCGAATAACGTACCTAAGTTGACTTACCGAGACAGGGGTAGCCTACTGGCGAGGGAAATCACCAGCGGCTTGGAAAGTTGGGTTAACTTTCGGGGACCAGGCGCGATGGTAAGCAAGCAAGAGGTGGAGGCCTGTATGACGGGTGAGCAGGACACGAAGACCAAGTTTCTGGAAACATCGGAGGTGAATAACCTGAAGGCGAGGCTGAAGGGTTTGGTCTGTACACCCCTGGACAGAAACCCAGGGGAGACCCTGATCCTCTGCCCCAAGGTCTACTACGAGGCTATGCTGGAACTGTTTGTAACCAGCCTTGGCTATGTGGTGACATGGGAGCAGGAAGAGATATGCTTGGAAAGACTGAGGGCAGAGGCGATAGAGGCGGGACTGGGTGGTCTGATTCGGTGGGACAAAAAAGGAAAAATCGGGGAAGCCTATGTGTTGCCTAAACACAAGGACCTCAACAGATTTCGCCCGATCTGTCCTACATATTCTGAACCCGCGAGCAGAGCATGCAGATTGATGTCTAAAGTTCTCAATCACCTGTTAAGCACTCTACCGACCGATTGGCACTTCAACCTAAATTCGGTATCCTATCTTGTCCCGGAACTGGATAAGATCAACAACAAGATCGAGAGAAGAATGGGGTTATGCTCGAAACTGTCCGCAATGTCTTATGACATAAAGGACATGTTTAGTAAGTTGCCTCATGAGGAGATCATTGAAGCAGTATGCTGGCTCGTAGATTACCATACAGGGAAAGGACGCAAGTTGGTGAGGGTTAATACTAGGGGGAAAGGTTGTACATTCGGAAGAACCATGGGAGATGATCACTGGGCAACCATTGATCTGGCACAAGTAGGTGTCTTCGTTAGTTTGGAATTGAAGCACACATATACACGGGCGACGGGGGTGCTGCTGAGACAGATAGTGGGGATCCCCATGGGGAAGAGCACGAGCCCGCCGTTAGCATGTATTATGTGTGCTTACGCAGAGTTCAGATTTCGTCAGGAACTGGGAAACGCCAAGCGGGACGTGTTTGGCATTCGCTTGATGGATGACGTCATCCTGATAATACTACAACGAAGGAACAACTACCTCACCGCAAATCAGATTCGCTCGAAATTCGAAGAGTGCTACCCGTCAAACCTGCAGCTGAAGCGCACAGATGACGGATCAGGCTCTTGGGATTTTTTGGGCACAAGAATGACTGTCAGCATGATTCAGCCTTACTTGGGATGCTACCAGCTGGCTAAGAATGAGCGAACAATTTGGGGGGATGAGATTCTGGAATTTAAGAACGGGCAGTCATTCAGATCCTGGGGAGCAAAGCAGCAGAAGAGCGCGGTGATTACGTGCCACCTGCACAGAATTGACCAGAACACAAATATACGTGCGCACATTCCAATGCAAGTGCTGAGCTTTACCCGCGAGCTCCGAATGAAGCACTTTCCTCCACGATTTGTGGAGCGAGTGGTCAAGCGCTTTGCTAGAGGTAGAGATCGGACATGGGACCTGGTGGTGCGCTGGTTGTACCCAGAGTAATCTCAGTTAATAGCATTAACTTTGGGACGCCCCACCGGTTTGAGAAGTTGGTAAACACTGAAGATGCATGGATAGGGAATGTTTAGCCAAGGAAGGTAAGCAAAATTGATGTGTGGTTTGGATAGGAATGTTAAGTGTAGTAATAGAGTGGTTTCTCAGATGTACAATTCGATTTCTAAACCGCTTAGTTTAGGTTGTATGTGTAGATAGGGAGTATATTTTTTCCGTTTCCTTGTTGAAGGGCCTTAAGGGCTCCACTTGATGTTTTGATTTTTCTCTCTTCGCCGGTTTGAGGGTTCGTACTCTACACCTTGGTGAAGCGGTTTTCGACAACCCCGATGCATTGTGACCACCGGCCAGGTACCGGATAACAATTCGCGCGGTCGGAGTTAGAACCAGGACACGTTTTTCAAAAAAAATTCGTCCTTTCGTTTTTTGTTTGTTTTTTTGTTTTTTTTGTTTTTTTTGCTTTCTGTTCCTGGCCTTTCTGCTTGTAGATAGCCAAGTGGTACTTGGGACGTTTGGTCTCGGGAGACCATAGTTTGAATGGTTCGTCAACATGAGCGTAGTCGGATACCTACATTAGACTTGATTGCGTGTCTTTCGATCTTTTCGGGTCCTACGTTTTCGACCTTTGAGTATCTCCGGAGATGCTCAACAGGTCAACGACGGAGGTGGGATGGTGGAAGTTGGTGCAGATTAGGGAGTGGAAGGTGGAACCCCCCTGAGGATGACCGCGTGGCTGCGGTCGAAACCGGTCGGGGAGCCATATCCCAACCGACATGCAATCATTCGTACCTGTGTATTTTCGTACACTGTACGAGAATGGACATAAGTTTTTTGGATTGTACAGGTTACGTGTACTTTATACGTGTTTTCGTGTACTCTTCTGCTTGTGTTTTGTTCCATCCATATCAAAAAACCTTTTTCAAACCCTACAACCCCATATTTTTTTTACGGAAACAATGAATTTTTTGGAATTATAAAAAATACAAAACAGAAAAGACGGAGAGACAATATGTGGAGGAGGACGAAAGAACCATCTCGCAGTTCAACACGACTCTTTCTCTGCTCGACGCATATCGTCACCTTCACCCGTAGGAGAGATCTTACACCTGCCTCCGCACCAGCGACCCCGGCAGACACACGAAATCTCGGATCGATCTGGTCCTAATTTCGACAGCCATACGGGACGCCCTGCAACTCTCGGCCATATTCCCGCAAAGCCCGTACCYAGRCCTTGACCAYTGCACATGTGGAATCATTYTTACTTTCCGTAAACGGCCCGATCAAGGGCCGGGCTATTACAAATTGAACACATCACTGTTGAAAGTCGAAGGTTTTCGGAACTTCACAAGAGACGTGTGGGCTTATTGGCACAACCAAAGACACCACTTTGCATCACAAATCCAATGGTTTACAAGCAGATTATTCTTCTTGGCCAAGAAATGCAAAGACTATTCAAAATTGGTCGCAAATCAACGATACTCCCGAGAAATGGAGACCCGCAACCAACTCCACGACCTGGTCTCCTAGGACAATTCAGAGGAACACACAAACACTATCCAACAGTTAAAAGACCAACTATTACAATATGCCCAATATAGATGGCAGGGCGTTAGAA
Organism: Chara braunii; assembly: GCA_003427395.1. Lineage (NCBI taxonomy): Eukaryota > Viridiplantae > Streptophyta > Charophyceae > Charales > Characeae > Chara > Chara braunii. The sequence goes on along the minus strand of BFEA01000205.1, from coordinate 670,883 downwards.
TCAGAGGGAAACTCGCAAAATGGACCACGGAGGGAACTATGGACTCACAATTTTTCAGTCTTGCATCAATCCAAGCCCATCGGACAACGATAGAAGCCCTTCTTGAYCCCAYCACTGGGRAACTGGCCACTACAACYGCACACAGCGTAAAGATAGCCAGGACGTTCTTCCAAGACCTTTTCTCATCTCACATCCCTCAGCCACAGGACCCCCGACACCTTGCAGACGTGGACAGGTTTCTGGACCCTATGGAGAACCACCTATCACCCGAACAGAAGGAAAAGATAGAACGCAGAATAACTAAAGCAGAAATCTGGACCGCACTGCTGCAAATGGACGACGAAAAGACACCGGGGGTAGATGGTTTCTCAAAAGAATTTTGGGAAACCATGTGGCCGCACCTCTCCGACGACCTCATGCACTTCTACGAGGAAGTCTGGAATACCGGAGAGATGGGCGAAATGGTGGGACAAGGGGTGCTTTCCTTGCTCCACAAAAAAGGGGACCGGATGAATATACGTAATTATCACCCGATTACTCTCCTGACAGTGGTCTACAAGATGCTATCCAAGGCACTGGCCAATCGAATAATAGAGGTGGTCGAGGATCTGGTGCACCCATCACAAACAGGCTTCATTCGCAAAGGAAACATCCAAGAAAATATTCTCCTAATCCATGATGTAATCAACCTCGCACGTAAGGACAAAAGTAATGCCGCGTTGGTCTTCATTGACTTCGAGAAAGCATATGACCACGTGGATTGGACCTTTCTTGACAAATGCTTGGAAAAGTTCAACTTTGGCCCTTCCTTCCGACAATGGATTAGGATTCTGCACAAGAATGCCACCGCTAGAGTACAGATAAATGGCAACCTGGCTCCAGAAATTCTACTCCACAGATCGGTCAGGCAGGGTGACCCAATAGCCCCTTTTCTTTTCGTCCTCACCATGGAAGCGTTATCGGTCAACTTACGCAGCAGCAGAAACCTGAAAAAAATTCACCTGTCCGGAATCCCGGAGGAAGCTGTCCCGATCTGTTCGCTGTTTGCTGACGATCTGACGATCATGACAGATGCAACACCCGCAAACATGGAAGAGATAAAGCGGCTAATGGATAGATTCTGCGCCCTCTCATACATGACTATAAATTAGGGTAAAAAAACACAGGGCTGGTGGATCCACCACCAGGGGAGTCGTCCCCCGGACGAGCCGCCCATCTCATGGACCCCTCAGGAGGCGCCTGTTAGGGTCCTGGGGGTGAAAATGTCAGCATACGGCCGCCCGCTTGACAACGACGACTGGATTACGGCCCCGACATTGGCTAAATTTGACCGCTGGGACCGCAAGCACACATCCCTGTTCGGAAGGACCCTGGTAATCAATAATGTGGTTCTTGCCACACTATGGTACAAATTTGTTTTATGGCCAGCCAGCGCGGGGGCCCACAAAGCCCTTAGACGAAAGGTGGCAGCATATCTATGGAGAGGGGACAGCCAGACTACTAACGCCATCAGTCACGTGGCATGGGACACAATGGTTCATCCCAAAGCACAAGGGGGGTTGGGCATCATAGAACCCCCCACTCAGACACAGGCTTTGAGCCTGATGTGGTTGGTGAGGCTGATCTTCGAGGCAACCCAACAGTGGGCCCCACTGGCTATACGACAGATAGCCCATCTGGCCCCAAAATCTCCCCCGGAGGTCGATCCACTGAGATGGTTAGACGACAGGTATTGGAAGGTCCCGAGGGGCCTGCGTGATGATCTGTGGCCACGCCTAATAAAAACCTGGAGGAAACTCCCCCCCCAGATCGCCCGCCTCCGGACCGGTGGGAGGAAGTGGCAAGACAGCCACTGTTCGGGAACCGATGGATCACAAACACAGCCAGATTTTTTGCAGTTCTGACTCACCATGGAAGGGGTGGGTCAAGCATGGGATTTCCAGGGTAAAGGATCTGTGGGACGACCTCTGTATGACTGGAAAACACCAGAACAAATGAAGGGACTCCTCCGCTACTGCCATAACTCTGAAGCCGCAGTAGAGGAACTAATAGAGGCCTTCCATCTGGCTTGGCTCCACATTCTGCGCAAGGGTCCACAACTGCAAGAGGGGGACTGGGTCAATACCAATGACTGGGCCCAAAGCATCGGGCTAGTTCACCAGGTGCGCGCAGAAGATGCCCTGGTTGAAGAATATCAGGTAGGGAAGGATGGGCGACTGACCGGCAGTACAGACCCCTTTATATGGGTTTCTAAGACTCAGCTCCACCGAGTGAGAATATACGGTGAGGGGGAGGGGCAAAGAGCTTTCAGGCCCGGGACCCCACTGAGTGAACATGACAGTCAAAGCTTCCTACCGAAAGCTTAGAGTCAAAAAAGTTGTGAAGGAAATGGTCCGCGATCGCTGGCAGCGACACTTGAATATAGACAGACAATTATTGGCGCCCATCAGATGATTTAAGGACTGTAAATGCGGTCCGGCCAAGATCACGTTCTTACAATGACAAATTATACACCGCTGTCTCCCTACTAACAGTTGGCTGATCGACCACACCCACCTGGAACAGCAAGGGCGGGCGCTGCCTTGGTGTTCTCGGTGTCTTCTCACCTTCCC
>BFEA01000205.1:605220-633308 GCA_003427395.1 Chara braunii | reverse complement strand
AGACTGATCTATGTATTGATTGACCAGTGAGTTGATTGATTAATGTGTCCAATCATTCGCCGGTTGATTGATGAGTGTATGCAATCATTCCCCGGTTGATTCGTTAATTCATGCAATCATTCACAGACCGATTGATTAATGTATGCAATCAAGAAGGGGTGTCAAGGAGTGGGGAAGAAGAAAAGGAATCGAGGAGAGTAGATGAGAGGGCCACAAAATCGTTGGCATGTGCGCGACGTGGACCTGGAGGCGTTGAGCTTGCGTCCGACCCATCTTTTTTTTTTTCTTGGCTTCGTGCAGACTCTATCCTGCGCGATCTGCCCCGTGCTCTCACCCCTGGCTCGTTCTCCTATCCAGAGCTGGCGTCAAGTATACAACCGGGATAAGGATAGATATGGCTGTCACAGCCACCTTGAGGATCCCGGGTTCACGCCTGTGGTGGCCTCTAAGCCATTCTTTGGGCCAAATGTCGGTGGCGAGAGCTCGATGAAGCTCCCGTCACCAGATGTCATGACTACCACGACCACCACAACCACTGCGACTGCGTCGACGAAGACGCATCAGGTAGCAAAATGGCCGACCGGCAGAAGCCAGGAAGGTGTGGCTGTCCGCGAGCCACGTGTGCAGAACTGCAAGGTTTGTTTTCACGACACGTAGGAGGGATTCCTTCCAGAGAGCACGGTCGTATAGCCTGTTGTTCTTCGACGTCCTCGTCCTCCTCCTTTTCCCTCTCCTCCTAGTCTCTTCAGTCTTCCTCGGCGTCATTGTCCAGGTCGCCTCGTTCGCACAAGCCGGTCGTCTCGCTGCTCTTGACAGATCGGCTCAATGCTACCGTCGGCTTCCAAACGGGCTTAATGTCATTCAGCGTTGCAGGTCCATCACCGCGATCGCAGACATCGCCAGCCAAGAAAAGACGCTAACGACGCCGACAATGACCACAAGGAGAGCTACAACTAATTGTGCGTCATCGACTTTGTCCGCAAGCGCTGTGGGGCTAGTAGATAAGGCTTCATTGCTCTTGAAGCAGTGGTAGAGGGATCGCGTAGAGGATTAAGGAGGTCGTGGGAGCGCTTGTTGCTGGAAAGATAGTGGGGGCTGGGCATGGCTGCAAAGCGTGCTATGGCTTTCTCCGATCATGCAGATGGTCATGGCAACGCAATGCCATCATGGGCGAGGCAGAGGAGGGGTGAGTGGGAGAAAGAAGGAGGGCTGTCTCTGATGGAGAAGGAGGCAGAGAAGACAATGGGGAGGAGAATGGTGGAGGCAAGAACGCCGCAGAAGAGGGAGGGGGGGATGGACAGGGAACAGATGGACGAGGACGGGGGAGAAAAATGCCGTAGTAGTAGGAGGAAGAAGACGGAGCTGACACCGCCTCCGAGCCTTGAGGCAAAGTGTGCAGGGTCGTGCTGAAACCCTGGCGCAAATGCCAGGAGGTGTCGTTCGCCCGAAGACGACGACTAGACGCTGAGCGAAAGCAGGACGCTAGCTCCGCTGCCATCGTGGAAGCCACTCTTCTCCTCACGAGCAAACCCCTCGCCTCTATCTTCGAGAAAGGCAGAGGCTTATGGAGTGTGATTATGCCCTCAAATGTTTGTGATTGCTGTCAATTAGCTCAGGGGCGAGGTCCCATTACCAAAGAGGATTGGATTGAAGGCTTGAATCAGGACGTGTTTGTGGAATGGTACAGAAAATTCGAGGTTGAACTGCTTTTTTGAATCTCTACTCTAAAACCCTCCAGATTCAGGCAATCTATCCAATCCTCTTTGTTGGTGGGACCTGGCCCCGGAACTCCATACAGCATGAGTGAATATTCCTTGGAGTGGCAAGAAAAAAAAAAAAAAAAAAAAGCGACTGAAAATGGCGATATAACGATTGGTCCACGTCAGGAATAATAAAAGAAAAGAAAAGGAAGATCGATCCACCTCCCCAGCGTTTCTGCTTGGATTTTGCCTTGTTGGATGACTTGTTCTTTTCCTCCGGCAGGATGCATCGGACATGTCTTTATGTATCTCTTCCGACGCCCTTGCAGTCGGATACATCCTCTGGCAGGAAGCATGACACAACCGAGCCCATTAGAGAGGACCGGCGAGAAATGTATATATTCGGAGGGAGAAATGTATATATCTTTGAGTTCGCTTTCTTCAATCTGTTTTACAATTGTTGGCGATAGTAATAGTGCTAGATGTAAGAGGAGGGAGAAGAGGAGAACAAACGAAATGGGTGATGAAGCGGAGATCAAAAAGTGTTGAGAAGGAGATGGGAGTAGTAGTCTAAGCAGCATTAGCAGGAGGGGAAGGAAATAGGTGGAGGCAGGATGATAAGGAGGAAGGGGTGGAAGAGGAAGAGGGGGAGGAGGAAGTGGGGGAGGAGAACAAGAACACGAAGTGTGGGAGGAGTAGGAGATGATCTCTTTTTCAACGGAAGTGATTTCAAATGATCGATAGGTCGGAATGAATCAATCATGTCTCGGCTATAATTTTTCTCTCTCTCACCTCCAGCATTAGCCACTTTTGTTGTTTACTGTTGTGGTGGTAGTAGTAGCAGTACTAGTTGTTGTAGTAGTAGTGGTAGTGGTAGTGGTAGTGGTAGTAGGAAGTATCGCTAACAGTAGGAGGAGGAGAGGAGGGGGAGCAAGTGACGGTAATGGTCATGATACGTAATACGACTAGCACTGGTAGTAGTAGGAGGGGTTGAAGTTGTACGTGAAAAATTGAGCAATGGGAAGAAGAAAAGTGATGAGGAGGAGGGAGGTAAGAAAGAAGGAGATGGGTGTGAGGCCGGCTTCTATTGACAAACGGTACTGTGTTGCCTTAGTGAGGAAGTCATCGTCGCTCTGCCCTGGAACAGAAGATACAATGGTAATTCGACATATTTGGCTAAATTGTACACGGTAATCTGGAACAGAAGCGGTAATCTGAAACAGAAGATTTTTTTTCTTTTTTTTTTCTTTTTTTTTTGGGACTATACTCAGTGTCACATTGTAACTGTAATTTAAAAAGTAGTATGGGCGACCGTCATAGTTTCCTTCTTCTTTTTTACGTTGTTTTTCTTCCTCCTTCGTCTCCTCCTTTTCCTCTTCTTCACGGGCTAATCGTTATGGCAGCTTCATAAGTTCAGCGATAATCAGCACGAGGGAGAGGGAGAAGCGAATTGCAGCATACGTTGATTATCGTGTCCCTTTCTTCATCTTCCACACAAACGCATTGTGGACTGCTACTCTACAGGTTTCTCAGAATGACAGCAAGATGTGTAGTCCTTTTGTTTGCCTTTTTTTTTTTTTTTTTTTTGGAAACAACGAATGTATAGTCTATAGTGAAGGGCGGTAATCGGGTTGCTTATCATTGTCAAGCATGTTTATGCAGAAGACAACAACACGTAAGAAAAAACATGGGACGGACCAGACAACGACTGGTGAAAACGTCGTCTCAGTAAAAGGAATTTAGTCTGGCCATTGATGAAACTGTCTTTTAGCGTTTTCTCTCTGTTTGGCCATGTGTTGATCCCCACACCTATATTGTGTGGAAGCTGTGTTGCCTATGATGTTTTTTCTTGGTGTGTCTTTCGAACAGTGGGATGATGTGAATTGCTAATGCTGGCGTATTGTTGTATTGTCGTGTTGTGTTTGTTTAAAATACACAAAATACATAAAATTTTCAATGAGTTTTCTGCGTTTGGTTTTACGAGCGCTCGTCCGAGTGTCGTTCTGATCAAGGCGTCCAATCAAGGTTAGCTTACCTGTTTTTGTGGCCTCGTTTCAGTCGGCATTGGTTTCTTGACTTGGCTAAGTATGATGCCCCTGGACATATTCATAAAAAATGTTAAAATTTTCGTTTGCTGTTCTATTATATGTCAAGAACTGTGAAACGAAAGGAGAAACGACATGTCAAGACAGAACATGCTCTTCGATTCTGCCTTCGTTCATCTCTACTTAAACAAGGACTCTATCCATTACTTGCAAACTAACGCTGCAGTGGTTTTGAGTGGGGTTTTGCTTTAGAGGGGGATGGGGAGGAGGCAGAAGGCATGAATCACTCTAGTCTCGCAATGTTCAAACGTTGGCTTCGTGTTTTTTTTTTTTGCACAAGCAAACATTGAAAAACACAATCAAAAATTTTGTTATGTTGTACATTGGCTCTTCATCTTCCGAAGATAAATGCCCGAAAAAGTTGAGAGCGATGCTTAAACCATGAAATACATATTGCGTCAAATCGATGCGTTTTGCGTTTTCAACTTTTCGTAGATTTCTAACTTATAGGCCGATAGGAAAAGTATCATAACACTTGATATATCCATGCAGATTGTTTTTTGTTTTTTGTTTTATTATATGTCAAAAATTGTGAAACGAAAAGAGAAACGATACGTCATGGCAGAAGATGTTCTTCGATTTTGCCTTCATCCATCTCTACTTAAATCAGGACCCTATCCAATGCTTGTAAATTAACACTGCAGTGATTTGCGGCAGTTTTTTTCTTTTTGGGGGGGCAGAGGTTGAGATTTCAACCAACCAGTTGTCCTATCAGTCAGGCTATATATAGAATGGCGACTAGTCTCATATAGTAAGTGTGGATTGGCTACATGCTCTGTCGTCTTTTAGTCATGCAGAGTTTGCGGTGGACTATACTGTTCTGTGATAATGTAAGCGCATTGAAGAATCTGTAGTTATCAAGTACACATAACATAACCTTCGATTCTGGCCGCTATGAAATGAATCGGTTGTAACTTTTCAATGAGAACCGCGGTCGTGGTATGCTACATCTACAAATATCTGCAGAGTGTCTCACTTGAATAAGACAAAGGTTGGCCTAATAGCCAACGAGATGTAGTATATATGACAATACTGCAGTATTTTCTTATTGTCATAATTACCATGTAAGATATCGGTCTGCATCCACCTCTAGTCATCCTGAGTATCTGTTGGTAGTCAAACCTGGCTCTGCCCAGCCCAAACCAACCTGGCTCTTCCCAGACCCTGACAAATTGCGGGGGTAGGCTGCACAAACACTTATGTTATCTTTGAAAGCATTCTCGCCTGGCTGCGGTGGTCGGTTTGACGTCGGCCTGACTTTGGTTTCGACGGACTACATTAGCCTATAATATAAATCGTCTGCCTACTTTTGCTATCTGGAATATATTTTGTCCAGTTGTATTGTATGCCTCGGAAAAAGCAGCCTGTTGCAACGACGACCGATTGGGCTAGAATATATCCCATCAGGAGTGATTGATTTTTTTACGTCCGGTGTATTGCATTTTTTACCTCCATTTTTTATATCATGTTTTTAGCAGTGGCCGGACTTTATCATTTCCAATTTGGTTTGCCTGAAGTTTATTCTTTCCAAGTTGGCTTACAATATTTTGCATGGTTTACAGAATGCTAGGAGGACAACAGTATTTGTTATTCGTTTGGTTTTCCTTTTCTCCCCCCCCCCCTTAGCCTTCGTTTTAAGACATCTGACGACGGCGAGATAAAACATGACTATGAGGTCATGGTTCTGTTGTGCCAGTCCATTCTGTCTTTGCAAACTCTGCTTCGTATTGCAAGTATAATCGTGTTGGATTTTTTTTTTTAGGTCGCAGTTCTGCACAATATCGAGTATTCATTCGATGTCGTACATATAACGAAATGATTTTTGTTTCTGGAACGTATGTAAAAAAACGAGTCGTTCCACATTGACGACCACGCTTTGTCTTCTTTTTTGTTTTGGTGTTGTGTTCTTAACTGTGTTTTTTATGAAGGGTGGCAGTTTTTGTTCCCCTTTTCTACGAAATGGTGTACCAACGTATTCTGCATAGGACAACCGAGGCCTTGGAGAATTATATTGCCATGCGCCCTGGAAATGTCCACCAGAATGTGATAGAACGTGGATATGTCATTGATCCCCTCGTTTGTCGTATGAACGATTCCCGGGTTCTTGATCTGTACCTCGTTGATGAAGATCTTCCCTTCATGGTGTTCGATTTTCATGCACTGTTTGTTAATCACCGTTCATTGACCGATCGGCTTGTGGCGTTTGTCCGTAGAGTTGTTGTTCGTGATATCCCTTGCCATCGTTCCATGCCTGGACCGGGTGATTATGTTACTTTCTTCTTAACTAGAAATCACATGTTGTCAAGCGTTCCTCTACAGACCTGTTTTGATGCAGACTTTCGGCATATGCTCATAAGCCACATTCATACACGCCGCTCAAGGGCGAACGCGGTTATCCGGCGATTCGACTCACATTTTAGAAATGTAAGCGAATTTTTGGGTTTTTTTCTGGGGTCTCACTTTTTCCGGCGTCATTGATGTCTACCCCGCCACTACATGAATTCCCCTTCCACAAGACATTCATAATTTGTGGGCGGTAGTTTTTGTTATAATTTAATCTCGCCCTATTCTATTTATTGAAAACATGATTAATTCTTGATTGTTCTTGTTGTCTATGTTATCTCCTGGGTTGCCATCTATGTATTTCTAAATCTAAGCGGATGATGTCGCTTGACCTCTGCCTGTTGATATGTGTAGGTCGGTGGCCTGTTCACATGTCATGCCGACTCCATCTTTGGCCGCCACATTTTCCATTTAACTGTTTGCATTCCTTACCTTTACTGATTTCAAGACAAGACGTTTATTTTGCCTCTCTGTTCGATTATGACCCTCTTGGATATTAATTATGTTCAGTTGTATCTGAAGCTTTCATCTCCATCATGCTTTTTTCCTCGTTCGACACTCTTTGTTGACTCAGAGGTCCTTCGTCTTCATGACCATCGTTTTTTTTAGAACCTCTATTTTGTTGAAAGTTGTTGATGCAGAATTTCTTCTTCGTGTATTTTGATTGTCTCTCTCAACAATTACTTTCATTTTGGCTCCAGCAGCCTTTATAGAAAACCCCTCGCCTTTTCGCTGGCGAGTTTGTCTACGTGCGTCATTGCTCTCGTGTTTTAAATTTTCCTTTTTTTTTGCATTAGTAATGTGTTTGTCTTTCGTCTTTGCTTTTTTGTGCCATATCTTTAAGCTTGCGTATTTTACGATCCATCGCCTTTCCTGCAAAAGATGTTGGTTTGTTGCTGCTCGGCTTATCTACATACAAGTTTGTTTTTGTTCTCAAATTTTCTTCCTGCTTTACGTTGGCCGTGGTGATCAATGTGTCTAGAACATCGATATAAAGCCTTGCTAAGGTTTAGAAGAGGTGATGGATCATGATCTTTTGATTACGAAAAATGTACATAGGATGAACGTATCGTATATGTATAAAGTCTGATGTTATGTGGCGTTCTGCCTACTTGTTCGACGATGCGTGTGCATTAATTGGCAGACACGATGAACGGATCAAGGCAAGGACGCCCTCATCCACGTCTGCTTGAGCAGTTGCACATGTCAGCGGAGCGTCGAGCTCGTGGGCTTATGCATAGCACCACAACAGAATTAGAGGTATACATCGAGGACACAGAAAAAGATTTACAAATCAATGTTGGCCAGAAGGGCATTGTTGTCCATTACGTATTACGCCAGCGTGAGGACCAAAAGATGATGGATATATACCTTGCTAACATGGACGAGGCAGAGGCTGTAGAGGTTGTCAATATGACCTTGACTATCGTATTTGGCGACACACGAAATGATATACTGCCTTTGCTGCATAAAGCAACCGTTTATGATTACAACGAACTTTATGTTCCGCCTGTTATTGGAGAGGTGTTAACTTTCACTCGGGCTACGGCTCATAAAAAGTTTGGAATTCCATCTGTCGCATGCTTCAATTGCAATTTCCGCAACTTGCTGCCTCAACGTCAGTTGTTGCCACGGTCAACGGAAGAGCAAACCTTGACTCCCGCCGCGGCTAAAGATGGGTCGAAAGTCGCTGATAGGATTGGTGGTTCAAAATAACCAGAAAATGCAGTAAACACCGTGACCAATGCTGCAGGAGGGTCTGAGATGAGTGTAGTTGCGAAGGAGAGTTCCACAAATGTGATGAAGCGATCGTTGGGTGCAGAAGATGACAACGGAAATGCTGCACAACTGCTGGTCGGACACGAAGACGACGGGGTTCCAAAAGTCGTGCCGAAGAAGTCAAAGCGAAATTAGTGTTCGTTAGATAGATATCGTGACGATTTGACACATGTTCATTAGACGATCTGCGGGACAGTTTGATGGCATGATGATTTGTTGAAAATGTGATGGTTGCTCATGTAGCTATATCATGTTTGATCATGCATCACGCATTGACTTGTCTGTCTTTTATGTCTTTGTTTTTCCCCGAAACTGTTTTTTGTTGTTTTTTTGGTTCGCGAGCTCTGAACACATTTTCATTTTCACATGAACATCTTGTTCATTCCAGATAGCTCTTCGCTTTTATCGTCAGTGAAAGAAAGACACAGCATAAATCTTCTACAATGAAAGATGAGATACATCCGGAATGAACAATGACTTTTGAGATTTCTCGGCACGTTGGTAAGAACACGATGTGGCAGTAGACAAACGCCAACATCGAACGTCGTGCTCATATTTCTGATAAGTTGTTAGTTTTGGATGTTCATAGTCCTTAGTTGTCGTATAGTAGATGTTTGTCTATGGTTGTTGTTTGTAGACTATAGTTGCGATTTCTATGAACGTATATGTGATGTTTGCATGGTGACCGATGGCAAGAATTTTACAGGCTTCGTATTGATCACTGAAATTGCACTGACAAGGTCATTAGAATGTAATGGCGGATAATATGCATTTCTCATTTTTACGATAGTCTTGCTAATTTATCTTCTTGAGTATTTTGATTAGCCATTTCCGGTGTAGGCAAGATGATAGGTCGTAAAATTCCGCTTCGTAACTACGTAAACATTGAGGATAGCGTTTTCCATTGGTTAACCGAAATACAACAGAGTATTACGAAATTTAGAAAAGTCGTCAATGTTTGAGATTGTTTCATGTTATGCAATATCTGTTTTTTCGTATGACTTTATACGTTGAATAAGATTTTGAAAAAGGTGTTTCGGCTATGTCATTGGTTCTTTTGTCGGGGTTTTTTTTTTTTTTTTTTCCAAAACAGAACCTTGGGGTTTTGGCTCCTTGTCCATTCTGGGGAGCATCAGTCCAGTTCCTGTTCCACTGAAAAGTCAGAAAGGCTTACAAATATAGACTCACCCACGCTCCTCCACCTTATGGCATGAAGGCCCGAAGGATGGCGTTGATTATTCCCTGCCGGAAGAATGTATTCCCCTTCAACCCTGCCTAACTTAGCATGTCCTACTTGCTTCATCTCTTGATTGTGAATGTGATTAACCCTCTCGTCTTTTTGCAGCATGCCTAATTGGGGCTCCCACCACCATATTCCTCTCAGCTCCTTGGCTGTCGGATTTTCTAATCTGACTAAAATTGCTGGTTTGGTCTGTCGCCTAGGACCTTGCTAGAAACATGGAGTCCTACCCGAACCCTTCCCTGGGGTGTCATTCGTTGCTCCTGCCTTATCCTCTCTATGTCAACTGCATCTTGAACCTATGGAATGTTTGACTCCATGTTCCCCCCCGCTGAATGTTGTCGAGTGCATCAAGAAACTGAAGCTGACATTTGGGTCTGGCGATATAGGTTACACTACAAAATATTCCTACGAGGTTCTGTTTGAATTGGGACGGCGCATTCATGTGCAATTGGTCTTCATTGAGCTCTGAAGGGTATTCTCTTCTTCCCTCCGCTCTCACAGTTCCTGAGTCGTCAGATACTTCATCCTCCAGTCAGCGTTGTTGTTTCTGTCGCTTGCCCAACTTTAAACCCTAAACCCTCGGCTGACCTAGTTGTCTGATAGTCAAGGATTATTATTATGCCTGTCCTAGGAGGGGGGTTAATTCCATTCGTCCTTTTGGTCTTGCCTAATGTTCCCTCTTGGTCTGTGCTCNGATAGTCAAGGATTATTATTATGCCTGTCCTAGGAGGGGGGTTAATTCCATTCGTCCTTTTGGTCTTGCCTAATGTTCCCTCTTGGTCTGTGCTCACGGCTCAAACTCAGAGCAGAAAAGCACGCAGACGACCTTGATCCCTAGCATTTGTGATGCCTAAGGTTTTCCTGTTTGCATGTTCGCTGAGGGAGTCCCTGGTGTGCGCTGTTAGAGTAGGGTGGGCACTATGTTGGGGGGGTGAGGGCTCTATCCTGAGATCATATTTATATTTGTGAGGTAACTTATGCTTCTTCGCATCCCTGTATTGCTTCGATGAGATAAGTTGGTGCCTCTCCGCTAGCCAAATCTGATGATGTCATTTTCTATTGTTGTGATTTTCCCATTTCCTTGTTGCCTTTTTTTTAGTTCGTCGATGACTTTGTCTGTTTTCTATTTTTGCATGATTTTCTTGTGAGTTATTTTCGATCGTCCTCTGTATTCTATCTCTATTACTTGTATTAATCTTCCTCCCGCGCTTCTTGGGCCGACATAGACAAATTATCGATGAAGTATATTATGCATGTCTCGAATGACTATATATATGTTCAAACTGATTAAACTGAACGATTAGTCGACGAGGAAAAGCCGTTACTTCTGAATTTTCATTTGTGTGTTTAGGCTTGTCGCTTTCTACAGAATAGGAGGGAGGGGAAATAACCATTGTACTAAAAACAGCAAATCTGTCATGTCTAYGGTRTGGCTTGATAAAYGACTCCGACTTTGAAGCGTGTCGGTCGCTTCAAACAAACCACCATTATTCTTGYAGTCCCAAGTTAGGAGGGACCGGTGTCATGACGCCATGACACCTATCCTTGGCACAATCARCAAAACTAACAAGTCGRAAAAAYGAGCATATGCCGTGGAATTTTTGTCTTCTTAATCTGCTGAGAAAYGGGCTCAGCGTCCCAAATGGATTTGYTGAAAAAGCGAGYCCAGCGTCCCAAATGAATCTGCTGAGAWACGGGCTCAGCATCCCAAATGGGTCTGCTGAAAAAGCRGTCCGGCATCCCAAATRAATYTGCTGAGAMATGAACTCACYATCCCTTTGTTTTATRCTTCGAAGTTTTYGAAGAAATTGAGAAGAGYTTATGCTGGAAATCGGGTCCCTTCCTTGTTGAAWTATCATCCTTTCTGAGATTTTTCCGAAGAATTTCAGAAAGGGGAAGGCCTTTTGCTCGAAATCGAGTCCAAYRTCCCTTTCTGCTGTRAATAACACCCTCYATGAATTACTTAGATGGAATRAGAATAKGTTGCCTCCAATAGGGAAGAGATCCTTCCCTTAGTTAAAGTAAATCAAGGATAGGTAATAATGAAATGTCAAGAGGTKTACGGTAAGGATAAATCGATAAGTTAGAGGGGGCAGGGAGCAGAAGAGTGTAGCAGTTAGGCAAAAGAGAGGAATYTATTACACAGGGCTAGAAGGGGRAAAAYTGAGGAAATGAGAAYRGAAARAGGGACAATATTATGATGTTTACAGGGTGAAGACATGATGTTGGATTCACAAAGGGGACTCAGGCTCTTCTGGTTTCCAATATTCTAGARAACAGTGGTCTGCCTTTCTGATTGGGAATAACCCAACGGTGGTCACGAGCCCATGTCTTGGCAAACCTCCTGGCTCTTTCCTCCATTTGAAGTCCTGATCTGTTCCCCTTTCGCMAGTCTGCCKCAATAATATMTCGAATACTTCTTTTCATGAGATGCTGCGYTCTTTYCAAATTCGRTCGTTCGTTATTGAATCYGACCTTATTCCATTCCATCCATCTAGCCCACATGCCCACAGTCCTGRCTGTCCCAACCATGATCGGAAGATCCTTGTTGGGACCTCCCMAAATGAGYTTCTCATCCCGCTTTCTCGAATGGTSTAAACCCTGATTAGTCTGAAACCACMGGTTTTGYCACCGGGCCCAAAAAYTCTRGGCACAATCGCAGACGCACCAGWTATGGGATGAATKCTCTATCTGTTGTTYGGTGCATGTCATGCAAAGAAGGTTAACTAGCATCCTCTTCTGTGTACACTAGCTGCCTGTTGGAAGACATTGGTGGATTAACAACCACTCAAGACTTGTGTGTTTGACTACAGGGTGTCTCTTCAATATTTTGCCGTGGCACTGAAGCCAAGATAGCTTAGTCCGAGGAATACCCAACTTGAATTGGTTTTGGTCCCTGGAATCCTTCGCCACCACGCACAGTTCGTTGCCTTTGGATTTCAACTGGTAGCCCAATGAGACGGTCTAATCCAACAATGTAGCCTGAAAGACGTCTTCCCTCTTATCTTTCTCGTCCTTGCTTCATGATCATCCTTTCTATGCTTATTCTTTTTCTCGCTGATTCGTACTTTTTATTTGCTCCGTTTGTTTATTCGCTGCCCTTGAGTATTATAAGATGCTTTCCTGCTTAACATATATTGATTGTGGGATGCTGCATTTTATTCGTTCTTGCAATCTATCTGCAATGTTGTCAGATGCTCTGCTGCTTTAGCCCATCCTCTCTTTCTTGATACAGTGCATTCGTCTATCCGTTCTTGGAACAACTGACACCACGGGTTCCCCTTCAAGTCGTCACCCGAAGCAACTCTCGTGTCGGTCGTCGATACATATTAGCCCATCGTTCCTTCTTCTCGCCTCTGTCATCAAGTCGGCATGTTGTCCAAAAAAACGTTGCCTCGGTACCCTTCTATCTAATCTCCGATGCTTATGGGGCCCTGATATTCTATCCTGTTTGCAGTCAATATGATCTGATGTTGTGGTTGCAACCGTGACATCTATTCTGATAAATGTTTCTTCGCTTGTGCCTTGCCCAGTTTCCTCTCGTCTCATGTATTGTAGAATGCTCCTCTATTTTCGGTGTATTCGGTCTGATGTACTGCATTTCATTCGTTCTCAAGATGTCCTCGTCGTATTCTCGGATTTGTTTTTCGTTCTCTGCGGAAAAGGGTGCAACAACAACTTTTGCAAATATTGTAATCCTCTTTCCCCGGGTTATACTTTCTTGTCTGCCCGCTTTCTTCAGTGTGTATCATGACCCGTTTGTTCTTCCTTATTACCTACCTTGCAGTTGTTGTTGTTGACCTGTCATATGAAATGTTCTTCGACCCTGGGGATGCTGCAAGGGGTCATCTTGGCCCCCTTCCAAATGATATGGCCAGTTTTGCAGTTGTTTATCGTTGTTGTTGATGAGTAAAAGGAGAGAGGCAAAGATCAGCTACGCATCGCCAAGTTGAACAACGATTACATAGAATGTCATAATTTCTTCCTTGTCTTTTGAATGCCCTAGCAGCCCTGGAAGCCTGATTCCTCAAATTAAATTCGTTACATTATTTCTCGTTCGTCTTTGCGTTGCCCTCTGGCATGTTTTATTCTTCGCTCTGACTCTCGTTCGGTATCTATATACAACCGAAAGCGTAATTTTGACTGTACTAAATCTATACTATTATATGTTACCGTTTGCCCGATGACAGAGCATCCTGGTCAGACGTCCTCAGCAGGTAGTCGGGGGGGTCACGGACGTCCGAGCCCATACAACTCCGTTTTTGCGATTGAAAGCAAGAAAAAAAATGAAAACAATTCCCGGTTTCTTTGATTTTKTTTTCTGTTTTGAATTTCGCAACGGAATCCAATATCATCCATCGACGAAAGTTGTTATGTTTATTTTTTGGTGGCTTGTTTTTTTTTTTCCCCTTTTCTCGTTTCAACTCAGACACACTGCCTAGGGAGGGTGTCCGACCGGTTGTCCAAGCGGGCAACCCCACACAATCGTGGCGACTTTGCACGTCCAGTCAGATAACCTAAAGGCTATTGTTATTTGGTCTTCACTATCAAGCCTATTGAATATTCTAGGTTTCAGTTGTCCTTAATATGTCTACTGCTTTCCGCATGAAAACTGATTGTTGTTCATCGATATTTTGCAGAACATTATGGCTGTCATTCCGATCTACCATATCATCCATTCGTCAACTGCGGAGATGGAGAATTATGTAGCGAGCATTGCTGATGTCAAACAACGTGGGCTTTTCCTGGGATTCGATTTTGTGGAAGAAAGAGGGTTGCTCGTATTACATCGTGTGCATGGGTGGTCTGGTCGACGCCTGCTACAGATGTTTCTCGCTGATATTGCTGAAACACAGCCTTCGATTGTTCTTCATGATAGAATGATTACTGATAGGACTGATGGCCAGGACACTGAGTTCCCTATCTTGCGCAAAGCCACCGTTTATGGATATGATCTTACACAAATGATCCCTCCTATCGGAGCCGCCATCTCTTTTTGTCATACGACCACTCATGAGTCATTAGCTCCCAATAATATCCCTTCTTTTCGGTCACACGTCTGCTACATGCGTATGCTCTAAGCAATTCCCTTTCCCTCTACACAACAGCGTGTACACAGTTGTTCCTTACACACGGCTGGTTCGATAAAGACAACATGACGTGCTGCGACATGGCTGCAAGCTTCTTTGTCATTGTCAGATACAAATGTCTACAGACGATTGGAAATCGGTTAGTTGTTGTGGGTAGAAATAAATGTAGACTAACATTTCTACTGACAATTTGACAATCATTATTAAAAAAAATATATATATGGCGGCTTAAAAAAGCAAGCTTTGGAGAAGAAACGATGGACATGACAAGTATAAAGATCATGGGAAAATGAGGAGGTGCCAAAAAAACTTAGCGTTCCAAGAAAGAAACTATGAATTGACAACGTTGAAAAACTCTGAATTGACAACGTTGAAAACCATATCGATACATACAGAGGTAGAATATAAGTGAATACTGATAAGATTTCTCAATCAAAACTCTCTTCGCTTGTGATTTTTGGAAACTTGTGTCCTGCTCGGAGGTGTAAATCTAAATACCTGTTTTCCCTTTGAATTTGTTTTGGATTCATATTTGTCGGTAAAGAACAACCACATTGTTGCCTCCCGAAATAAATGGCCTAATTACAAATGTATAGGTTTCAAGCACGGGACCCCAAAATAATATATGAACGCCGACAAAAAGGTTTACCACAACCGCTCGTTTCTTGTCCTCTTCTCCTTCTCTGCCTATGTATGCCAGGAGTGTTACCATTAAGATAAGCAGCATAGGTGATCTATTCTCGCAGGACATCCAATGGCTGCTGCTGCCAACAATCACCGCAGAACTTTTCCTTGGCCTCTCCAATACCCTGGGCTTTAACGAAGAAGAGAAAAGTCCTTACAAGCTCGTCTTCGAAAAATAGGCACAGGCCGACACCTTTGCCAAACACGACTCTCGAATACAAAAGTATGATTTCGGATTGCGGACTGTCCAATTTTACTTGCACTCGATAATCATACAAACAGATGCAGATGCTGATCCAGTCATTACCACTTCAAACCAATTAGCTTACATCTCTGCTGGATGTCATTGCTTGACAAACTGGCCTGCCCTATGACAATATGAAATGTTGCGGTTTTGAAAATGGTAAGTTCATCCAATGATAACGTCTGACACTCATCGCCTCTTACGAAAAAATAATAGGCAGAAAAAAAGAAAAATAAAACCAACAACTGGCCTCACTTAGTTGATATGCCCCTGCCCTATTGAAATACGAATCTGAATTGCCTGAAGCCTGTCAGTTTAAGTCACGGCGGCTGGGATGGTCTTTCACTTTATATAGAAACTTTTGTTAAAAACAGTTTCCCGCTTATATGCTTTCAGCGGTTCTCTCATGCACATAGTTGGTCGCCAATATCACTGGCATGACAACCGGCCCACCATAGGTTGACCCGTCCCTGTTCTCTCCTACTAGCAATAACTTCTCTCGGTTCTCTTCAGATCACCGACGGTTGATTGCAACCAGACGATCTCATGTCATTCTAATTGTTATGTTGGTCGCTGATCCGCCCGGACCTGTCGTTGTTCAGTATACATACTCTACTAGCAGTCTATGAAAATATATTTCGATAAAATGTTGTATATTCCATCAACGCTGGAATGTTGGCCCAACCATGGTGCTGGTCATATGCCCCAAAGATAAAATAATAGAGACAGGGAGTCTGCCGGGAGTATTGACATTATAATAAGTAGCGTAGGTGGCCTGTTCTCTCACGACATCCATTGGCTGCTGCTGCCAGTAATCACCACAGGTCTTATCGTTGGCCTCTGCAACACCCTAGGCCTTAACAAGAAGCCAAAAAAAAGGCCCCTGCAAGCTCGTCTTCGAAAAATAGGCACAGGCCGACGGCTTTGCTAAACAACACTTTCAAACGCAAAATTAAAGTTTGGATCGCAGACTATCCGATTTTGCTCGCGCTCAATAATCATACATACAGATGCATATGTTGATCCGGTCGCTGACACTTGAAACCAGCTGGCCTGCATCTCTGTTGGGTGTCATTGCTTGCCAAACTGGCCTGCACTATGATAATATGAAATACTGCGATTTTGGAAATGGTCAATCCATCCACCTCTGACCAAAAAAAGAAAAAAAATGATAGAAAGGAAAAAAAGAAAACAGAACCAACAACTAGCCTGGCTTGGTTGATACACCCCTGCACTGTTGAAATACAAATCCTGATTGCCTGAGGCCTATCAGTTTAAATTCTGTCCAAAAAGAAAGCAGAACCAACAACTGGTCTGACTTAGTTGATGCACCCCTGCACTGTTGAAATACGAATCTGGATTGCCTGACTCCTGTCACTGTAAATTACGTCGGATAGGGTGTTTCTTCGCTTTGTATGAAAACTTTTTTGAAGAACGGTTTCCCGCTTAGTATATGCTTTCAGCAGTTCTCCCATACCGACGTGGCTACCAAACACTGTTGCTTGCATGCCGATCGGCCTACCATAGGTTGGCCCGTCCTCGTCCTCTTCCACTCCTGACGGTTTCTCTCGGTTCTTTTCAAATCACCGACGATAAATAGGGACCGCACGGTCTCACGTCATTCTAATTATTATGTTGGCCACTAATCTACTCGCACCTGTTGTTGCTCAATACACATACTTTAGTAACACTCCATGAAGATATATTTCCAGAAAGTGGTCTATATATATGTCCAACTTTTGTTGGCTGCTGTCATGATCTCGACATGCAAATCCAGTCCTCCCTATTTTCTGCCTTGTTCTTGTTACTGCTTGCCTGTCATATTGATTTACGTCACGTGCAATCGCTATTAGTCCTTGAGGTTAAACCGACGACGTACTCGTGCCCTTTCTCAAACATTGTCATGATCTAAAAACGCTGGATCTATCCTCCCTGTTCTATGTCTTATTGCTTCCACCTTGTTCTTGTTACTGCTCGCCTTCCGCTTTGATTTACATCACATGCAGTCACTGTTAGTCTCTGCAGTTAGAACCGCCAATGTACTCGTACCCTTTCTCAAGCATTGTCATGATCTAAGAACGCTGGGCCTATCCTCCCTGTCCGACATACCCGTACCTTTTCTCGAGCATTGTCATGATCTAAGGACACTGGACCTATCCTCCCTGTTCTCTCTCTTGCTGCTGATGATGCTCATGCTTACCTTTCGTCCTTGCTAACCATCAGCTATGGCTGCTGATAATACAAAAAACCTTAATCCCCCGGTAATAAAAATGACCCAGCTCAGCATGTGGCCTTTCCTAGCATTGCTCCATTGATGTTATAAATGGTCAGTCACGATTTGGAGATTACATTTATTATACTCGATGTGCGATATGCTATTTCACATGCGTAATCCGTATGTCAAGTCTTACCTATACTTGCCTCTCAACTGAGGCCGTACACAATACTCTCACTTTTACACTTGATACAATATGGTCGTCTCCCCGACAAGACATTGTGCTGCTCCACTTTTATCCAGTACATTGTTCTGTGCATTCATGAACTCCATGTTCTTTTAAGGAACCCCGGGTTTTCTTTCTTAGTCCCCCTGCGAACTGACAATGTGTGTATGTTGTCATGTTCACTCTCCACATTGTCAAATTACAAGGCAAATACATGGCGAGTTATGTCGTGACACCACGATCCCCTGCTCATGCCGCTGCAGCTCGAGCCAAATCATCTTTCCATTCCTAAGACAACTCTGACCACACGTTCCCCTGAAATATGCACCAGTAGCGCTCTTATCATGATAGTATAAATATATAACCATGAATGCATATAAAAATGTTTGAAACTATTAAAAAAATACAAAAAAACTCAGGCCTTCTGTTGACACAGGGGGGTTATGCATAAAGCCATCTTGCTGTTTTTTCTCTTATCCTGTGTCAGCTACTGTTGCTGCAACACCTTCGAAATTCGCATTCTTATGAGCTTAGACGATTTCTTTCATAAGAAAATGAAAAGGTTGTTGGCAAAGTGGTTATTCCCTCCGCCGCATTTCTCACTCCCTGAAAGCCCAAAAACTTTGACCCATAAATGACAATTAAGATATGATTTTTGCACCCCCCCCGACTCACTTCAACCATGCATATTTTCAAAATACTCTGCCCTGATTTCGTTAATGCATTTGTTTTTTTATATTGACTAACGCTGCCTTTGTCTTCTGTCTGTTTTTGTGATTCCTCACTGTTCAACTTCCATATTCATGCTTTTGTGTATCCTATATTCATGCTTTTGTGTATCCTCCTCATCTTCATTCCATGTCTACTGTTATACATTTTGTATTTTCATATATCCCTATCACACAGCTGCCTCGGTTGTCCAAAACTCGTTATATCAATGGTCGTCCTGAGACTTCCTATGAACAAGATGAATGACGAAAAAAAATCCACGCGGCTTGCAAACTCAAACGGCAACAAGAAACGGTTGAGCAACGAGAAAAACGATTAGATGCTGATGTGTTGTGGCATCGACATGCCCGCGAAGCAAAAAAGCGAAAGGCAGGACAATTAAAAACTCTACACGACAACTTGCCATCCTAAAAACGTCCTCCACGATTGAAACAACTGGTCCGTGAAAAAGGACGATTTGATAACCGCGGCATTCCAATACATCATATCCGCCTTAAAAATATCGCTCATGCGGAAAAAAATTACGATGCTTCCTTGTTGTCGGGCTTCTCGCCGATTTTCGTTGATGTCAAACAGACGCACCTAGATTGTTTGACAAAATCGCTTAGCCCGGATGAGCTCGCAGAAACGGTTTGTAGTATACGTGACACACTGCATATACATAGTGCTATCATGGACTTTTCTGCCTCAGATATGGATGCCCTTAGGCGCATGCATATACATCTCCGATGTCTTGATGAAGATTTGTCACTACCTCTTCTTACTTATTATGATTGTTCTGATATCCATCCTCATTTTGTCGGCTTGATGCTTTCACGTGCTGGTATTGATATTTCAAACCCGAGCTCGATCCAATTCAATGTTTGCATTAATTGTGCAAAATCACTTTTTGACAAAAAACATCCCCCACATCTGCCTAAATTTTCAATTGCGAACCACTTCTTCATCGGCGCTCTTCCACCCCAACTACCTGTACCGACATGGTTGAAGCTTATCATGACAAGTATTATCACCATCATGGCTCAAACATGAATAATGCGTGGAGGTTTCCACCGCGCAATTCGGTCTCATCTTTTGCTTTTTGACGCCGTTCCTGGCCCGCCTGTGACACTCCTTCCCCGCAAATTAGACAAAAATGCTATATATCTCATAATTTTGGCAGGGTCATTTACTAACACACAATTGAACCATATTCATAAGATGCACGCTGTCCGTCATGTAGTTATATTAGATTTGTTGTCATTTGATAATTCCTTTAATCCTTTCTGCTATGATATTGGCGTAAACAAAGATACGTTGAAAGGACTCGTCGACAACGCCGATCAATATGCACCTCAAATTGTCATCGACTATACCAAAGACATTGCCATTGCGAATGCAATAGACAAAGAACAAGAAGGTCCCAATCCACTTGCCGACTGCTCCGAAAAAACGACAGACATCGAAAAGACGGTCATTTTCAGTCATACTTCTGCTGCTGTCGATGCAGCCATTGAAGAATACATTCTACATAATCATGATACTACAAAAGACGACGATTTACTTTTTGCCATTCGATCATCTTCCAGATTTTCTAATGTTTTCGATACAACCATTGAGGCAAAAATGTTTCCTCACCTTTTTCCATACGGAAGAGGGTATCCAGGTGAGCCGAAATGTAAAATACGTGTTGCTAAACAATTAATCATTAAACATTACTGTCTTCTAAGTCATCGTCGATTTCCACAAGATCCGTATTATGTTATGGTCTCCTTTGATCGATTGTCACTTGACCGTGGTTACACGATGGCAAGCATCACATGCAAATCTCATCCTCGCTTTCACTCCGCAATCTCTGCAATTACTACAGAACAACTTAAAAGAGGGTTTGAAAACGACCGCAGACATCAATGCGGTCATCCGCCGTTACCCGTTTCGCCTGCAGTTAGTGAACTGTTACGTGGAGTTGAATGCAATGCTGCTTATGTTTGGGGCAACAATGTTGAACGTCGTGCAAGGCGTCACGAAGCATTTGCGACTTGCGATCGTTTCGGCCAACCAAGCTTATTTCTGACAATCACTCCTAATACAGATACATCATTTATTTTTTCATCATATACTGGCCTGATATCTACTGCGGAATTCTTGAATGTTTTTCAACATGTTCCACATATTCCTTTGTCTCTTTTAAAACAATCATCGATGTCTAACAATGTCGCCGCTGCACGACTTTTTGATCGCTTGATCACTACCTTCATCACAAATATTCTTGGCTTTGATATCGACGCCCATCGACCCAAAACAAATGGCGGTCTTTTTGGTCACGTTAATGCTTATTTCGGTATAGTTGAAACTCAAGGCCGAGGGACTTTACACCTTCATTGTCTCATTTGGCTTAAAAATGTGCCGCCAACTATGTGGGATTTTGATCGTCTACGAGAATCCAAAGCCGACTTCATAAATATTATAACGACCTTTGTAGACAGCATTGTCAAAACGTCTTTACCTTTTGAATTTTAGTTTCTTAAACATCATGATTCATCTAAGTTGCAAAAACCGCCTTCGGGACAATGTCGACATTGTAAATTTTTTTTCAGCTCTCAGCATCTTATGCGTCGGGCTATATTGACTTCAGCAACTGCAACTCCATACCACGATCTTCAATTACATGATCTCATGCTAAATTTTCATTCACGACTTCAAGATGATCTTATTCTTCTTCATCCTTCAGCTCGATATCTTTTGAGTATTCCTCTTGATCCACGCGCTTCTAATATGACAACATATTTTTTCCAATTTGTGATATGTTTTCTTCTCTACCTTGTCCAAACTCATCACTCGCCACACACAGGATCGTGTTTCAAACATTCTCGCGCAACAAATACCGACAAAGTTTGTCGATATTTTTTTTCACGGCCTCGTAACGATGTCACCGAGCTTCACCCAACTGGCATTAGCCTCTGCCGAGGTTTTGGCCATGAGTATATTAATAACTACAACGACGTCATTCTTTCAACATTCAAATGTAATCATGACATCCAACCACTCTTTAGAGGCGCAAATGCTGCAGACCGTATATATTACTCATGTCGATATATGACAAAGGATCAACACAAAGTCGATTGTGATATAGCACTGCAGATTGCAGCATTTTATTTGCGACAAACTTGTGAACAACTTGTAGAAGACACCGCCCCTCTCCCTATCGATGCAAAAGCACGTCGACGAATGACATCACAATTGTTTACATTAACCAATTAACAAGAAACTACAGATCCACTGTGTGCTTTATACATCCTCCGTCAATCTTGTGCATATGCAAGCCACATGTACAAACTCATTTCCTTAAAACAGATGCTTAAACAAATCCTTAATGACCCAACTACTTTATGCACTGTTGAACAAGTCCAACATTCTTACACTATACTGCACCCCCTGGATGACTACATATATCGGCCGCCCAAATTGTCAGCCTTATGTATTTACGAATTTACTATGTTGTACTCCACAATAAACAAAAATGACATCGGCGTCAACGACCTTGTGTTTCTCGGAAAACATCCTCTCTCAAAAGTGAAATGTTTACGCCGGCGTTATGTGGCATTCATTCCTAACATTCCACCGTCGGCTCGTATTCCTGATTCTACTGAGTGTCACACATTTGAAGCTACAGAGTATCATGCACAACTAACACTGCTATTACTTAAGCATTTTTGAACTTTTGAAGACTTGCTTTCAGGTGCAAAAAATTGGCATTCTGCATTTTGTCAGTTCCATGACGAAATGCCTCCTTTCACTTGCACTGTATATTTACAAATGCAAGATTTTTATGTTGCTCGTAAACGCGTGCATGAGGCACAAGTCCAACATCCTGCATATGCTATGCCTGAAGCTATTGTTCCGGTAAGAAATGAGAATGAATCAGATGACGATGACGATGATGAAATGTTACTGTCGAACTCTGTTCTGCCGTATTTCATTGATAATGACGATTCATTCCTCCATTCACCAAAGTTATCCACGATGTCCCTGAATGAACCGAACCTTTTTCCTTTCGTTCCGCCTCAACCCCTAAAAATCGCATATAACCCTGCTTTTAAACAATTTCATGGCTTCATTTACACGCCCTTCAATCAAAACGTATTATCAAACGGTCGACATTGATACACCGATTCAAAATATTGTGAAACGACAGATCATTCCTAATATTCTATGTGTGCAAATATGGCTAAAAACAACATGGTCCATAACAGATGTTGATCGTACTAAAGACGAACATAATTACATTCTCAATACCGATATCCGCCCAACAACTGTCGATTTGATCTCCAATGCATCGCAACCTCAAACCATGACATTTTCATCGCTCACAATGCAATCCCCACCGACTAACAAAGAATGCCCCACTGTTTCAGAAATGTCAAAACTGTTTAATCTCAAACGACGACAACATATCGCTTTCGCTCTCGTTGCGAACGCTCTTTTGCAAACCTGGCAAAAACGCGCAAAAGACATTCCTTCTCTTCGTCCGCCTTCACTTGAAACAATCGAAAATGAACTCGCAACTGGACAATTACTGATGTTTCTAACAGGCGAAGAAGGAACAGGGAAATCACATGTTATTGATGCGATTCACKCATTCRCTMTTGCATGGCGGCATCYAAAAGCACTTKCRAAGACTGCAATGACAGGCAAAGCAGCCGTTGGTATTGCAGGAATGACATTTCACAGCTGGATTGGGATGCATTACCTCCAAACGCCTCACTCGTTTGATGAACGTGCGGCTGCTTTAAAAGNCGTTGGTATTGCAGGAATGACATTTCACAGCTGGATTGGGATGCATTACCTCCAAACGCCTCACTCGTTTGATGAACGTGCGGCTGCTTTAAAAGGCATTCCTGATTTTCACAATGAACTCGATCTTCTCGTTATAGATGAAATTAGCATGATGAGTAAACTTCATCTTATGCGATTAGACATTGCACTCCGTGCTGCACGAAAAATAGATCTTACGTTTGGTGGAATCCATGTCATGTTAATAGGAGATTACTTCCAAATGCCTCTTGTATCTGGTGTGCCAATTTATCTCCGCCCTGTCTCTATACTCGCCAACACCACATGGGACGATAAAGGCTTCCGGCTGTGGCGTCTATTTTCTACTGTTGTTGTTTTAGATGACTGCGTTCGATTTGCTTCGGATCCTGAATGGGGTCTGGGATGCTCCGACGCACGAAAGGGCGTTTAGACTAAACAATTCGTCGATATAATAAATCGCAGAATTCTTTCAATTAATCCGCCAGCATTGATGAACATCATTCCACCTCAAACAACGATTTATTTAACTCTCGACAATCAAACAAGGACACATCTCATACATACATATACAAAACATTTCTCGAAAACGCTTCCTCAATCACACTATCCTATACGAATACTTGCTGATTTCGGCAAAGCTTTGCAGAACAAAAACAAGCAAGATATTCAATGCATCATGGGCTTGCTTGATAATCTCCTCGGTAGATATGCCCCATTTCTCGACTTGTTCCCAACAATGCCAATCATGTTTACCCAGAATGTTGATCCACATCGTGGTATTGTTCATGGAACATTCGCAATACTGCATTCGCTGCAATTTTCGCCGTCCACACAATTTCACCTCGTCCGTGATAATGTTGGTGACTTCGATGTGCTCTTCCCTAACTATCCGCCCGACATCGCCTTTGTCACCCTGACCAAAACCAAATGCTCTCAAGCAGTCGGATTTACATTCCCACATACTGATGCATCTGTCGCTGACACTTATCCTGTTCTTAGACAGCGGGCAAGACGACCTGTAAATGTCCAACTTCCGTCGACGCCGGACAATCCCAACCAGTTTTGTGCTCTTTATCCTAAACAATTTTCATTTGTTTCTGCTATATCGTCTACACTTTACAAAATCCAAGGCGAAACTTTGACATCTTTAGTTGTCGTCGACGGGATGGTCAACCCTGGCTCGAAAATGAACTGCATCGACGTCCCCCAATAAGGATATATTGTTGTCTCGCGCGCTATAAATCGACACGTTTTTTTTACAAAACCGCTTACTTCTATAATTTCTGGTTTCTTCAAACCGCCTGCTGATATACTTCTTGAAGACAAAAAACTGCTTTTTCTTTCTGATTCACTTCTCTGCTCCGACTTCGTAAACTCTATGTTCCTTTCATCTTCATCGCTTGACCCGCTGATTCTGCCATTATTATCTTTTTCACCCTCACTTCTTGCCTCTTCGTCTGATTCTCAATATCCATCTACACCATCGAAAACCGACTTACCATCGATACCGATCCAACTTTCTCATCCTTCGTGCACTGCTTATACTGCTGAAACATCTTCACAATTCGTTGATCATCATGCACCCTCACATCCTTCTAAGTTATCCACCCATCTTTCCTTCGCCAATAAAATGTCTTCCAACAACACCGATCCGAACCACAATTTTTCCAATATAATTATCGTCGAAGTTTCTGAAAAACTTCTTAATTCTTCACACAGCATCCAACATAACAAAATGAACTTGGATTGCACCACCCACATTGCAGTCCCTCCTCCCTCCACATCTTCTATTCTTTTGCCTGCTCTCACTGAATTGTCTTCCGACAATGATGACTCTGATGAGATTTTTCCTTATCTGATGGATTTCGAAGAATGCCTGTATATAACACTTCATGCTACAACATGGTTGTCAGATATACCTATTAATGAATACGCTGACCTGCTGACGTCTAAGTATGACTCTGCCATTATTGCCAACTGCTTCACATACAATCATGGGATTGCAAAAAATGACAACAGATATGTTCACCATCAGCTCCGTAGATGTCTTCAAGAACGTGCACTTTCAACTATCAAACTTTTTTTTATCCCCGTTCATTGCAACAATAATCATTGGACTTTAGGATGCCTTGATTTTGAAAATTTTCTTATTATTTATTACGATAGTTTATATTTCAATGACAATAATTTTTTCGATACGATCAAACATTGGTTGTCCCAACAACGCAATGATCTCAAAAGACTGGAAAACGGTCCTTGCCGAATTTTAAACGGTCCTTCCCAATCCAACACTGCCGATTGCGGTGTTTTTATGCTTGTCATGATTCGCCATTTATTATTAAACGACCCGCTTCTGCATATCTCCGATTTCTCACAAGCAGACATACCGTATTATAGGAGAGTTATCCACAACGAGCTCATAACCCAAGATCTGCAATCAATAATGCCACACCCTCACCTCTTACATCCCTATCTTCCCGACCTTCTTTGTGAAGCTCCAAATCTTTGATCTTTTCATTCTTCAATTTGTTTTTCAAGAATTGTGATATGCACAGATCGACAAACATATAATATGTGCTCAGCTCGACATCCGCATCCACACGGTTTCATATGAGGTAACATCAACTTGCCTGACCTCCCGATTGTGGTTTTTCCCCCTTCCCATGCCGCTTTTGCAAAAAACCCTGGCGTGACACTCATGAATATTTTCTACAAGCATCCTCTTTTGTGCCTCTACCTTCACACCTTCATTGATCCAACACTGGCTCTGCCAAATCGGCATAATGTCAACGATGAAAGACAAGACTACCAACGAAGACGTCTTTCCTTTTTCCACGTCATGTCCTGGTTCTGGTCCCTGAATCCTTGTTTTCGTCACATGGGCAACTCTTACATCTATATGAATAAAGGTCTTCTCGCACACAAACCATCATTTTCATTACAATATCCTCAAAGGTGACCAACATAACTGGTGATTTGATAACTGAATGAAAACCTATTCCAATTTATGACGTTTGTCGGTGCCGGCATCGTTGTTTTTTTTTTTGCTTTCCTATACAGGTCTATTCCAATGCAATGCATTCCTGTCAAACCCGTACAACAAATCTCTTCGATGTTTGAGCCGCTCGTCATACCAGGAAACAACATCATCAAGCTTCAACCAACACCATATTGGTCGGGCGAAAACTGCATCGCACACCCTACGATAACATTGGAATGGAGTGATTTTCACGATGTGCTTTTTTTACGATATACAATACGGAGCATCGCAAACATGGTGTGTCATATTCTCCTTGATGGAGTGGCAATCGGTTCAGTACACGTCGTCGCTGTTAGACTTTACAAACATCGAGTTGATTGTACTGTCTGGATACGAGGCGACGATGCCGTTTTCCATCATGGCCCTACTGCCGTTCTTTGGCCCGCCATACAAATGCTCGGAAAGCGAGTAGCGATCATGACGCTTCGGGCTGTCTGTGAACCGTTGCCTTGTGCTGTCGGTGTCGCGTCATTTCGCTTTGGGACGCTTTTTGGTGCGAACAAAGACTACACGACCCCGATACGTTCCACTAATGCTGGAATTGGCGCATATACAATCACAACGCTTCATGAGCTTGACATTCCACGTGTCATAGACGAGCTTACATAGGAAAAAAACTTGCATTGAAATTAGATAAAAAAACGTCGTAGTTTTCGGTTTTCTGGTCTCCCAACATGAGGCCTTTTTTACATATTTTCCGATTCGTTCAACGGTGGGCCTGGTTTCCGGTGCTGCCCCGAGCTAAACAGATCTGCAATGACGATACTTACGACGAAGCATTCTACAAACACAATGAAACGATCGTTGGGCGAAGAAGATGACAACGGAAATGTTGTAAGACTGCTGGTCAGAGAAGAGGACGAGAAGTTTCAAAACACATGCTAAAGAAAGCCCAAAGGCTGGAAACCGAGCCTCTAGAAGCTACTCTATTAAGCCAGTTTTGAATTTGCTCACTCTGGCATTCCCTGCATACATGTCTCATGCCTGCATACAGGTCTCATGTTCATGGGAAGGAGGCTTCATTCAAGGAACCTTTGCTGCAGGTTCTCGGCTTTGGTTTTTGGTTGGAAAATGTGGAAGGTTGGGAGCTGGTTTGTTGAAGGCAACGGAACTATAGGCCGTGGTAGAGAACCTACTAGTAGCTGTGGAAGCGTTGCTTATACTAGGGCACGTCTGAATAGCATCTAGCTGTCAAGAGAGCAAACTTGGGTTGTACCCATTATGATCTGGGGTGCCTGGAAGATGGCAGTTCCAGCATAGGGCTAAGGGTGCAAGGTAGGAAACCTCACCGCAGCAACCTAGGCTCCCCAGGGCTGCTAGTAGCTACTCCATTGTGCCAGTATTGGTGGTGTCTTTCCATGGTGGAAATTGTTTGATTTGCTTGTTGGATGATTCCTTTTCTATAACTTTCCGGTTTCATCTCTAGCTTGAAGTCTGTTATCTGCCTTTGTTCGTTGCGGTATAGGAATACTATAATCTCAAAGATATGCGTTTATGTTTTTGGGAAACAATATAGGATCATGACTAGGTCCGTCATAGTGGAAGGCAGATTTACAGTTTGGTGAAGCGTTCTGACTTTTATATACGGACTACTGTGTGCCCTCAGTTTGTTTCCCTCTGTTTCTAGTACGAAGCTCTGGTCATTTTGCTACAGCTCTCGAAGCGAGCGCCTTTTGTTGTGCTTCACGCTGATGTTTTCTTTTTTTTTTCCAGCAAGGCTAGTTAGAGGAGGATGCTGAAACCGGGTTCCAGCAAAAGCACTCTTGGGTGGCCAGAGTACATGAACTGTCTTTACACATCTCGACTGATGCTCTTAAGCGGAACTGGCTGAGGCTGCTAGGATAAAAAAATAAAGGCTTTCCAAAAAAAAAAAAAAAAAAAAAAAAAAAAAAAAAA
>BFEA01000205.1:586680-597790 GCA_003427395.1 Chara braunii | reverse complement strand
TGAATGGCAAAATTGAAATATGGGTCAAATTGAGGCCGCGATCTATTTCACAGTTGGAATGAATTTTTAAAATTTATTTAGCATTTTTCCTGGAAAGATCACAGCAAAATCTACCATGACTTCAATTTTCAGGTTTTTTCACCCATTCTTCTGAGCTCGAAAACTCGCTGAATTTTGGAGTACTTGGCCCACACATGGCTGAGTGGCAAAAATGGAAAATGTGCCGAA
The DNA here is from genome assembly GCA_003427395.1 of Chara braunii. Lineage (NCBI taxonomy): Eukaryota > Viridiplantae > Streptophyta > Charophyceae > Charales > Characeae > Chara > Chara braunii. The sequence continues at coordinate 597,562 of BFEA01000205.1, read as the reverse complement.
TCGATGATTATTTTGCGGTCTAAATGATTTTTTGAAAATGTTCTGATACTTTTCCTGGAAAGAACACGACCTCATTTATGGACTCTCAAAATTGTCTGATTTTTCTGCGGATTCCTCTGAACACAGAAAATCGCCAAGTTCCTTCTTGCAAAACGCCTATTTCGTTCCGCCTGAAGACTGGCCTCAACGCCTGGGCCTGAGGGCCCTTTTGCAGTTCACATGCCCTCATTTCTTTTTGGGGTCCGCTACCAACCGAGGACCGGTCCTTCCTTTTTTCAAAAGTCCCGGTTCTACCAGAGCTAGCTGTAGGTAGTCCGCAATTTTGCCAAGGACCGGTCCCCCAATTTCTTTTGCCCCCTAAGAACCCACTTTGTGTCCTGGTCGCCCTCCGCCAAAAATGCGACACCTTGACACAGACGCTGAAGCCCACTATACCGCAGCCTTAGGGCTGCGAAATACGAAATAATGACCATGCGTTCTCTTTGGGGGAAGACAGTAGATGAGGGTCCAGTCCAGTCCAGTCCAGTCCAGTCCAGCCAGTGCGGAACCCAGGTAGATTACCCCCTTGCGCCCCCTCGAATAGAACACACGGTCAAACCACCAGCTCACGTGAACACCGAAGTAGTGCTCTTACCAGTCTAAGCAGTAAGAGGCTGGTAAGAAGAAGTGCAGATCTTTTAACCCTTCTCATGTGAAGGAGGGGGAGGGAGGGGGAGGGAAGGGGAGAGAGAGCGAGAGAAGGTGACGGAAAGAACAGGAGAGCAGATGTGAGGAATCGGGGGAACGGAGGGTTTTGTCCTGTCGTCCTTAGTCCATGGCCAAGCCTGCAGAAGCCAGGACATATAGGGGTGGTGCTTTTTTGTGGGAATCGACATCTAGGATTGTCTTTTATGTTTTTTCTTGTTGTCGGTGCTGTCCCAGTAATTTAGTTTAGACCAGCGACTGTCTCTTATACACATCTAGATGTGTATAAGAGACAGCCTTTTGGCTGTGTGCAAGTGGGTCGATATGCACACGGGGGTGGGGGCAGCCGCCGCTCAACCTACATCCACGTGGGCGGCCTTGTACGCAAGAGGTTTTGAACAGGGGGAGTTCAAGGAAGAAGATAAAAAATGATTTCACTTTTCTGGTTTTTTTTTTTTTTTTTTCCGCTTTTGCGCTCTGATATCCTGTGACAATATATATACATAAGAAGATGGATGGCAGGACTCTTCTTTTTCTCTTTTTTCTTTAATGTTGTGCACTTTTGTCTTTTTGGTAAGAGCCACTTGGTTTCTAGCTGCGGGTGCAGTTCAGTGCAGTCCAGTTGAGGTCGAGTCAGTCCATAGCCTGGGGTCCCAGGGAGGCTGACGGATTTTCGAGAAATGTCTGAAAGGCTGAGTTGCCAAGCTGGCAAGCAAGGTACCGGGCCAGGCGACTGGGTCTGCCATGCAAGGGGGGGAAGCCGAATTGTTGCATTAAAAAAAGGGAAAAATTGCATCTGTACCCCATTTTAAGATGGAAATACCCGCTATAGCCAGTCCTGCCGCCCAACTTGCATTCAAATTGCAGTCATACCCAACTACCAGAATGCTAAAATTATGCACATACCTGGCAAATTATTTGCTCGACCGAGGTGGGCCTTGGTTGGTCCTGCCAAATTGCAGCTATACTAACTACTGGAATGCTTACGCTCAAATTATGCACATACCTGGGCAAATTATGTGCATACCTAGCCTACCAGCCGGGCTGCCCGGGTCACCCTATTTTTCCGGACGGCCCGGCCGTGCAAGGACCAGGGAAGGTCCTAGTAAAAACAAACGAAAAAAAGAAGAAAAAAAATCCAAAAAAAAACTATGTTATGCAGAAAAATAAACTGAACAAAAAAACAAACGAAAAAAAGAAGAAAAAAAATCCAAAAAAAAACTATAAAAAAAACAAACGAAAAAAAGAAGGAAAAAAATCCAAAAAAAAACTATGTTGTGCAGAAAAATAAACTGAACAACTTATACAAAGTTCGAGTAATAGATCTAGGAATAAAACCAATTGTCTCATAAGCTATTGAATCAATATTAGTAAGAATACCTAAATGAAATTTTTTTTGTTTTTTTGGATTTTTGGCTTGTTGTGAATCTCAGGGTCACATCGAAATTCTTTACCAAATGTAAAATAAAAAATAAAGTTAAAAACAATTTTTAATTTTAATTTTAATTTTAATTTTTTTTGGCCCTGCCGGGCAAGTGGCCCCGGGCCACTCTGGTAGCCTAGGTGCATACCCAATTTCGCCCTCCCAGTTTCTGGGCATGAGCATAATTTTGTGCTCCCCTACCGGCGGCCTGTGGGACAGGGTACACGTATAAGCTGGCGCACGGGGAAAGTAGGGTATTACCTTGAGTCAGACAGGGTCTGGCTATAGATAGAAGGTTGTGTACCACAACTTGGTATATAGCCCGAATTCCCATCTTTAAACCACCAGCGCATCGCCCAGGCAAACTTGACAATCGAAAAGGAGGTATTCCAAAACGTTTGGAGGCGTGGGGCCGTGGGTCCTAAATAGCAGGCGGCGCCAGCAAAAATAAAGAGAAAAGCGCCGCTGGCGTTTCAGCAACACTGATGCATAGGGGAACACTAGGGGGGAATCCGCTGCGGCAGAAAGAGGCCCGGATGTGCTCGTGGTTTAAATGGGGTACAGATTCAATTTCCCCCCCCTTAAAAAAAGAATGCACAGCAGCTGCTGTGGTCATTCAGTTGTTCATTCATTCATTCAGAACACACTCAGACTAATACTTTTTCTTCCAAGCTCTGGACGTGATTATGGTCACATTCATCCAGGTGCCACCGCAAGTGCGGTCGGATACATACATTCCCGACAGTGTTAGTGTGAGTATGCCCTCGTTCATTCATGCATGGATTCATTCACTCTGCTTGCGCATGCTGGTGTGTGGGAGCGCTGCTGCGCTTAAAACCACCACTATCCCTGCCGTCCCAAAGTCGGGAAGACCGGTAGCACAGGTTGAAGAGGGCTGCCGGTAGCACAGTGGGGAGAACCAGGGGAGTGGAAAATGCGTTGACTGACAATGCGATTTATTTTGCAGTTTAGGCGATTTTTTTTTTTAATAAATAATTTTCCTGGATAGATCACGACCATATCTATGGACCCTCCCATTTTCAGATTTCTTGAAACATTCTTTTGATCGTGAAAAATCGCTGAAGTTGAGGTACTTTTCCCGTTGGCCCACACGTGGTAGAGCCGTAAAATAGAAAGTGAGACGAATCAGTGTGGCGTTTATTTCACGGTCGAAGATATTCTTTTTAATTTGTAAAAAATATTTTTCCTGGCAAGGCCATGACGAAATCCACAGACCCTCTCTGATTTTCAGAGTTTCGAGTCATTTTTCCGAGCGTAAAAAATCGTGGAAGTGGGGGTACTTTTTCCGAGTGGAAAAAGTGGAAAATGTGAGGAATCAGTGCGGCATATATTTCACGGTCCAAAAGATTGTTTTTTATTTATTTATTTATTTATAATTTTCTGATATTTTTCCTGCAAAGATCACAATCTAATCTACAGGATCTCAAACTTTCAGATTTTTTCATTAATTCTTCCGAGTGCGAAAAATCGGCAAAGTTGGCGCTTGAAAGTCGAGGGACTGGACCCGCCTGCACCTGCTGGTCGCGACTCTCCGGGAATCCTACTGTTGACCGTTTTCTGCGGCCCCGACTCTCCGGGAATCCTACTTTAGGCTGTCGGGGGTAGCGGTGGTTTAAGCAGCAGAGCAACTGAGTGAGGAGTGAAGTAGCCAGTAAATAAAAGGAAGAGGGTAGGTAATTAAAAAATAAAATGAAAAGAAGGAACTATCCGGAAAAAAAAAGAAATAAAAAAAGAAGGAACTATGCAGCCAGTAGTCAACAGGGCACTGCACACCATAGCTGTAGGAAGGGGTGCAGTTGTCAGATGCATTTTCTTATGCCTGTAGAGGGACTTATGCATGTTACCATAATTACGACCATATTCATTTGAAATTTGAAACACCGTCAGTGTGAATATGCCTTTACTTTTTTTCTTTGTTTTCCGACTTGCGGGCCCATCCCATGCTGTGGATTTTGCTTCGTAAGAGTGTACACACTCTCACCCATCTCCCTTGCTTTCCTCTTGGTCTGTGTTTTCCTTTTCCTTTTTCTTTTCCTTCTCTTTGTGGTGTATCCAGGAAGTGGTGGATGGAGAAGAAGAGCTGGAGCCCTCAAGGTACAGAGAGAGGACAAGGAGCTTTTTCGATTTTTCTGATCTTTTTCTCTTTTTTTCCGTTTGAACTACCAGCTCGCCCGAGCCTGTTTTGTTGAGCCAGAAAAAGCCCGCCCAGCCTGAAAAGTCACTCCTACAGCGTTTACACATGCATCTTTGATTGAAATATGCATCGGTTTAACATCCCTGATGTTTTTGGGAATTTTGGGTATAGCCAGAAATTAGAATTTTAAAATCGCCACTTGGAATCTTGCTCACCCCTAGGTAGGTTTGGTTAGGCTGCCCCTGTGATTTTGCTCCATGTATACCAGTGACGGCCCCACACTGGTGGTTTAAATTTGTCAGTGGGAATCCGACGAAAGCCATGTTCATCATTTGCTTTGTTGCTAGGAAACCGCGCGAAGAAACTCAAATGAAAAGCACCATGAACTCTCTTGACCGTGTGTGTGTGTCTGTGCTCTGTGTGTGTGTGTGTGTGTTGTGTGTTCTGTGTGTGTGTGTGTGTGTGGTGTGTTGTGTTTGTTTGTTTGTGTTGCATGTGTGTGTGTGTGTGTGTGTGTGTGTGTGTGTGTGTGTGTGTGTGTGTGTGTGCGTTTTCTGTTCTTATTGTCACGTGCAGTGGCTGGGGGTTTGCTGATGTAATCAAGACACTGGCTTTGAAGGTGAGTTGGCTGCACCTGGGTTTCTGGATACAATGATTGTCTTGATAAGATATTGAAATTGCATTATTGTTTTCTCTTGTCGAAGTGCCGTAAACCTTGCCATGAACCTTGAATTGTTATTCACAGACCAGCAGGTTGTTTTCCTCTACCCTCGCCACTGTCATCATTGTCATCTCCATCTCCATCGCCATCCCTGTCGTCTTCACCATCTCCATCGCTGTTGTCTTCACCATCAACAATCTCCATCTCCATCTCCATCTCCATCTTCTCGTTCCATTGTCTTAGCGCTGGTTATCTTTGCCTCCATTTATATGTTTCTTTTCCATGTACCTGTTGAATATTCCGGACATGGTGGCCTGTATCTCTTGGGTGAGGTCATCCCATCTCCGCTGGGTCATGTGATCCTCAAACTTAATCTGGCTCCCTGGGTTACTGAGGCACTTCTCGTCAAAATACTGCCGCTCCCCAGAAGCGGCTCCCTGTCGCTTTCCAGGTGGCGACCAATTACTGTCCAGCACCACAAGCAGCTTGCCAAATGAGCCCAGACTACAAACCAACATCATACGTCATACCAAGTGCTTGTGGTGTTGGATAATAATTGCTCGCCGCCTGGAAAGCGACAGGGCTCCCTGGATTTTCTTCCTTTGCCAGCAGACCACTTCCCTCCCAGGCGATGCTTCACCTCTGCATGCCCACCAGCTGTAGCCACGCTGAGAAGACGGAGTTCGCTCTGATACCATTTTGCAATGAGCCCAGGCTACAAACCAACATCTCACGCCATACGAAGTGCAACACTTCAGCACACGAGAGATAAAAACCAAAACACGTGATATGAGAACTTTGGAAATATCAAAGTCTTGTACAGCAAGTTTGGACACTCCAAGGTTGCACGGCTATGGTGGCCAGCAAACAACAATCAACGATGATGACCTGTCACTCTCGATCCTCAGGCCTCCCTCCCTCCCTCTCTCTCTCTTCTGAATGTCCACCATTGCTATGGTGACTCTCAGCCGCGCTTCCTGTCTCACTCGTGAGTTGGGCACACTACTGCTCAACAGCGCTTCTGCAGCAAGCACAAATGGAAGAAGAATGAATGTGGACAGCTACTGCTGGCTGTCCTTACGTATGGGATTCAGCTCCTTAGCCCTTGGATTTGTTGGCCCAGCACCCGGAAACCTGCTGCCTTTGGTCTTTGTTGCCCTTTGACGTTTCCAGAATGTTCATTTTGACTGCCCTGGGACCCTGGAGTGCTGACCTACCTGAGACTGGGCTGGACCGGGCCAGACGGGACCGTTCTAGCCTATTGAGTGCTTACCTGATCTAGACTCGGCCTATTTTACCAATAGAGATGGTGCATTTGTGGTTGAGGTCATTATCATTATGTCTAGAGGCCCAGGCGTGAGGTGGGGGAGAATGAGGCTCTGCTTTTTGTTCTCTTCTGCCGTTTCTGTCCATTTCATTTATTGATTTTGGTTGGTCGAAAGGGGGTAGCCCCTGGCATTATTGTATTTGTTTGATTTCATGTGGATTTGAACTGATGATGATCGCTCAGTAAAGAGTTACGGGTGCGTACCAGTTAGCTGCAGGCTCCGGGTGTGCTGTGTGTTTCATTTGTTCAACTTCATTAGGATTTTTGTTTGATGTTCCACCAGGGTTGGAATTCTTAACAGGGTGAGTTACTTGTGTGTGCTATTCATTTGAATGTCTTCTGCAAAAATGTGAAGCGGTTTCAGGCAGAGGCTAAGAGCCACATGTAATTGAAGCGAAACCGCTTATTGTCAATCACAGTGGGAAGGTACTGATTCAATGTTGTGTTTGATCTGTATGACTTGTGTGATGTGCTCAATGATTTGCGCGGTTTGTCACGAATTCAGTCAGAGGAGGTGATCTCCACGTACCAGCGTGACTTGCAAGAGTTCGGATTTGGCCTGAAGAAGGAGACCGAGACAGTGGTTGATGCCACAACTAACGTAATCGCTGATCTTCCACAGCAGCTTGCTGTTGGAGGACCATCTTCTCAGGTGATTGGCTTTTATGCAATGTAATTCCTCCCCCCCCCCCCCCCCTTTTTAAAGAGGGCGACGACCTTGAAATATCATCCTTGCAGTGACCGGCCCCAGGTAATTCAGAATGATTTTTTATTTATTTATGTTTTCGATCGTCTAACTGTAACTGGATTCAAACTTGGGTCTGTATTTCAACAGTTCGTGGGTATAATTATGTTACGTTTGATATATTTAGAATCTAGATCTTGTTGCTCTGTCTGGAGTTAGTTCAGGGAAAAGGAGAGTGAGTGCCACTTACCACATCCAAGATTTTACGCTTGTGTAGCAGGATGTGAACATGGCCGGATGCATCTTGGTTGGGAGGTGTGGATGTAAATATGCATTCTGACATTCTAAGTCAAGCTCTGTTTTCTGGAGCTCCTGATCTACGGATAGTAGTTGGTAGGTTATACTCTGGGACTGATAAGCCTGAGGTAGGCCGCTGAACGGTCGGCATCAATGGACTGTCGGTGTGTGTGCTTTGTGAAAACGATTGAGCGGTTGTCGCCACTGTCCATTCTATCAAATTGGCTGAGTACTGGCGTACTAGCATGAAAATTGTAATCATTTTCATGTGATAGTAATATAGATACGGAATGAGACATACTCGATTGTACATCTCTTTCGAGTCAGTCGTTACGGGATCTGACCGCCAAACCTCAAATTGATGGCCTGGTGGCCTCGCCAAACAAAAAGTGAGGAGAGAAGGCATGAATGTTGTCAGTGCACTGTGTATAATGGATTCTGGGAACAGAGGCCAGGGAAGTTGTCAATGCATCTTGTGTACTAGTTGATATGCACGAGTTCTGCGATGTGTCGAATGCTTTGCGCTTGTTTTTTTTAACGATACAGTCAGAGGAGGTCTTCGCTACAGATCCGCACATGACTTGCAAGAGTTCGGATTTGGCCTGAAGAAGGAAACCGAGACTGTTGTTGGAGCCGCGAGTAGTGTAATTGCTGATCTTATCCAACAGCTTGCTCTTGGAGGACCATCTTCTCAGGTGACTGGCCTTTATGGTATATATATAACTCATATTAGATTAGATGCCGTTTATGTTTTGCTACGTTAGATATGTTTTGAAACTGAAATTTTGATCCTCTGTCTGGAGTTTCAAGTTCAGGAAAAGGAGTGCGAGTTGCGCTTATCACATCCGTGATTCTACGTCTGCTTAGAATTTCAATATCTGATTACTGCACATGGAGCATTCCAGGAGGTGAATACGGCCAGGCCAGTCTTTGCAGACTTTATCATATTTAGTATTTACTGGGCAGTTCTGTTCGACGATTTATTCTGACGGTGGCGACCCTGGAGCCAAGTTTGATTGGTAGTTCCTCTTCCTGGAACATTGTGGCAATTATTGCTCTTTCCGGGTTAATTGGACTGCTATTCCTAAGTCGGGTCAGCAAGCCAACTGTGTTGCAAAGGGCTATGTTCCTCACGCCTGGTGCCTTTTCTCGTTACTCTTCAACTGGACATTAGTGTGGTTCTGGATGACGTTCACATTTTTTGTACCTGAGAAATGCGTTCAGACTTTCTGCATGTCATAAAGCCTTACCCTTGTCCTCCCTCCACTCTCCGGCCGCTTCTCATTCTTTGTACGTGTCCTCTGTGTAGCCTCTTTCTCTTCCTTTTGATGTGTTTTTGATGCAGTAATGCACGCCTGCGTCCACTGTGTCTGTATATGCGGATTGGCTTCCTGTCTTGGGTCTGATTGGGGCTGTGGGGGTAAGCTAAGAGGCAGCGAAAATCATAACGAAGACACTGGTCGAGTGGTTGCTTAGACTGGTCTGAATGCTAAATGCAGCTCTAGTCTGAAGGTCCTTCTGTAACGACTTTTGGTAATAGAAGGCATGTATGTCGCTGCGGCATGTCGTGTAATTGCTGCCTTTCGTTGTAGGATAGCAGCAGGTGGGTTCTGCTCTAGGACTGATAATCACTGATAATGCTGAGGCAGGCTGGTGAGCAGCCAGCATACATGGACTGTGGGTGTGCTTGCTTGGTGAAAACGATCGAGCGGTTGTCGTGACCGTCCAGTCTATTATGCGGCTTGCTTTCCACTGGTTTCTGGGACAGAAGGCATGGACATCAGCATCATCAAATCACTGTGTGAAATGTATTATGTGAACAGGCGGCCTGGGAGATTGTCGATGCATCTTGTGCACTACCATCTTCACTCGCATAGAACGCCCGATCATTATCGCTAAACCGAGACTGAGAAAGTTGCGCCAAACTACAGGCTGGAATGACCATGCACTCTGGTAGTTGCCTTGCGGCCAATCGGTCTTTTACTTGGGGGACGGCAAGTGAGATGTATGCTGCAGGCTAGAAGTGGACACACAGGGACAATGGTGATGCACTTCTTTTCCTGGCATCGTCAGAGATTTGCAAGTGCACAAGAGGAGTGCCTTGGTGGATTCACGATGCCATTTTCCAGCTCAACGATTCGGACCCACTCCTTTCCTTCCCCTCCCCTAGGGACTGGTGATGCACTTGTTTGGCTGGAATCATTAGAGATTGGGAAGTGCACGCGACAGGAGTGCCTCAGGAGATTCACGGTGCCACTTCCCAGCTCAATGATTCTGATCCACGCCTTTCCCTTCCTCCCCCCCGCTCCCCACCCCCCTCCCTCCCTGCGGCGGCCATTTGGCATAATGCCACTGTCCACTACAGCTCTGATTTCATGATGGCAGGGTGTTCTCCCTTGTTTGAATACGTGGTTGCTTTTGTTGGAGCTGTGGCATCCTGTTTTGCGGCGATTACAGGGGTTTTATGAAATTATTTAAAAACTGCTATTGCTTATTCTGCTCGTAGCCAATTAGTTTATATCATACTTGCGGCGCATTTGTGCGCTGCGCCATGCACACATGGCTGGTGCGCGCACACCTCGCGCATGGCGCATAGGTGCGCTATATGCACATGCGCTATGTGCATGCGCGCGTTACTCATGCGCCGTGCGCTGATGCGCGCGCACCTGCGGGCCATGCACTAGGGTGGTGCGCCAGATGCGCTGCCATTTTTTTTTTTTTTTTTTTTTTTTGGGTGCTCCCACCACCCGTTTGAACTCCGACTCATCGGAAAGGTTCCCTCCCCCCCCCTCTATCTCTCTCTCAATTTAAACACTCTTAGAAATGTCAACTAACAAAAATGGCGGTTAGCCCTCCCTCCTTGTCATCTCTCTCTCTCTCTTCATGTCGTCAGTGAGCTGCTTCGGCAGAGCGGCTGCCGCTGTCACCTGCATCACCGAGAGGCCTTAACAGAAAATGGTGGTCAGCCCCTCGAAGTAAAACCCTCTCCCCTCGTCCAGATCCACCACTCTCCTCTCTAATCCCCCTCGGCTATGCAACACTCCAGCGGGCAACGACGAGCAAATCGAATTGTGGAAACAACATTCTGAAAGGAGTAGGGAAAAAAAAACTGCAAATGCCAAATTGAGATTGTAATTTGGAACGGATGGCAACTAGAAGAAGGAGAGATGGATGGAGAGAGAGGGAGGAAGGAGGAGGGAGAAAGGGAGGAGGGAGAGATGGACGAAGAAGAAGGGAGGAAGGAGGAGGGAGAAAGGGAGGAGGGAGAGATGGACGAAGAAGAAGGGAGGAAGGAGGAGGGAGAAAGAAAGGGAGGGGAGTAAAGAGGGAGTAACGAGTCGACATGTGGAGGGAGAAAGAGAGGACGAAAGAGGCGGGAGAAGTGAGGTGCTGCGTTGAGGGAGAAAGGGAGGAAGGAGGAGGCAGAAAGGAAGAGATAGATGACGAAAGAGGGGAGAGGAGGAGGGAGAGATGGACGAGGAAGAAGGGAGAGCGGAGGAGGGAGAAAAGGAGGAAGCGGGAGGGTGATTGGATGGTGGAGTGTTCGAAGGAGAGAGAGAGGAGGAGGAGGGAAGAGCGAAGAGAGAGAGAGAGAGAGAGAGAGAGAGAGAGAGAGAGAGAGAGAGAGAGAGAGAGAGAGAGAGAGAGAG
>BFEA01000205.1:464037-497324 GCA_003427395.1 Chara braunii | reverse complement strand
TTAAGCAACCAATCATTCAATCAATCAATCAACCAATCAATCAACAACATGTACTATGTGTGTCCAAAAACAAAAGAAAAATAATCCTCTTCCCCTTTTATGTTTGTATCTGTCCATCAAAAAAAAAAAAAAAAAACATGTGGAAGACAATGGAACATGTTTCTCCCACCAGCAATCACAAAAAATAATTTAAAAATTTGAAAAAAATGAAAAAACAAAATTGTTTATATTTTATTTTATTAAATTTATTTATTTGTAATCGTAAAATTTATATATTAATAATTAAAATATATATATAATCTGTTTGTGACGATATATTTTAAACTTTAAAGGGATAATTTGCAAAATACCCCCATAAGTTGAGATATATGCCAAAATGCCCCTGAAAGATGTGGGTAGAGCGGAATGCCCTCTGAAATCTTTGTGTTGTGCCCCTGTCAGGCGGGTGTGCAACTTTGCAATCTGGACCGCCCCGTTTGGGCCTTGGCTTTTCACAATAGCACCTAGGAAACGTTGGCAAGTACTGGGGCATCTTGCAAAGTTGGACGGTACCCGGTAGGGGTATATTGCAAAGATGGGGGTCCAACTGATGCTAGGGGCATTTCACAAATTCTCTTTTTTGTCAGAGGGGTATTTCACTCTACCCACATCTTTTAGGGGCATTTTGGCATATATCTCAACTTATGGGGGTATTTTGCAAATGATCCCTTTTTTGTAGGGTTTTTCAAACCCTACAACCCTATATTTGTTTAACTTTTTCCTGCCTTGTATTTTTAGAGAAAACAATATAAAAAAAACTTGGCCGCCCACGACCGGCTGAGCTTGACCTCGGCGGTCAGGTTCTCGACCACCAGGTGGATTTGGCCCCGCGGTCATGACCACGGGGGATATAGAGGATGGAAGGCCAGGAACTGTTGATGAACACGAAATGGGAGTGTCACTTTGGTTGCACGCTCCAGCAAGATCTTCGGCAATTATCGACTGTTGAACTTTACAGTTGGACTTCGCACGGTCTCGGAAATTGAAAGAGGATGTGCCTCCATTCCTGAGGGCCTACTCCCATATGTACTCTATCAAAGCCCGAAGCGCAGGCTATCCCAAGCTCACTGACAAGACAAAATGGCCAAGTGCTTCAACCACCAGTACTTTTGACTCTTTTGAGAGAAGTTTTGACCCTTCCGCTGCCGAGCCTAGATTCTGAAATGCCCTGCATGCCAAAAACAAATGAACTCAGGTTGGCATGCCTCTTCTTGTGGCTGGCGCTGCCAGCCATTTGGCCCTGGTAGGCCCACCCTTGAAATATGTGGTGTGTATATGGCCTCGTCAGAGAAAAATGTCTGGGAAACATACTGGTAGTTTAAATCACTAGTACATTTCCCATATATCGGCCACAGGCCCCTCACCACCACTTTTGGAGGCCCGAAATGGGATAACGGCCGCTGATGAAATTTATCAACGGCGGCCCGGCCACGAAAGTTGCGGCTGTTAACAAGCTGTATACCCTTGGCTATCAGCCGTGCCGCCCGGGTCCCCAAAGCTGCCACGGGACCTGCCTGTGACGCCCGGCCAGGGAATTGGGCTGGGCGGGGTCCCGGCCCATGTCCCACAAAAAAAAAGAAAAAAAAAGGGGTAACTTCAGTAGAGTCACAAAAACGAGTTATAATTGCACTATGGGGGCACCCTACCTAGCCAGAAAACTGGGTTGTATACATTGCCCGAACTGCAATTCGAAACTGTATCTTGCCCCAGAGTGCAATTGTAACTCTTTTCTGTGAGTGCCGCATAGTTTCCCCCCCCCAAAAAAGTTAAAAAAACTTAAAAAAGAATGTTGTGCAGAATAGCAAACCAAACAACGTTTGGCTGAGGGTTACTTCCAAAATCTTCACAGAATTTGAAATAAAAATAAAATAATGTAAGGAAAATCATCTCACCCCATTTAAAGGCCTTTCAACCCCTCCGACCCTCCAAAACGACGTGAACCAAAAAACAAAAAAAAAAGACCAGATTTGGGTCCCTCTCGGAGGGCGCAAAAAATGCCCCATGATCAGGGAGGGAAAAACAACAGCGGCTCCAGCTAATGCGATTGTTGCACAGCCCGCTCCAATTAATTTTGCACCTTCTAACATAGCCATCTTCTTTTTGTTTGTATCAAAACAAAGACCATTTATCGTTGATTACCCAAATCGCCGATTTTGTAAGAATCAATGCGGCAGAGGCTCGCCAGCACTTCCCTCGTGACTTTTTTTTTCACTTGCCCGGGTGACAGGGGCAAGAGGATCCAAGTCGCAGTGGCCCGGCTGCCCGGCGGGGCAGCCGGGCCCAGGGCCAGGCCCGTGCGGGTCTGGTAGCCCAGCGCATATCTGAAAAATAGCAGGGTAAAACTTAAACCACAGGTATGTTTCCCAGCCATTTTTCTCTGACGCATCTTGCATGCCCCCAATTTTCATGGGTCAGCCTACCTGAGAAAAACTGATGAGACGCCAGCCAAAAGGACACCTGAGTATATTCTTTTTTCTTTGGCAGGCAGTGCGTTTCAAGGCTCAGCAAGGGAAGGGTCAAAAGTACGGGTGGGGGCTCCAGCTGACCCAGTCACCCACAGGCAAATCCCTATATAATCTTGTTGTAAAGGCTAATTCTTTTAAGCCCAACCAATTCAAGTACCTGTCAAATCTGTACAGAACAGCCGTTCACAGGTTTTCAGGCCATTTTTTATTTATCATTTTAGTATTACGGGGTACCCCATAGCAGCTAGCCCAGGGTCAAGCCTAGGAACATGCGGGGCTTTACCCTACCAGAGGGTGGGCGATACCCGGCAGCGGCGGCAGGAGCCAGCCGGAAACGTCAGCGGGCTTAGCTCAGTTGGTAAGGCACAGAAGTTGCATTCAGGAGGTTGTGGGTTCAATCCCCATTGGCCTCATGTACGTGCCTGGGCAAGCTTGGTGTTGTACCAGCTAGAGATAACCCGTTGGCTCTCCAAGCCAGCATTGGCAGGACCTTGCCAGTGGCCAAATATTGTTGGTTGCTATGCAGCAATGATATTCGCCATTAGACACCGCTAATGTGGGGTTGGAGGGGGGTAGGGGGAGATGCAAGTGACTGGCTGAAGATGCCAGGCACTAGCATCGCCGGTTTCCCCCATCGGCAATGCCTGATCACCTCAGGCTGCATCATCGTGATGAGGGGCTGATACAAGCCTTGCTCTCGCACAGCTGCTGCTGCTGTGGTGCAAAACCTACCCCGTGGACTGGGGAGAGTTCCAGGTTTGGTTGGTGTTCCCCGGTACTATACATAGAGTAGCGAGAGGATGAGATATAATATATACAAAAGAAGATTGAGAGAAGAATTAAAAAAAGAAACATCAGCGACCACTAATCCCTGTGACTCCCCTCTGGTCCTCGTCCCCTACGAACATCAGCAGGTCTCTTCTGAATGCTGCTCTGGGGGTCCAGACTATCTCCACATGGCAGGCACCAAGCTTGGCCAGGAAGGTGCATGAGCCTTCAGGCCGAGGCCACTTGGGATTGAACCCAAGACCTCCTGAATGTCACTTGCATGCATTATCAACTGAGAGAGTAGGCCGCTAGATCCGTTATGTATATATAATCTAACAAGGCCTGAATTGCTGATCTTTCCGTTGTCCCGAAGGCCTGAATTGCTGATCACCCCGTTGTCCCCGAGGGGACCAAGTGCTAAGAGGTCCAGAAATAGGGCAATACCACGCTGGTAGTCTGGGAAAACTGATGCCCTCATGGGCCACTAGTCTTCCCCCGAATAGAACGCACGATCATTACAGCTGAATCTTTCAGTCTAAATTCAGCTATAATGACCGTACGTTGTATTCGGGGGAAGACTATAGTCACGGTGCCTATCGGAGAAGCCGGTCTCCTACAGTGAGTGTTTTTTTTTTTTTTTGGGACAAAGCAAGGAAATTCCATTGTCCATTGTCCATTGATACCATTTACCATGAGTTGGCCGTGAGTGTAGCCTTGCAACGACGATGCCCTTCTCCCCAAAAACAGAGAAACAAGAGAAAAAACAGAGAAAAAAGAGAAGGGTCCAAGTCTGCGGTAGTGCCGGTAGGGGGTCGACGCCGGACAGCATCACGGCGGGATGGTGGGCTGGCGCACAAACACAGCAAGGTGTTGGTCCGCCGAGTCCGCCGTTTTGGCAGCGGGACTACCGAGTGAATGGCGCGGGCGGCGGGCCACCATTGCTTACGACAGGCTTCAAGTTGCGTAAAGGTAAACGTACTAGACGGAAAGGAAAGGAGTTCGCGAGGCGATATAAGTTGTTGGTATGATAATGTTGAACAAGGTGGGCGTACTCATAACTCCGACGGGTCGGGTGTTGTGTGTTGGAAGCATTCGCGGTCACCGGTCTGCTTCCGTTCCGGGGTGGAGTTCGGGATTCGCGGCAGTGCGTAGTCGCGCAGGACGAAGACAGTGCTCGCGGGTGTGTGTGCAGCGCCTGGGCTCCGACACAGTGGCGTAGCCGGGCAGAAAAGAGTCGGTGGTTGTGAGAAAGGGCCAATGTGTGTTGCCTGAGCAACCCCTCGCTGTGTTTGTTGCGTGACTGACGGGAAAGTTCACGAGTTTGTGTGTGTGCGTGTGTGTGTGTGTGTGTGTGTGTGTGTGTGTGTGTGAGAGAGAGAGAGAGAGAGAGAGAGAGAGAGAGAGAGAGAGAGAGAGAGAGAGAGAGATCAGCTGGTAGAGCGCCGCTCTTGCAAGTGGAGTGTTGCGTAAGCAACCCCTTGCTATGTTTGTTGTGTGAGTGACGGGAAAGTTCACTAGTTTGAGAGAGAGAGAGAGAGAGAGAGAGAGAGAGAGAAAGAGAGAGAGAGCGATGCAAGGAGGAACTGGTTTTGAGGAGGAAAGGGACGGAACGGCACCGGCCGTGGGTGGGTGGGAATCAGCGCTAGGAGATCGGGAGGAGGAAGCGAAGGCCACGTCGTCGAGGACAGGCCACGTGACTCCTGAAGCCGGCTTGGATAAGAAAGGGGATATCGATGCTGTTGGGGCTATTTCGGCCGCGGAAACTGCGGCTTGGTCGGCAATTCCCATGCAGCAGCTTTTCGAGGCCCCGGGGACCGCGTCGTTGACGTCAACAAGTGAGATGCCGTTGGGTGAGGAAGACGCGAAAAGGCGGCGTAGTATCATGACCGCACGTGATGCCAAGCCTGCAGACGCGTCTGCTACGTCAATCCTATGCTCTGTCGGGATGTACTTGAGCGCGAGGCTAGTGGAGGTCGGGATCGAACACGTGTTTGCTGTTCCGGGGGACTTCAACATGAGCCTGCTTGACGAGGTCAGTGACTCAGTGCAGACTGTGCAGTGGTTTGCTAGCGTGCCGTGTGTTTTGCCCTTTCGTTCTGTTTTCTCCCCATATGCAAGGGCGTACTCACACTACGGGTTACCGTAGCACTTTCCTAAATGTGTCTGACTGCGATTACGGCCCGTCGTGGATGAATCTGACGGTAACCACCTCTAGAGGGGAGTACAAAAAGTCCTAGTGTGAGTATGGCCGACAGAGTGAAATGAGTCAGGGAAACTCCGAGTGAACAGGCGGCCTCGCGGCTCGCGTCGCTACACAACATTTTAAACGAATATGGACCCGGTGTCCGTTTCGATACGTTTGGATTGACGGAACATTTTTTTTTTTTTTTTGATTTTTTTTTTTTTTTTTTTAATGCGCAGGGGCCATGCTAATCTTCTCTGTATCGTTCCAATTTTAACGGATGTCCCGAAGGACTGATTTACTCGTTTGTGTAGTCAAGCGAGGCCTATTGCGTGACAACCCCACTTTTCTTGTCGTTTTCTTCCTTTCTGCGTAGGGTACACCGGGCAGCTCCTCTGTGACTCTGTAAATCATACACGTATATATGTGTGTATATGTGTATATACATGTACATATATGTGTACATCTGTATCTAGTGTGGATGTCATATTATGACGAGCGCTGCAACGTAACTGGATGTTGTGCGGAATATAGTTATCACGGCCGGGCGTGTTGTTCGGCGAAGACGGTACTTAGCAATTTGAACTACATGCATGTTCCTGTTTTCTTTCCTTCACCCCTCCTCCTCCCCCCCCTCCCCCACCAAATCTCAGTGTTATGTAACTGAGTCGTGTTCCGTGGATTATGGCGAAATGTATTGAGAGAAATAGCGAGAGAGAGAGAGAACGTTTATGGTGCGCACGGCGCAGTGACGGATTCAGTGCCCTCTCCGCTCGAATGGAACGGCCAACGGCCGGTCGTTATCGCTGCTGTGCCAAATACAACTATAATGACTGGGCGTTCTATGCGGGTGAAGAAGGTATTCAGCAATTATTACTCAACATATGTTTTCCCCCTCCCCTCTCCTCCCCCCCACCAACAAAAAAAAAAAACAAAAAACAAAAAACAAAACAAAGAAAGCAGAAACAACATCAGCTCCACCCGCTCCCACCCTGCGTCCACTCCTTGTCAGTTGTTAACGTGAACTGTTCGCTGGTGAAATTAACTTCTTGCCGGCCCTACGATCTTCCCCCGAATAGAACGCCCGGTCATTATAGCTGTATTTGGTGCAACTTTCAGTCCAGATACGGGAATAATTAC
Source organism: Chara braunii (assembly GCA_003427395.1). Taxonomy (NCBI): domain Eukaryota; kingdom Viridiplantae; phylum Streptophyta; class Charophyceae; order Charales; family Characeae; genus Chara; species Chara braunii. The sequence goes on along the minus strand of BFEA01000205.1, from coordinate 490,730 downwards.
CGGGCGTTCTGTTCGGGTGAAGACGGTAGGTGAAGTTTAATTCATTTGGTTACATCTGGATTCGAACTCACGTCTGCATTCATAGTCAACCCATGCGACATGCAGTGTCGACACGTCCCACATGCAGTGTCGAGTCTGTCGACACGTCCGACATGCAGTGTCAACGCGTACCAAACTCGGTGACTGAGTCCTTCGGGACATCCGTTAAAATTGGAACGATACAGAGAAAGAAGATTAGCATAGCATGGCCCCTGTGCTTTCAAGGATGACACGCATACATCAAGAACTGGGCCTCATCGACGAAGCGTCCCATGCTCACGGTCTACTGGCATCACACGGCCAACGCATTGTACACGCGCAGTCAACGCGTGCGAGATCCAAGGTCCACACGCATCCGACCGGCCCGGTACTTGAAAGTCAACGTAGGCCTCCGACAGTCAAAGTAGGCCACCGACAGTCGAGTTATCACTCCAAGCCAGTGCGTTCAGCGCAGTCAACGCCTCAGCGCAGTCAACGCCTCCGAGACTCGAGGGCGATGCGCCTGACTTTCTAGGTCAACGCTTTCAAATTGAGCGGCTGGTTACTGGACTTGACTTCAGTGTTGTCACTGGGCCTCGTTCCATAGCCAACATTCGACGTGTATCTGGGGTATGAACTTGACCAGATACGTTTCCCATGGTCCAACACTTTGAATCTATCGGTTCAATTACCAGGCCCACAGAGACATTGAGAAGGTTATGTAGTGGAGCGATTCGGAATCCCACCTTTTCCGATATTCGTCCGCCGGAAACGACGATACCCCACTTGGCGAGACTGCGTGCATATTCACCAATTTATCTGACGTTAAATGTGGACCAGCTGCGGATTCAACAACATCTGACCTAAAATTGCAAGTTCAACGAATTGAATGTATCTGACGTTAAATGGTGGCGTAATTCGTGTCTCCGTCCGGGCTTGCACAGACGATCCCACTGTCAGCAGACACCTTATGACGCCTTTATCAGTATTGCCTTCGGGTTGCGGAAAATTGACCACGTGGAAAATTGATCACGTGGAGAATTGACCACGTAGAAAATTGACCACGTGAAAAATTGACCACGTCGAGACGCCTCCGGGTTGCGGAAAATTGACCACGTGGGAAATTGACCACGCCTGCATAGAATCCACTGTGGGAGGCACGCACGCAGCGTTTCAGGCTTCAGTGATCAATCTCCAGAGGGAGGGGGGGGGGGGGGGGGGGGGGGGGGGGGGGGGGGGGGGGGGGGGGGGGGGCGCTGGCGACAACTGACGATGGAGAAGCAGCGAGGACTCAGGAGTATGAACATGAAGAGGAGGAGTGGACGTGGGTTAAGGTTGCGTCTATTTTTGACAAAACTGTTTTGAAGAAATGGATGCTGGACAACTGGAATAGGGTGCAGGAGGGCACCCCGAACATGCCCAGGACTGCATACGGGTTAAGGTTGCATCTCTTTTTAATAAAACAGGTTTGGATTCGTGACAATTGGATTATTGGAATAGGGTGTGGAGATCACCCCATATTGGAATAGGGTGTGGCGATGACCCTAACCATGGCGAGAGAGTCTCAGCGAGAGAACAACTCACACACTAGGCGATAAAGCGAACGGCGGAGTCTGATATGGATGAGAGTTGGGGTAGTGATGAGGACGGCGGACAGGTAGCACCGGGGGATGGAGCATTTGAAGTGGAGTGTTTTTTTTTTTTTTTTTTTTTTGAGATATGGTCATTGAACTGGCCCGCTCGAGGCCGGCTCGAGGTAATTCACAATAATTGTACTATTTTAGTATAATTCTAGTATAGAAATTTCACTCTATCTGCTTTTAGTGAAGTTCGAGCTCAGGTCTGTATTTCACCAGACCAGATCAAGGGTGTACCAGCTGAGCTACGCCACTTGGTAGAGAGCGGAATTTTAGTTCTCGAGGAGAGAGAGGAGGTGGTTTAGTAACTTCAGTTCAATCATCGACTCAGAGGAGTTTCTGAGGGAAGAGCTTCTCCAAGGACAAATCCAGGAATCCGAGATGAAATTCCTAAGGGTTCCAACGTTTAGGACACGCTGTGCCGCCAAGCGTTCTTGTTGCTCCGTGGATCTCCCTCCTTTTTCGTGATTTGCCCATCTTCCCTCTCTCTCTCTCTCTCTCTCTCTCTCTCTCTCTCTCTCTCTCTCTCTCTCTCNTCTCTCTCTCTCTCTCTCTCTCTCACACACACACACACACACACACACACACATGCACACAGAGCTTCGGTGGCTGTTTCGCCTGGTTCTTTTGGCAGTTGTGTAGGAAAATAGGACTCGGAAGTGAAGTTGCAATCGTCTGATTTCGATTCATGCTTTCGGTAGAACTGGGGATTATTTGTCAGGTTAGTCAATTCATAGTTCTTGGTCCTCGGTTAGTCAACAAGCAATCATGTCAGGCTGGGTAGCCAACCCAGAAAATTCATTGTGAATTCATTGTGTGATCCGCGATGCTCGCGCTTAGTCATCTCGCAGTGTTGTTTAGCGGCCTTGTACCCAAGAGGTTTCGAACCCAAGAGGTTCTCAACAGGAGGAGTTGTAAGGAAGAAGATAAAAAATGAATTGATATCTATTTTGTTTCCTTTGTTTTTTTTGGCTTTTGTGTTCTGATATTCATGTGACGATATATGGTCAAACAGAGGAGCTGCCCGGTAAACCGTAGGTGGCAGAGAGGGAGAAGAGGGTGAAGAGGACAGCAAACGACTCGGGGGGCTGTGGCATTTGTTTCGTCGGAGTTTCACCGACTCGGTATAATAAATATTGCTTTTTCGAAGTTTTTCCGAGTTCGGCAGCAAAAATGTTTGAAGTTTCTATTTGCCAAAATAGAGGTTTCGTTCCAGGCTTGCAGATTTACCTGGTTCCCATAGTTTGAGAGCAAAAATAAAAATACAGCGGTTTGCCCAACTTTGCCCATTTTCACAGCAAAGGACCCCTAGGGGATAATTGGTAGAAGGCGCCCACGCCAAAACCTTTTCGGTTTTGGCCGCCCGAAGTTTAGCCGTTTGGTACTACCGCCCCAATGACTTGCATGTGGGGTACTACAGGCCCACGGGTAGCTCCAAGGGCGCTACCGGATCATGAATCTGGCGCATAACAGCGCCAGATTCATTTTGATGTAAAAGAGGCAGCGGGTGGTAACGCTGAAGTATCGAAGGAGGCCCACGTACGCGATTTTGAAAAAGAAGGGCCCTACCGGTTCATGAATCTGGGGCGGAAACAGCGCCAAATTCTTGAACCGGTGAAAACAGGCCCAGGGAGATGTGGCCACGGTACGAAGGCGCCTTTCACCCAGGGGAAAGTTGTTTGGGCCGGTAGTACCAAACGGCCAAACTCCGGGCGGCCAAAACCGAAAAGGTTTTGGCGTGGGCTCTTTCTACCAATTATCCCGACCCCTAGGCCTCTGGCCTCACTGACAGGTACAGGACCCCTAGGCCTCTGGCCTCACTGTCAGGTACTCAGGGACTGAGCGTTCTGGCCTTAGGTACTCAGGGATCATGCATCTTGTTTTTTTTTTTTTTTTTTTTGGGCATGCCCGAGGCGTCTCGGCCGTGGCACAGCCAGCCACGCGTTGAGATGCCTTTTTTTTTTCTATTTTTTTGTAATTAACATTGGGCATGACCTGCAGCCGGGATGCCTCGCCAGAGTCGCCACGCCCGCCGGGGGAAAAAAAACAAAAACAACTTGGCCGAAAAATCTCCTGCGTGGCCATGGCTGAGATGCCTTGTCCATGCCTGTGGGAAACCGTACCCCCAGCTGAGAAGAGGGCAACAAACGAGGGCTCGGGCTGTGACGAAATCCCAAATAATATATGTAAGTCAAACAGAGCTGCCCGGTTACCTCTGATGCTTAATACTGTTTTCCCCTGAGGAGAATGCATGGTAATTACGACTGTATCTGCATGGGAAGTTGCCCCATGACTGCACGTTCTATTCGGGAGAAGATGGTAGTGGAGTTCCTTCAGTTATCTGTTGGTTGATCTTCGTGCTTGAAAGGCCGAAACACAGCCCGGCACATATCCTGGATGCTAAAGGATGCCCATTGGATCTGCCTCATAGGGCCCCTTCTCCCCCTTCTTAGGGTCCCCTCAGGTGCTGCGTGTTTGTCAGTTTGAGGTTAGTTGAGCGTCGTTGGGAGAGGTTAGGAGTGTTGTTGTGAGAATGGCTTTTGATTTTGAAAGAGGTTAGTTTGGCGTTCGAACTTTGGAAGTCAATAGTCTTAGACTTTTTTTTTGTGGGTTGGATTTCAATTCTAGGGAGTGTCTCATTCTCCTTCCTCTGAGTTCCTCGTTTTAAATTTTAATAGAGAAAAAGGAGCAGGAAGTCTTGGGGCATACTCACACTTCAACTGTCCTGAGGCAGGATGTATCTGACAGCTACTACTGCCAGGCCTGAATGTACCTGACCTAAACCACGTCCAGGGATCAGTGGAAGAAGTCCTAGTGAGGGCAGGCCCTTCAGGCCGTTAAACCCCATCATACGTTAAACCACCAGTACATCCAGCTACCGGCCGTGGGGCCTTTTCAGAGGCCGCCCGCCACCGATTCGATTTATCTATGGCACTGGGCCTACACAATCCAAAAATTGTGTAGGCCATGAGTTTTCTTTTTAGCAAGGCTGGGGCTGTGTACTGGCGGTGATGTCTGGTGATGCCTTTCCAGCCTCCTCTTATCGGACTGGAAAGATTAGGGCAAGGCTGGGGCTGTGTACTGGCGGTGACGTCTGGTGATGTCTTTCCAGCCTCCTCTGATCGGACTGGAAAGATTAGGGCATGATCACACTTCGTCTAGCATTTTTCCAAAATGCACCTGACTGCAGTTATGGCCAGACTTGCACGAACATGACCGCAATAACGTTCACAGCGTAATGTCAGAGTGTGAGGAAAAAAGCGTAGTGTGAGTATGCCCTTAGCTTGTATACATGCATGATGAGGGGTCATTGCATTCGGGGAAAGACGGTAGTACTCTGAGGCATGGTTTGAAGTGTCGAGTAATTTGGTAAGGTGCACTTTCCACAAAAGACAAGGCTTAGCCCGTGTGGACTGGTCACAATCTATGAAATTCAATCCCCCCCCCAGGCGGCCACACGCGGCCTAGGCTGTGACCCCGAGGCCATGAAAAAAAAAAAAAAACACGCAATTCGAAAAGTTCTGGAGAAACAATATGTTATATGGTCATATCGAAAAACTTCACTGAATTTAAAATAAAAAAACATAAAGTTGTTCAGTATAGATTTTGCCTAAGGCTTGTGGTCATATCCATAACATTTTGCCTTGTGGTCATATCCATAACTTTTGCCTTGTGGTCATATCCCAAAAAAAAACAAAAACCGCTTCTGCCTCAGGAAAATTAGTTTTTGAATTTTTAAAATTCAAAGACGAAGTCAAAAAATAAAAATAAAAAATTGCACAATTTAGATCTCGAAAAGATCTACAACACCATTTTTTTATTTTTTTTTTGAGATTTAAGTCTAAGACAATTCCTGAAAGTTGTGGCCGCACCGAACCGCGGCCGGAGCCGCGGCAGCCATGATCACGGCCGCCTCTGAGTCTGACCCCGCGGCCGTGGCCGTGGGCGATACATAGGTCACAATGGTCCAGACCTAACCGATTTGTAGAATGATGTGAACTCTTACCAGAACAAAACCTTGCAAGCTTATATGTCTGTCAGGTTGGCGAGTTCTTTTTTTTTCTCTTCCCTCTCCCCTCCTCCCTCCCCCCACACCCCCTGGGAAATCCCCCTTTTTATAAGTGGCAATGGTCAGATCTAGCCAATTTGGAGGGTGATGTGAACTCGTACAAAAACAAAACCTTGCAGGTTTGTGCGTCCATTGGGTTTGGCAAGTCCTTTTTTTCCTCTTCCCCCCCGCACCCTTCTTTTGGGCCTGGGAGTTCCCTGTTTTTAACGAGGGGCAATGCCTTTTGACCCCAGGTATTTCAGAATGATTTCTTCTGGTCATCTGATCGCCGATGGAGTCAAAATTGCCTCTGCATTTCAACAGTTCTTTGGGTGTACCAACTGGCATACTCGCACACATGTATAACTGCAAATTTTACGGGTGTGAATTTGTGAATCTAGGGCACCTTCTGGTCACACAGCTCACTTGTATGTACCACAGAACAGAAAGGACACTATCCCGACCTGTTCTCCTCCAAAGCAAGCTAAAATTCGCACCATGCAGTCACACTGTGCCATGCACAAAAATCTGTCTTTTCTTCTGTTTTTTTTTTTTTTTTTTTTTTCCCCTTAAATTTTCTCGTGAATCCAGAAAGAAATCATGAAAAAAAAAATACGCAATTGCACTGCAAAATGTGTAACCCCGGCTCTCCAGGCTGCTGACATTTTCGTGCCCAAATGTGTGTGCAAAACAGCGACCCTCTGTGACCTAGAAGTTACGCGTTATTTCAATTTATTTATGATTTTGCGAATATATATGTGCTAGTGTGAATATTCCACAAGTTACGTCCGTCGGGTCTGGCCAGTTCTCACCAACCTGAAATTTGAAAACGTTTGACAAAAACCTGACACTTCGTCTTTGGTGAGGCGTCTTTGCGGCTATGCCCAAATGTGTGCAAAACAACGACCCTCTTATGACCCTAGAAGTTGTGCATTATGTCCTTCCGGACATCCGTTAAAATTGGAACGATACAGAGAAAGAAAAGATTAGCATGGCCCCTGCGTAATCAAGGATGACACGCATAAATTGAGAAATGGTCCAAATTTAATAAAAAAAAAAGAAGAAAAAAGTTGTGCATTATTTCAATTTTTCTACGATTTAAATTTAAATTGCAAATGTGTCAGTGTTGAGTATTCCATGAGCTATGCCCGTCGGGTTTGGCCAGTTCTCACCAACCCGAAATTTGAAAACTTTTGACAAATACCTGACACTTCGTCTTTGGTGAGGTGCCGTCTTGCGGCGACTTTGGGCCTCGCCCCACGGCGCAAGAAACGGAAACGAAACGAGTGCATCTGCCCATGGAAGGTGGCAACATACACTCATTACTATTTATAGCAAACGGATGAACCTGGCCATTTTGTGCGGGAAGATGCAGTCATTTCGTTTTTTGTTTCGTGTGCCGTGCGGCGACGCCCTTTGATCTCACCAGTTGGCGCGGTGAAAGACCATATGTTTGGATTGGAATGTTATCTGTACTTCGTTTTTATTTCTTTATTTTTTTGTGAATGATCCCTGTTTATTGAAAAAAAGAGAATTGAAACTGTCTTTGTTTTTGTGATTGACAGGTGGCCAAAAACGAGCACATCTCTCTTGTAAGGTATTAAATTTATTAATCATCAATTTTACCACCCTGTTGTGATTCATCCCTACATTAGGCAAGGCCGTACTTCATACGGGTACGACTGTTTGGACTGAATCTGGCTGCGATTGTGGTTGGATTCGCTTGGGTACATTCATCATATGGACTAGAAGTGAGCGCATTATGTGTTGCACTTCATTTGTTTACATTTCTCTGCCCTCCCCCCACGCCTTCTTCCCCGAAGCCACCTTTGGCGCCTCCCGTCTTCTATTCTCAGCAATGGGTTTCATCGTTTGATGATCCCCTCGATTCCCCTGTACTTTTCGTCTAAGTTGTCAAAATTTCAAATTTGCATGGATATCTGTATCCAAGTTTGCATTTATTTCAGATTTGCAATTTTGCGCCATAATTAGTTTTTCCCAGGAAATCGTATTGGGCAAAGTGTGTGACGAGTATTTAAAATAATGAATCTGCCAGTTCGAAAGTCCCCTATAGCCTGTAGGTCAGAGTCCGTCAGACGAGGGACGAAGGGTGCGGTGATTATTAAAGAAATGAAGGTTTTTTTGCTTTTTTTGTTTATATGGTTATTAAAAAAATGAAGGTTTTTTTTAGTTGATTTTTTCTTGTTTATAAAAAGGCTGATTCTTTTGAGCTCAACCAATTCAGTTCGCCTTTTTTTTGTCATTATAGTATTACGGGGAACCCTGTAGCAGCCACATCCGTGCTCAAGCCTCCTGGGAACATGCGGGAGCTGCACCCACCGCCAGGTGCGATACCTGCTACAGCAGGTGGGTGATACCTGCCAGTGGTCAGCCGGTAGGTGGGTGATACCTGCCAGGGGTCAGCCGGTAGCATCAGGACCGAGCTTCTTCGATGGGCCAGTTACTGTGGCTCCCCTTCGGTCCCCTCCCCCTATGAGCATCAGCAGTCTCTGCTCAATGAGCTTATTTGTGACAGACCAGGAAAATACGACAGTTATCATCATGATGCTGACCGTGGAGTAATTTGTGTTAAGCCACCAGTACCTTTGCCCGCTTGAAAGAAAGAGTTGTGCTGGTATATTCCGAATCCAAGCAGGAAAGGGCCGGCGTTGATGAAATTCATCGGCGGCCCATTTTTCATTTTGGGCCTCTGAAACTGCCTGCGGGCCGTGGCTGTATATGGGAAAGGCACAGTAAATTTTATTTCAATTGAGATGGTAACAAAATTAAATTGAAGAGATAAAATTAAAAAGTGATAAAATCTAAAAGTTTAGAAATAATTTCAAATAAACTGGTCAGCCATTTTTCAGAAGGCTTCATACAAAAGAAATGCAACTTCATGATTCGTCTGACAAGAAGAAACCTGCTGTCATATTATGGCTATTCTACCATTATTGTTTTGTTTTCTTTGGCAGTAATCACTGAGAGGGTACATCTCTCTCTCTCTCTCTCTCTCTCAACCTCGACTTTGAGAGTCCTTGAGGATGGATGCTTCTGCTCCTTTCTCTCCCTCTCTCAACCTCGACTTTGAGAGTCCTTGAGGATGGATGCTTTCGCTCCTTTCTCTCTTGACATTTGGCTTTTGTAGTGCACTTGAGGAAGACTACTTCTGAGGCCAACGAATGGCAATATATACAGTTTTTCTACAACTTCTGCTCTTGTGGGGAGAAATTGGTTCGGTTACTTTGGTATGGTTGAAGGCGGAGAGTGTGCACTGTGGCTGTGGAGAACCTAGCAAGTGATAAAACGAGCAAGATTCCTGAAGCTGAGCAATGGTAAAATGGCAAGGACGAATCTTCTAGCTAGTGTGAAATGCGCAATTTCGATGAACAGGTTGATATAACTTTTCATGACCAGGTTGATACAGGCTCGTACAGCCTTTCATGACTTAATTCGGTGAGTTAAAGATACTGGCGACCCAGTTAAACATACTGGCAACCTTCGGATTGGTGTAAAACAGCAGTAAAGGACACTAGTATGTGCTCAAGTGCCCTGAGAAGTCGATGAGCCGATGTGTTGTTTTTGTGTTGGTGTGCTACTGAATCGGCTTTCTGTACATGTGATGGCATTACAATCATACGCTAAGGTGATTGAGTTATAACTTGTATTTATAACCAATGAATTTTTGCATTATCTGCGGTCTGACATCTTATAAGGACATTGCTAGTCTAGTAGTATGTGCACAAGACTACAAGTGCCCTGAGAAGTTGATGAGCTGACTCAGAGGTGGTGTGAATATCTTGAGAAGGACAATATGTGCACAAGTGCCCTGAGAAGCTGACGAGCTGAGGTGATGTGCTGTACTTAACTCAGGTTACTCAGCATCGCCTTACCTTGTTCTTAACTCCAAGCATGAAAAGTAATGGTGACCCTGATGGCACTGACATTGTTTCCTGACCAGCCAAGGCAGTGTTCTGCGATATGCTGGCACTGGATACCGTGGTATATATGTGTGGAATCTGTAGATACTATGTATGTATGTAAATACGTGTATAAATGTATGTATGGCAGCTCTGTTTGACGATATCTATGGCTGGCCTTGTACGTAAGAGGTGATGAACAGGTGTGGCTTTCCTTCCGTACTTCTTTTCCTTTTCTTGTTTTGCTTTTTTTCGCCTTCACGTTCTGATTCAGGGTGTGACAATATATATATTTATTATATTGGTTTGACGATATATGTGTATGTCTTATGTATGTATATGTATATGCTTTCAGCTGCTCCTTCACGTTCTGATTCAGGGTGTGACGATATATGTGTATATGTATATGCTTTCAGCTGCTGCAACGAGTTGAATGCAGGATATGCTGCCGAGGGGTATGCACGCGTTCGATGCGCTGGTGCCATGATTGTGACGTTCAATGTGGGGTCTTTTAGTGCACTGAATGCGGTGGCTGGGGCGTATGCGCAAAATCTTCCTGTAGTTTGCATCACAGGCAGTCCCAACAGCCTGGAAAGAGGTGAAGTTATCCCCTTGGGCCCTTGTTCTTTACCCCGCCTTTTCTCCAACCGTGCTTGGGCCAGTGGGCCAGTGGGCCACGCTGCCACGATACATTGTCTACACAGACTACACATTATCCACATTATCAGGTCCAGTCTCGAGTGTGGTACCGCTACCGCCTCCGAAGAACAGAAACATTAACTTTTGCTGAATTTCTCTCACCGAAGGAATGTAGCAATCCCTCGACTGTGAAGCTGTCGTCTGTCGTATGACAAAAAGCCATTTGGAGTTTTTGATTTTATGAAATGGTACTCCTGGAGGCAGGAGGGATAGGATCCACTAGATTCAGGATTTAGCTTAACTTCTGGGTTTGGACAATTTTGCTGTCTCCGTTGAGATCTGCTGTCTTGATGCCTGACAGCGAATGTGGTCAAATCAGCCAGTCCTTGGCTCGACCTCGGTGAATCTGGTCAAATCAGCGAGTCCTCGGCTCGAATCCAAATCCAAGCAAAAAATGTCACATATTGCTGCCACTATATTCTCACGCGGGGTGGATCTATTCTGTTGATGCCATCTTATGGTGGAATCCTCATGCGAAGGATGTGCCAAATGATGGCCAAATGATGCAATTAAAATTATTAGATTGGAGGGATTTGCAGAAATCCTTTTATTTATTGATTCAATTTGATTGACATTATGTCTTTTGAAAATGTAATTAGAGGAATCCTCATGCGGAGTGATGCGAAATGATCTCAAATGACACCGAATGATACCAAATGATGCCAGTGATGTTAATTTAAGGGTACAAAAGATGAAGATGATGCAAATGGCAGCGAAATGGTGTGCTGAATGATGCAATTAATTTCAGTGAAGGGGAATTGCAGAATCACCCCTTGAATTCATTCATTGGAGGGACCACCACTAAATTGCCAAAACCCACAGGAGTGAAATATGTGTGCCGAATGGTGCAATTAAATTGAATGAAGGGGGAATTGCCGAAATACTCCTTGAATTCATACATTGGATGCACCTGCACTAAATTGAAAGGATCACAAATTTTGAGTCCCCATTTTTCTCAATCCAGAGTCGGCAAGTATAGTCTCAAGTCGTAATTAAAAAAATGAAATATAGAAAAAGGGGAAGTTCGAAGGAACTTTGGCAGCAAGAAGCTTAAAATGCACAGCCTCGATTTCAAAACATTTCCTAAAGTCACAGTCAAGAGTCACGGTCCAAAAGGCAGAGGACATAGACACAGTCAACAGACACGGTCATAGGTCAAGAGACAGTCAAAGTCAGAAAGTAAAGGCAGAAGTCCAAAGGTACCCCAACAAATATAAACAAAGGGATTGTGTCCAATGACTCCAATGCCAAAAGTCAGTCTGAGACCCTGGATCCAGTTTGCAGCAACATTTGAGGAAGGGACTGGTGACCCTGGGCCAGGCAATCGGGCACCTGCCCAGGTACCAGAGGCTGAAGACTGAAGGGAGGCCAAAATGAGCAATGCAGCACTATATAGAGTGGCCGAGTTCAGTCCAGCATTCATTCTTTCACGAGTTGGGTCGAAGTGCTACTCGGCTACTTGTGCCTATTGTGAGGTGGAGAAGGGTGCTGGAGGTCTGCTAGGCGCCTGGAGGAAAAGAGGGCCAGAGAGAAGGCGGCCTGGTGGCCATAGACGCCCAGACTACAGTAGCCCAGGACAGTGTAGGGGGGTATCCAGGTAGATCATAGTAGAGTAGAGTTTAGATATGGGGGAGAGAGAGAGAGAGAGAGAGAGGCCTGGTGGCCATAGACGCCCAGACTACAGTAGCCCAGGACAGTGTAGGGGGGTATCCAGGTAGATCATAGTAGAGTAGAGTTTAGATACGGGGGAGAGAGAGAGAGAGAGAGAGAGGAGTCTTCCGCTGTGTAAACTGATGAGTATAGATGCCCAGACTACAGTAGACCAGGACAGTGTAGGGGGGTATCCAGGTAGATCATAGTAGAGTAGCGTTTAGATAGGGGTGAGAGAGAGAGAGAGTTCATGAGTGTGAGGAGTCTTCCGCTGTGTGAATTCCGCTGTGTGAACTTGAGTTTGGATTGGTGCTGATGCGCCTGTGTCAGAGAACAAGTAATGTAATTGATTTTTCTTCAAGTAGTATGTGCATGCCGCTGTTGATATGGTTGAGGCACTCTTCGTAATTTCGAGTTTCCAGTGTGTTATGTGATCTCTCTTATCATCGTATGTATGCGCATGACTCGGCATGAATAAAGTTGGGACAGGACCCACAGGATGGCCCTGTAAGTTGCAATACTGGGTCGTTTGTCTGCAGACATGGCATAAATATTGATGTGATGTACTCCCGTGCCATCGATACTGCTGTGATGTACTGCTGGCGTGTGCGCTGACATGGCAGTGATCGCCTTGACTGCGTTGCCACTGACATTGCGTCTGGTGTGATGCGTACTGCCAACATGTTTTGTCTGTTGACACGGCATTGCTGCTGTTGTTCTGCCAGGATGATTCGCCTGCTGATAAGGGATTTCAGCTGTTGTACTGTCAAGATGTGTTGTCTCAACTTGTCTGCCCTGACTCTGCTGATATGGCGGTGCTGCTGTCTGAGGATGTGTTGGCTGCTGATGTTGCATTGCTGCTGTTGTACTGCCGGGATGTTTTGTCTGTTGACATGGCATTTGTGCTGTTGTATTGCCAGGCTGCCAGCGGTGTGGTTGGATGTGATGGTGTCTTGAATCGTTGTGAGTTCATCACTGAGTTTGAGCCAAGAATTGGAGTCAGAGGGGAGGAGGGGATTTTGTTTTTGTTTCTCAAATTCTCACGTTTTTGTTTTTGTTTTTTTAATATTTTCTGTTTTCTAAAGAATAGGTGGTGTTCATAGTACTGATAAACGGGTCTTGTGTTACATCTGCCACACAAACAACACTCACCAAATGAAATTAAATAGGCCACTGTATAAAACGACCGACATGCCTCTCGTTATGGTCAAGGGCCCCTGAGTGAGCAGCATTGTTACGCCCAGCAGAAGGAAGGGCGTACTACAGCTCCACCTGCGGGAAGAGGTCCCACTAGCAAAGACGATTGGGCTGAAAGCCTGAATCTCATCGTCTCTGTGTTTCTGGATCTCTGCTGAAAACACATCCAGATTGAGGAGCGTCATTCAATCCGACCTCGGCCTTGCTCTGCTCTCCTCTGGCTGAATTTTCTGTTGCGTTTCTGCCATCCATCTTGAATGTGCCTGTTTGGCCCAGTTGGGATCCCTGTTCTTTTTTTGTTTCTTTTCTTTGTTGGTTCCCCAAAGTGGACCAAGTGCGTTGAAGTGTCTGTGGGGACACCTAAGGATCCCAAGTTCGCAATAAGGCTTGAATTATGGATGATGATAAGATACAAAGATGCTATTAGGATAGGACCGGAATCCTAGTGAAATGTGGCCTTTACCTTGAAGCTGGAGTGAAAATGTCTGACTCAGCGAAAAGTCTCACTTGACTCTCTCCTGTCTTTTTTTTTTTTTTTTCCCTTTGTTGAACTGTTCTTACTACTGTCCAGGACCTGACCCTTGCTGTCGAGTATTGAATGCCCATCTGATAGTGCCGTGATGTCTTTAAATTTTTGTTCCTATTGCAAAAAAAACAGGGAAGAGTAGATTTGTGCATCACAGCGTGCGAAGGGGTTATGATCTTGCAGAGAGGCGCATCTACAGTGAGGTGACTTCAGAATGTGTTACAATTGACAATCCAGAGGATGCTCCTTCCCTGATTGACCGGTACGTCTCCCCTTTTAACACACACACACACGCACACACACAAACACACAGACACACACAAGCTATGAAGGGATGGTCACTGCTAGCCTCTCGCAGAAAAACTGTGATCCCCTGTCCTATGCTCATCCCCCCCCCCCTGTTTACTTGCCCAGCATGCTGTTGTGGCCTTGATCGGTCATGCTTAAATACTGTGCACGCCAGCCTTCCATACGAAAGACATGTCAGCAACATGCCATGTGTCGTCAATGTTTCCAGGAAGCTGTCATAGAAAGTATGTGTCATTACTGCGTGGACTATTCCCGGTGCCATCTATCGACACTATACTCTCCTAGCATGTCTCACATGCGGTGTTGGTCATACACCTATGGCAACCACTGACGGATCCCCCTTTTTCTTGCCAGTCGAACGACGGACACAGCAGTCCGAGGAGGAAAATAGACTTCTATGTAAACCACCGGCAGAGCGATGTGCTCATAGTTTATCACCACCAGGGCGAGCTGTTGCGGACCACATCCTGCAGCAGCTCTACACCCTTGCTTTGGACCGATCCTTCCTGTCGTAGTCTGCCCATAGAGAAGGAATGAATACTGAGGAAGCCCAAGAAAGATGCAACCCTGTGCCATTCTAAAATACTCTGTTCCAGCGGTGAATGTTTAGAATTCTGCAAGTTCCTCATTCACCTCTCCCCTGTTCTTTGCATGCGATACTCTATCCTGCCTTTCACATATTTCTTTCCTGCCCTTTGCCCCCCCCCCCTCTCCTGCCCCATACTCCTATAGAACTCTGTCTTCTATCCCGTTCCCTCCACCCTCTCCTCCACTCCCTTTGTGCTACTAATATATACATACGAATGAGCATCGTTAAGAGAACAGTTGATATGAAGATCAGAAATGAAATGAACAGAAGTATGAAGATGGACGGACACAAAGACTGAGTATAAGCTGAAGATCCGATGTGAATTGAAGAGTATGAAGTCTGGAGAGAAATGCACAGGAGCATACCTATTCTGCCTCCTGAAATAATTGAAGTGGGCCGTAAAGGCATATGGGGATGTGGGCAGCTGCTGCTCAACCACAACCAACGTGGGCAGCCTTGTACGTAAGAGGCACAGTAAAAGGGCAGCTGCAAGAACGAATGGATGGGGTACCCCAAGGACAACCAAAAAACTGTCTAATTATAAAATTGCTTTAATATATTGGACTGTCTCATCTCAAATGTTCTTGTTGTGTGCAATAGGACAGACTGCTTTGATTCTGAATCTATTGATCTCGGCAATTGGGGCTGTTGTGGGGAAAATCTATAACACGTGTATCATATTAGCTATCCAGTATCTACACCTTTTAGAATGGATGGATGTTTTGTCTGACTTGTGGGGGAAATGCGAGAGAATTTGGGGTGCTTTAACAAAACACACACACACACGAAACAGTCTGGCACAGTCATGGGTTTTTTGAGTGTATAGTGAATATGACAATGCATACACACACACAAAAAAATAAAAAATAAAAAAAAATTGAGGCTGCGAAGGGCCCTGCAGAAAACAAAAAGGCAGAGAGATCCAAGTAGTTCATTTTTGAACTATTTGGACCTGCCCCACGCCGGACCCAGCCCGGCAGTCTACCTTGGTGCCTTAGCACCACGCCCTCCTGCACGGCCACCATGTGTTGCCATTGTCGTCGTCTCGTTGTCCTCTTCTGGTGTGCATTACAGCAGGAAGCAGCCCCCCACTTCGTTGTTCACCCATATCCCACGCAGCTTCGATCAGCAGCACGAAGGAGTCGAGGGTCGCAGCAGCGGGAGGACGCGAAGGATGTAACGACCATATCCAGGTGGGTTACCACCAGCCATTCCCTCTCTCTCTCTCTCTCTCTCTCTCTCTCTCACACACACACACACACACACACACACACACACGCACAACCTGCTGATGAGTCGGTGAAAGTCCGACGAAACAGTCTGGTACAGTCATGTTTTTTTTTATGACAACACACACACAGGTGGAAGGGAAGTGGCGAGATAAGAAGATACCTGTTTTTGAGTGCATAGTGAATATGACAACACACCCACAGGTTAACGTGGACCCCCGCTTTTCGGCCCTAGGTAACGATGAATGATCCTGAATGATCCTGAATTTAGGGTTTTTTTGTGTTTTTTTGGATTTTTTTTTTTGCCTGTTTTTTTTTTTTTTTTGGACAAGCTTTCTGTGTGTCAAATTTGATGTCATTTGGAGTAATAGAATTTGTGTTGTGAAGAGTGGTGAAAATTGTGAAAATTTGATGACGGTTTTTTTGCCAAAATGTCCTGAAAATGCACTTTTGGCTTGCTGTTTCATATGTTTTTAATTTTTTTTTTTTTGTTTTGTTTTTATAATATGTTATTAAGAAGTGCACTCTATACATCGGTATAAAGTTTGTTTAAAATGGCCTTATGGTTTTCTTACAAATTGAGGCGAAAAATGGGGGTTCGGTTAACCTTTTCTCGAAACAGAGCGATTGGACTCACGGGCCTGAGGACACACTTCGCGACCAAGCACTCTTCTCATCCCTTCTCGTCGATTTCCCCTGTTTTCCTTTTCCTTCTTTCTTTTTCTTTTTCTTTTGTTTTTGTTTTTCTTCTTTTTTCCTGAGTGAGGACGCCGCCCGGCTGGGCCTGCCTGGCCGGGCTGGGCCCGGCCGGTTGGGCCCGGGGGGCCCACCCGGGTAAACTGGTTGGGCCAAAAAAACGTCCAGAATTTTTTTTGTTTTGTTTTTGAAACCGGGGTCGTTCCGCGCTCGGGGAGAGCCCCGAATCTGCAATAAAATTATGGTTTTGGGAGGGGGTGGTGTGGGGGTTGGTCTGGGTGGGGGGTGCTGGGGTTGGGGGGTTGTCTGCATATATGTTGCCTGCTGTGTGCTGAATGTATGCCATCTGATATGTACTGGGTAGGTGGGTCTGCATGTTTGTTGCCTGCGGCTCTGATGTCTGCTGCATGCCTGTTATCGACCCTTTCATTCTGAAGAACAAAAAGACTGACAAAAAATGACGAAGACTGACGAGAAGAAGAAGAAGAAGAAGACTGATAAGATGGAGAAGAAGAAGAAGAAGACTTACAGACAGACAACTTGCAGGAAATCTTTTTCTTCAGCAGCATAATCAGCTGAATATGGCCAATATTGATCCACATTCGAACCTACCTCTCTCTCTCTCTCTCTCTCTCTCTCTCTCACACACACACACACACACACACACACACANACACACACACGCACACACACACACACACACACACACACACAGTCAAACACACACACGCACACACACACAAACATATATGACAAAAAAAGTGCGCTGGGGGGGCCCCGCCCGGCCGGGCCGCCCGGGACCTCCCCCGGACCCCTGCCGGTTGCCCGGGCGGCCCAGATCCCCACTCCGTTTTTTTCTCTTTTTCTTTTTATTTCTTTCTTCTCCTCTTGAAACGGTTTTCACCTGTACCGGTGACGGTGACAGATGCAGTACCCAGGGCTTGATCCTTAGATCTACCACTTTACCCGTTCACAGACCCCGTTGACCCGTGGGCGTGAACAAGCGACCTGTTCCCTTTGAGTCGTATGTTCAGCTGCTGTATATAGTTTGGGCGTGAGACTTTGAACTGTAGACCTCAGGATTAGCACTCGTGGGGGCCGAAAGGTCAAGTATATGACTTTCTGGAGGCTCCAGAACTGGCTCTCCGTAGGTCCTTCGGAGTCTGTCCGTATCTGAGTCAGCAGAGAGCAGTCCTAGCACAGTCAGCAAAGGGCAGTCCTAGTCCTACCTAGCCCAGTCTTACTCAGTCCCAAGGTGCACTTTGTCAGTCCGCAAGTACCATGAGGGACTCTGCACACCCCGGGACCAGGGTCCGAGGGCAGATCTACGATGATCCGGAGTATAAATAAAGAGGAGTCATTCATTCATTCTGCTTGTGAGCGGTGCGGAAGTGTCGTCGGAGGTCTGCAGGTGCCTGAAGAGGAAGAGGGATGAGGAGGAAGACGGCCGCGAGTTAGTGGTAGGAGGTAGACGGCAGCCATAGCTGCCATGTAGGATAGGTTAGTGTGTGTATTTGTGTGTATTCGTGTGTGTGCGTGTGTGTAGGACATCCAGGGTGATCTGAGAGTCAGTGTGTGTGCGCGAATAAGTTGCTGTAGGATACAGTTGATCGGTTGGGAGTCTTTGTCCCTGCGCCAGAGCCGTCAAGACAAGTTTGAATTTAAGCTGTGTTCCCTGCCACGTACTATCCATGAGCTTTGTGTGGGCGCCATGCGCCAAGTTTGAACGTCATCTGTCTGTATGCATGCTGAGCGGATCGAGACAAGTCTGATTCCACTCTTATGTTTTGTTTTTTGTTTTTTTTGACAATTCCAAAAGCAAGGCTCATATATTTCCTCCTCAGCCATTGGTATTTCAACTTTGATTTTTACAATGCCATTTCAATTTTCAGCCCACCTTCCGCTACACGTTACTTGACAAAACTCAGGGCGTACTCCAAAGTTGAAATTACAACCCCCAAAATTGATATTTCAATTTTCAACCCCCCTTTACAATTTATTGATATTTCAATTTTCAACCCCACTTTACAATGCCGGCTTCAACACTGCAGCACAGGGGCTCAATGGTGCATTAGACGCATCTCCAACAAATATAGACGGGCTTTCAGTCTTGCTGGACCACTTCTTCCACCTCGAAACCATGCCATCGAAGCAAGACGTCGCTACCCTCCTCCAGATCCTCGTACCCGCCTGCACCTCTCGAGTCTATTTTGTTACTGTCCTTACCGAGAAGACATAGTTTACCTCCACGTACAACAAGTTCCCCATGAAACCGGGGTTTCGTACTCTTGAGTTCCATACAATCTCCCAATAATTGCCCTTGTAGTACTTAGCCTCTCCCACTTCTGGAACCCCATGATATACCTGAGGTCTCCCGCTCCCAGCACTCGTCATGCCCGACCCTGTCACAGCCGTCTCGCCCTCTGAGCTGCTGACGCGTCCAGTCAACACCGGAGTGTGAAAAGGCTTGCGCCGCTGGGAACCTGTACACGATGGCAACCCTTTTCCCGCCAACGTTGCTATTGCCACAGTGCATCCAGAACCCCCAAAGTTCTCGTCGCTGCCATTTTTGGAAATGCCTTCATCATCAACACATTTGACGTTAGTCCGAACACTAGTGTCTCTCGCACATGTTGTCGCTTGCGCCGCACCTGCAGATGCGCTCTTGCGGACCATAACATTATCTGAGTTTTTCCTCCGCCAACACCACCTTCTTCCGCACTTGCAGGCGCGCTGACTATTCTTCTAGCCGACTTGAACTGAGGCGGTCTGAGCACTGTCAGTGGCTCGTTACTGGCAGCACCGTTTCGCTTCTGATGTTGGCCCCAACCATCCTCGGTTTCCTTCCTCCTAGATTCTTCTTTCGCATTTCCAGCCGGAGACCCAGGCATACTGCCAAGCAGAGATGCAATTGGTCGTTTTTACGCTCCTTTCACCGTCGAGGTACCTGAGGTCTCCCGCTCCGTGCACTCGTCATGTTACAACCCCCAAAACTGATATTTCAATTTTCAACGCCCCTTCACAATTTTCGACCTCAATTTTCAACCCCACTTTACAATGCCGGCTTCAACACTGCAGCACAGGGGCTCAGTGGTGCATAAGATGCATCTCCAACAAATATAGACGGGCTTTTAGTCTTGTTGGACCACTTCTTCCATCTCAAAACCATGCCATTGAAGCAAGACGTTGCTACCCTCCTCCAGATCCTCGTACCCGCCTGCACCTTTTGAGTTTATTTTGTTACTGTCCTTAACGAGAAGACATAGTTTACCTCCACGTACAACAAGTTCCCCATGAAACCGGGGTTTCGTACTTTGAGTTCCATACAATCTTCCAATAATTGCCCTTGTAGTACTTAGCCTCTCCCACTTTTGGAACCCCATGACATACCTGAGGTCTCCCGCTCCCAACACTCGTCATGCCCGACCCTATCGCAACCGTCTCGCCCTCTGAGCTGCTGCTGGTCCATTAAACACCGGAGTGTGAAAAGGCTTGCGCCGCAGGGAACCTGTACACGATGGCAGCCCTTTTCCCACCAACGTTGCTATTGCCATAGTGCATCCAGAACCCCCAAAGTCCTCGTTGCTGCCATTTTTGGAAATGCCTTCATCATCAACACATTTGACGTTAGTGCGAACACTAGTGTCTCTCGCACGTGTTGTCGCTTGCGCTGCACCTGCAGATGCGCTCTTGCTGCTTCCTCTTCCTGAAACATCACCAGCAGCAACAGCAGCAGAAGCAGGTGGAAGAGGAGGAGGAGGAGGGGTAGAAGATGCACGGACCATAACATTATCTGAGGTTATTCCTCCGCCAACACCGCCTTCTTCCGCATTTGCAGGCTCTGACTGTTCTTCTAGCCGACTTGAGCTGAGGCGGTCTGAGCACTGCCAGTGGCTCGTTACTGGCAGCACCGTTTCGCTTCTGATGTTGGCCCCAACCATCCTCGGTTTCCTTCCTCCTAGATTCTTTTTTCGGATTTCCAGCCGGAGACCCCGGCATACTGCCAAGCAGAGATGCAATTGGCCGTTTGTACGCTCCTTTCACCGTCGAGATACCTGAGCTCTCCCGCTCCCAACACTCGTCATGCCCGACCCTGTCGCAGACGTGTGGCCCTCTGAGCTGCTGACACGTCCAGTCAACACCGGAGTGTGAAAAGGCTTGCGCCGCCGGGAACCTATAGATGATGGCAGCCCTTTTCCCGCAAACGTTGCTATTGCCACAATGCATTCAGAACCCCCAAAGTCCCCGTCGCTGCCATTTTTGGAAATGCCTTCATCATCAACACATTTGACGTTAGTGCGAACACTAGTGTCTCTCGCACGTGTTGTCGCTTGCGCCGCACCTGCAGATGCGCTCTTGCTGCTTCCGTTTCCTGTATCATCACCAACAGCGACAACAGCAGCAGCAGGTGGAAGAGGAGGAGGAGGGGTAGAAGATGCACGAACCATAACATTATCTGAGTTTTTTCCTCCGCCAACACCACCTTCTTCCGCACTTGCAGGCGCGTTGACTGTTCTTCTAGACATAACCTGAGGCGGTCCGAGCACTGTTAGTGGCTCGTTACTGGCAGCACCGTTTCGCTTCTGATGTTGGCCCCAACCATCCTCGGTTTCCTTCCTCCTCAATTCTTCTTTCGAATTTTCAGCCGGAGACCCCGGCATACTGCCAAGCAGAGATGCAATTGGCCGTTTGTACGCTCCTTTCACCGTCGAGATATACTGCCAAGCAGTGATGCAATTGGCCGTTTGTACGCTCCTTTCACCGTCGAGATACCTGAGGTCTCCCGCTCCCAGCACTCATCACGCCCAACTCTGTCGCAGCCGTCTCGCCCTCTGAGCTGCTGACGCGTCCAGTCAAGACCGGAGTGTGAAAAGGCTTGCGCCGCTGGAAACCTGAAGACGTTTGCAGTCCTTTTCCCGCCAACGTTGCTATTGCCACATTGCATCCAGAACCCCCAAAGTCCCCATCGCTGCCATTTTTGGAAATGCCTTCATCATCAACACATTTGACGTTAGTCCGAACACTAGTGTCTCTCGCACGTGTTGTCGCTTGCGCCGCACCTGCATATGCGCTCTTGCTGCTTCCTCTCTGTATCATCACCAGCAGCAACAGCAGCAGCAGCAGGTGGAAGAGGAGGAGGAGGAGGGGTAGAAGATGCATGGACCATAACATTATCTGAGGTTTTTCCTCCGCCAACACCACCTTCATCCGCACTTGAAGGCGCGCTGACTGTTCTTCTATCCGACTTGAGCTGAGGCGGTCTGAGCACTGCCAGTGGCTCGTTACTGGCAGCACCGTTTCGCTTCTGATGTTGGCCCCAACAATCCTCGGTTTCCTTCCTCCTCGATTCTTCTTTCACATTTCCAGCCGGAGACCCCGGCATACTGCCAAGCAGAGATGCAATTGGCCGTTTGTACGCTCCTTTCACCGTCGAGATACCTGAGGTCTCCCGCTCCCAGCACTTGTCATGCCCGACCCTGTCGCAGCCGTCTCGCCCTCTGAGCTGCTGACGCGTCCTGTCAACACCGGAGTGTGAAAAGGCTTGCGTCGCTGGGAACCTGTATTCAATGGCAGCCCTTTTCCCGCCAACGTTGCTATTGCCACAGGGCATCCAGAGCCCCCGAAGTCCCCGTCGCTGCCATTTTTGGAAATGCCTTCATCATCAACACATTTGATGTTAGTGCGAACACTAGTGTCTCTCGCACGTGTTGTCGCTTGCGCCGCACCTGCAGATGCGCTCTTGCTGCTTCCTCGTCCTGTATCATCACCAACAACAATAGCAGCAGCAGCAGGTGGAAGAGGAGGAGGAGGGGTAGAAGATGCACAGACCATAACATTATCTGAAGTTTTTCGTCCTCAAACCCCACCTTCTTCCGCACTTGAAGGTGCATTGACTGCTCTTCTATACGACTTGAATTGAGGCGGTCTAAGCATTGTCAGTAACTCGTTACTGGCAGCACCGTTTTGCTTCTGATGCTGGCCCCAACAATCCTCGGTTTCCTTCCTCCTAGATTCTTCTTTCGCATTTCCAGCCGGAGACCCCGGCATACTGCAAAGCAGAGGTGCAACTGGCCGTTTGTACGCTCCTTTCACCGCCGAGATACCTGAGGTCTCCCGCTCCCAGCACTCGTCATGCCCGACCCTGTCGCAGCTGTCCCGCCCTCTGAGTTGCTGACGCGTCCAGTCAACACCGGAGTGTGAAAAGGCTTGCGCCGCTGGGAACCTGTAGACGACGGCAGCCCTTTTCCCGCCAACGTTGCTATTGCCACAGTGCATCCAGAACCCCCAAAGTCCTCGTCGCTTCCATATTTGGAAATGCCTTCGTCATCAACACATTTGACGTTAGTGCGAACACTAGTGTCTCTGGCACGTGTTGTCGCTTGCGCCGCTGTAGATGCGTTCTTGCTGCTTCCTCTTCCTGTATCATCACCAGCAGCAACAGCAGCAGCAGCAGGTGGAAAAGGAGGAGGATGAGGGGTAGCAGATGCACGGACCATAACATTATCTGAGGTTTTTCCTCCGCCAACACCACCTTCTTCCGCACTTGCAGGCGCGCTGACTGTTCTTCTAGCCGACTTGAACTGAGGTGGTCTGAGCACTGTCAGTGGCTCGTTACTGGCAGAAACGGGGCTTCTGATGTTGGCCCCAACCATCCTCAGTTTCTATCCTCCTAGATTCTTCTTTCACCTTTCGACCCGCAGACCCCGGCATACTGCCAAGCAGAGATGCAATTGGCGGTTTGTAAGCTCCTTTCACCGTCAGGATACCTGAGGTCTCCTGCTCCCAGCACTCGTCATGCCCGACCCTATCGCAGCCGTCTCGCCCTCTGGGCTGCTGACGCGTCCAGTCAACACCGGAGTGTGAGAAGGCTTGCGCCGCTGGGAACCTGTAGGAATTGCAGCCCTTTTCCCGCCCACGTTGCTATTGCCACAGTGCATCCAGAACCCCCAAAGTCCCCGTCGCTGCCATTTTTGGAAATGCCTTCATCATCATCACATTTGACGTTGGTGCGAACACTAGTGTCTCTCGCGCGTGTTGTCGCTTGTGCTGCACCTTCCTCTTCCTGTATCATCATCGGCAGCAACATCAGCAGCAGCAGGTGGAAGAGGAGGAGGGGTAGAAGATGCACGGACCATAACATTATCTGAGTTTTTTCCTCCGCCAACATCACCTTCTTGTGCACTTGCAGGCGTGCTGACTGTTCTTCTAGACGACTTGAACATAGGCGGTTTGAGCACTGTCAGTGGCCTGTACTGGCAGCACCGTTTCGCTTCTGATGTTGGCCCCAACCATCCTCGGTTTTCTTCCTCCTAGATTCTTCTTTCGCATTTCCAGCCGGAGACCCCGGCATACTGCCAAGCGGAGATGCAATTGGCCGTTTGTACGCTCCTTTCACCGTCGAGAGACCTGAGTTCTCTCGCTCCCAGCACTCGTCATGCCCGACCCTGTCGCAGCCGTCTCGCCCTCTGAGCTCATGACGCGTCCTGTCAACACCGGAGTGTGAAAAGGCTTGCGCCGCTGGGAACCTGTATACAATGGCAGCCCTTTTCCCGCCAACGTTGCTATTGCCACAGTGCATCCAGAACCCCCAAAGTCCCCGTCGCTGCCATTTTTGGTAATGCCTTCATCATCAACACATTTGATGTCAGTGCGAACACTAGTGTCTCTCGCACGTGTTGTCGCTTGAGCCGCACCTGCAGATGCGCTCTTGCTGCTTCCTCTTCCTGTATCATCACCAACAACAATAGCAGCAGCAGCAGATGGAAGAGGAGGAGGGGTAGAAGATGCACGGACCATAACATTTTCTGAAGTTTTTCGTCCTCAAACCTACCTTCTTCCGCACTTGCAGGCGCGCTGACTGTTCTTCTAGCCGACTTGAACTGAGGAGGTCTGAGCACTGTCAGTGGCTCGTTACTGGCAGCACCGTTTCGCTTCTGATGTTGGCGCCAACCATCCTCTATTTCTTTCCTCCTAGGTTCTTCTTTCGCATTTCCAGCTGGAGACCCCGGCATACTGCCAAGCAGAGATGCAATTGGCCGTTTGTACGCTACTTTCACCGTCGAGATACCTGAGGTCTCCCGCTCCCAGCACTCGTCATGCGCGACCCGTAGCTGTCTCGCCCTGTGAGCTGCTGACGCGTCCAGTCAACACTAGAGTGTGAAAAGGCTTGCGCCGCTGGGAACCTGTGGACGATGGCAGCCCTTTTCCCGACAACATTGCTATTGCCACAGTGCATCCAGAACCCCCAAAGTCCCTGTCGCTGCCATTTTTGGAAATGCCTTCATCACCATCACGTTTGACGTTAGTGCGAACACTAGTGTCTCTGGCACGTGTTGTCGCTTGCGCCGCACCTGCAGATGCGCTCTTGCTGCTTCCTCTTCCCGTATCATCACCAACAGCAACATCAGCAGCAGCAGGTGGAAGAGGAGGAGGAGGGGTAGAAGATGCACGGACCATAACATTATCTGAGGTTTTCCCTCCGCCAACACCACCTTCTTCCACACTTGCAGGTGCGCTGACTGTTCTTCTAGCCGACTTGAACTGAGGCGGTCGGAGCACTGTCAGTGGCTCGTTACTGGCAGCACCGTTTCGCTTCTGATGTTGGCCCCAACCATCCTCGTTTTCCTTCCTCCTAGATTCTTCTTTCGCATTTCCAGCCGGAGACCCCGGCATACTGCCAAGCAGAGATGCAATTGGCCGTTTGTACGCTCCTTTCACCGTTGAGATACCTGATGTCTCCCGCTCCCAGCATTCGTCATGGCCGACCCTGTCGCAGCCGTCTCACCCTCGGAGCTGCTGACGCGTCCAGTCAACACCGGAGTGTGAAAAGGCTTGCACCGCTGGGAACCTGTAGACGATGGCAGCCCTTTTCCCGCCAACGTTGCTATTGCCACAGTGCATCCAGAACTCCCAAAGTCCCCGTCGCTGCCATTTTTGGAAATGCCTTCATGATCAACACATTTGACATTAGTGCGAACACTAGTGTCTCTCGCACGTGTTGTCGCTTGCGCCGCACCTGCAGATGCGCTCTTGCTGCTTCCTCCTCCTGTATCATCACCAACAGCAAGAGCAGCAGCAGCAGGTGGAAGAGTAGGAGGAGGAGCGGTAGAAGATGCACGGACCATAACATTATCTGAGTTTTTTCCTCCGCCAACACCACCTTCTTCGGCACTTGCAGGCACGCTGACTGTTCTTCTAGCCGAATTGAACTGAGGCAGTCTGAGCATTGTGAGTGGCTCGTTACTGGCAGCACCGTTTCGCTATTGATGTTGGCCCCAACCATCCTCGGTTTCCTTCCTCCTGGATTCTTCTTTCGCATTTCCAGCCGGAGACCCCGGCATACTGCCAAGCAGAGATGCAATTGGCCGTTTGTACGCTCCTTTCACCGTCGGGATACCTGAGGTCTCCCGCTCCCAGCACTCGTCATGCCCGACCCTGTCGCACCCGTCTCGCCCTTTGAGCTGCTGACGCGTCCAGTCAACACCGGAGTGTGAAAAGGCTTGCGCCGCAGGGAACCGGTGGACGATGGCAGCCCTTTTCCCGCCGATGTTGTTTTTGCCACAGTGCATCCAGAACCCCCAAAGTCCCCGTCGCTGCCATTTTTGAAATGCCTTCATCATCAACACATTTGACGTTAGTACGAACACTAGTGTGGCTCGCAGGTGTTGTCGCTTGCGCCGCACCTGCAGATGCGCTCTTGCTGCTTCCTCTTCCTTTATCATCACCAGCAGCAACAGCAGCAGCAGCAGGTTGTAGAGGAGGAGGTGGAGGGGTAGAAGATGCATGGACCATAACATTATCTGAGGTCTTTCCTCTGCCAACATCATTTTCTTCCGCACTTGCAGGCGCGTTGACTGTTCTTCTAGCGGACTTGAACTGAGGCGGTCTGAGCACTGTCAGTGGCTCGTTACTGGCAGCACTGTTTCGCTTCTGATGTTGGCCCCAACCATCCTCGGTTTCCTTCCTCCTAGATTCTTCTTTCGCATTTCCAGCCGGAGACCCCGACATACTGCGAAACAGAGATGCAATTGGCCGTTTGTACGCTCCTTTCACTGTCGAGATTTGACGGTCCACCACGTTTTCCACTTCCCCCAATCAGAGCTGGATCAGCTCGAGCAGCTCTTGTTCCATTTGCCCCAATCGGAACTGGATCACCTCGAGCAGCTCTTGTTCCA
>BFEA01000205.1:438169-452126 GCA_003427395.1 Chara braunii | reverse complement strand
TTGCGAGGAGGTAGGGGACCCCCCCCCGACTCGAAACCCATTCCCCGCCCCCCAAACCCCCTCCCCGATCGGCCGCGGCGTCGGCCGCGGCCGGGGGGGTCCCGGCCTAGGCCGCCGGCCGCGGCCTGGGCTGAACCCGGCCGCGGCCAGCGTGCAACATAGACAGGCAGAGGTTACAGCGACATTGCGACCAGGATCTGGTTCGACATTTCTGAGACAGACATTGATTGGACATCGGCAAGGGACTATTTTTGGACATCGCTATTGCGATCTTGGGACTTCTCCCTCGCCTCCATCTCCGTCTCTCCTCTCCCCTCATCTCACATATGTGGTATATCCCCATGTGCGTGTACGAGGAGGGACTTTTTTTCTTGGTGTGCGGTCCATCCTCCTCTCACATTTGTGATGTATGATGGGATGTCGTGTCAGTCCCGGTCAGGTCAGGACATATATCCAAGTCTTCCACTGCGCTATTTTGTGCCATTTTGTATGTATCAGGGTGTACATTGCCGTTGACGTTTCAGTAACATTGCATTGTCCATTCAGTCCTTGTCACATTGCGGATCCTTGGCTCTATATATACTGCCCAACTGGGCATGTATCAGTTGGTATTGGAGCCCCGCACATGGATCAGGACAACCTGATCTGACACGTGTGTGGGGACTATTGATTAGTTGATTGATTGATTGATTGATGATTTTTTTTTGACCTAACTGCGAAATCAATTTTTTTTTCTTTTTGGATTTCGTTTTTTTAGCGCTACTTTCGTTTTTGGGGAAATCACAAAATCCGAAGTAGCGCAGCATCTGAAATTTTCGATTTTTGTTTTCCTTTGAAATTCTATATATTGTTGTTGGAAATTCGGAATATTTCTACGGGAATTTTTGACTTGTTCTTCCTTTCGCATTTTCCCGTTATTTTGAAAATTTCACGATTTTTTTTTGGAGTTTTCGAAATTCATTATTTCAATATTTGAATTTTTTACAGGAAGTCCCCTGTTGCATACTCCTGAACACAGATACAAGTATGGCGCAGATTCCCAGAACCGACCAGATAATACAAAGCAATTACAATTACAGCGAAAGACTTGATACACATGGATTGACTCAGACTGCAACAAATCCTTCACAAACATGCATCGGTGGTGTGAGAGTGCTGGCCTTGGACATGGAAGAAAGGGCCAGGGTCTGATCTCGTCCACAGATGAATGGAGGGGAGGAGAGACGGAGGGAGGAGGAGAGGGAAGATGATGTCAACTCGATGTTTCCAAAAATAGTAAAAGTAGCGAAAATCCGAAATGTCGCAAATACAGAGTCTCAAAGTGTCCCAGATATCGATCTCTTAATGCCAAGATACATCTCCAGAGGTAGATGAAGTCAGATCCTAGACGTAGTCCTCAACCGAAAATCTCAATGTTGTTATCTTCGACATCTTCAAAACTCGCAACCATCCTTAGAGAAAGAACGCGGAGGAGGAGAGGAGAAGAAAAGGAAGAGGGAAGGAAGGAGAAGTCTTTCTCCTTTATACTTGAGTGGCCGTGCCATCTCTGCTGAAGTCCGCTGAGGTCGAGCTCGGTGATGCAGCTATAGCGCTGCAGTGCTGGGCGCTGGGCTGCATGCTGAGCAAGAGAGCTGGCGCTAATCGCTGCTGTGCTAATCCTCCTCGCTGTTCCGCTATTTTAATGCCGAAACGCAGGCTGGTACCCCGCTATATCAGCGCTGGGCCAGCCTCAATGCTGCTGGTACCTTCGGGTCTGGACCGTTGATCAGATCAACGGTTCACTGGGTTCAGATCTGATGCCGAAATCTGAAAGTGGTGCCAAAACTTCGAAACTGCACTGCCGGTAGGTCCTGGTGTTGGATCGGTACCGGCCTGGCTCTTGTGACCGTTGGCCTACTCGGACTTTTGGCCGACCTGAAGTCCGAGCTAACTGCGAGGGCGAAGCTGTCCGTCCGATGTCGGTGAGGGGCGGGCAGGTTGGGCAGCCTCCTTAGCAAGTCGCTGTTTTTCGTAATGCGCGAAGATGAGGGGCGTTGTCGCCTTCACATCAGCTCGTGAAATCCAGCACGTGTCGTCGGGATCGCATTGCCTGAATGTGACTTTATAGTGCATCGGTTTGTTGTCGTGCTTGCGATGAGCGAGGACACGGTCGACCTCTTGGTGACCGTCCATTGAAGGGGGTCGTGTGACCGTCTGCCCGGAAAGTCCGCTGGGGAGGCTGGAGTGTAGACCGCCAGCTTCGAAGCGTGAAATACTGGGTGGACCGTCAAATGCGGGGGAATCTCGATCACAAAAGAGGGACTTGCGGGGTCGTCGCCAGCTGCTGAAGTGACCTTCCATGGCCCAAACCACTTAGGGAGGAGCTTGCGCGAGACGTGCTGCTCGAGCGTGAATTCCTCGGAGGTGACCCAAACAAGGTCGTCGGCACGGATTGGACATGGGATGCAACGCCGGTTAGCTTGCTGCTGCATACGGACATGAGCCGTTTACATATTTGCACGGGGTTTGGCCAGCAGATCCCCGTACTTCCGTGTAGAAGTGGGGGAGCAAGTGGCATCGATATTGGCAGCCCGTGGAAGCAAAATGTCAGCGAAGATGCGGCCTTTCCGTCCACCGTGATGTAAACTCAAATGGAGTCACGCCGATCGCTGGGTGCACCGAAGTGTTGTAGGCAAACTCGATGTTGGGAAGGCGGTCAACCCAGTCTTTCTGATCCGGGTGGACGAGTGTGCGGAGCATCATCTGTGCACTCTGGTGCACACGTTCTGTTTGCCCATCCGTTTGAGGATGCCGTGCGGAACTTGGTTTCATGCCAGTGCCGGATTCCACCATGAGTGTCATCCAAAAGGCCGACACGAAACGAGTGTCGCAGTCACTGACGATGTCTTCCGGGACGCCATGGTTGCAAAACCAACCGGTATGCAAAAGTCATGCTAGCTGGGGAGCCGTCGCATGATATTTGCATGGAAGAAATGACGCCCTTTGTTCCCGTGGCAAACTGCACGACTGAATGTACCGGTGGATGTCGCTGATGATGTCTGGCCAGCGGAATCGCTGGCGGAGTCGTGCAAGTGTCTGTGCAACGCCAAGGTGTCCCACTAGCCGCGAATTGTGGTATTCGCCAAGGAGGCGAGTGCGCAAGATGCGATCTTGGGGAACACACAACAAGTCCTTGCCTTGTGTATGGAGAAGCAAGTAGCCGTCGACGATGCGTAGAGTGTGGAGAATCCCGGATCTGACTTGTAGTTGTTTACAAAATGTTGTTGCAGGTCCTCATCGAGGCGGAATGTGGAGTGCACCAAGGCGCAAAGATAGAGTATTTGCGAGAGAGCATCCGCCGCCTTGTTCGAGGGGCCCGGAATATGCTTGGAGGTGAAGTCGAACTGGTCAATGAAAAACATTTAGCGACCGATCGTGTTGCTCACCGTGTCTTGCGTCTTGTAATAAGTCAACGGATTGTTATCCGTTGCCCACGTGAATCACAAACGCCCGAGGAGAAAGTGATGCCAACGCTGAAGTACCGTGGCAAAAAAAGGCTAGCAGTCCTTCCTTGTATCATCCAAGGAATTGATGGGCGGCACCTTTTGGCTGAAGTACTCAACCGGATGCCAATCTGTGTTGTCATGCTGTTCCAAAACCGCGCCAATGTCGTAGCAGGAAGCATCCGGAGTTACTTTGGTTGGCAAGGTTGGGTCATAAATGCTCAAGACGGGAGTTTGAAGCAAGGGTCTTCAGCGTATGGAACGTGTGTCGGGCTTTGTTGTTGAACTCGAAGGGCACCAACGGGGATTGAAGTCAGGTCAATGGTGCAGCAATCCGTTGGAAGCTTTACGAAGTGCATGTAGAATGATGCGAAGCCGCGAAAGGAGCGGACACCGGTAGTACTTGCGAGGTCCAGCCAATCTTGAACGGCTTGTACTTTCGTGAGCAAACGAATGCCTTGCGGCGTAACGTAATGGCCCAAATACTCCAGCTCTTGCTGGGCAAACTTGCACTTGTCGTGGTTCGCCTTGTACTTGGTGGTACGGAGCCGCTCCAAAACGGCACAAAGGTGCTCGAGCCTCGAGGTGCTCGTCCAACAACCGACTATAAACCAAGATATCATCAAGGTAAATGGATACGGTGCAGTCGAGCAGGTCACGAAATTACGTCGTCATAGCTGCTTGGAAGGTAGCCGTGGCATTGGTGAGACTAAATGGCATGACGATCCATTCAAAATGCCCATACCGCGTTTTGAACGCGGTCTTGTACCAATCTCTTGGCGGGATCTTGATCTGGTGATAGCCTGATTTGAGATCCAGCGTCGAGAAGTATTTGGTGCCGACGTATGTGACACCCACGGCCTAGGCCGCGGGCATTTCTGCCGCTACAGCCGAAAAACTCGGCCGCGATCGCGGCCCATAAGGCCCACTCCGCGGCCTGTTTTTTTAATAATTTTTTTTCCCCCCTAAAAATACGTAAAATATGTATATATATAGGGGTGTAGGGCTTAGAAAACCCTACAATCCTATGTTTTTTATTTGGAATTGGACTTCGTTTAAGATTCCTAAAAAATGAAAAACGAAATTCGATTTAAACAAGATATTTACAAATAAATAAAAAGAAAGTAGGATTTTTTTTTTTTGTCATTTTTTATCATCATGAGGGATATGGTCCTTGAGTTGTGCTGCATTTTTTTAGAAATGAATTTCGGTTTTTTGCAGGTGAACTAGGTGTTTAAAAAAAATGAAGATGCAAAAATTGAAAACAAATAAACAAGAAAAGGGTTTGATTGATTGATTGATTGATTGATTAATTTGCTTTGATTGATTGATTGATTTTGTGTGTGTGTGTGTGTATGTTTTACTTTGCGAGTCAAACCTCCGCGACTATGTCACGGCATGTTGCGTCAAAACATCATGCGAGGAAAACGACCCCAGTCAAGCAGTTCCAAGATTACCCAACGAAGAACCACCACGAAACACCCTCGAAGCAAGTGGAAGAAGTCGGGTAAAATGCATATTGATCTGTCGGCAACACAAGGGTGAGGAATAATTATACTATGGACAGACATGTGAAATAATGGATTTGTAAACTTCAAAACATAGTTATAAAATACAGGAGGGGGGCAGGGGATCATGGCAGATTCATTAAGTACACCAGACAAACAAGCGCAAACACATGCCAACTATGATTGCACCGAGAAGGACTGCCGCACACACTCATTTCTTGGAAAAAAAAGCTTGGTCACAAAGTCGTTACAGATGAAGATTCTTCCACCATACCACTCACTGATTCCATCAGTCTAACTTAGAACTCCAACCCCCAAATTTCCACAAGATGGTACGTGGGCAAGGTGAAAAGGCTCCGGTATGAGCGAGCAACCCCACGACAAAACATCCACCTCAGAGTTCGATCGTCATGATAGCAATAGAAGCAAATAAGGCGGCCGCCCAGCACCGCACGACATCATCAAGGGAGATAGGACAAGACGCATCCGCGATCAAGGGGGGGGCATAGTTCACGATCTTCCATGCAAAGAACAAAGAAGACATGCTCGACCCAAGACAAGACAAAAACGCCGCGCCCATTACAGTCCAAAGCCAAAAATGATTGATCGATGATCCCTGGAAGACACCCTCCTCCCCTCGTATCTCCCACCACAGCTCTGAACTACCTCGCACCGCCGCCATAATGAACCACACAACGCTCCTCCCAAATCCTTGCAATGTCCACTTCTCGCCGCCGCATCCCACGCCGATCACTCCTCATCGTCCACCTCATGGGGAAACATCCACCTAGCAACACAAGCATCATTTGATTATAGGAGCTTCAAAAGCCGTTTTCCAGAGAAACACCCCTCTCACCCACTCAGAACGCAGTTCTCATGGAGGGTAGTAGAAACAGTAGAGTAATCGTCCTCCTCTATCCGCAACACCTCTCGGGGTAGCTCTGACATCAGGCCTTGCAGACGCGCGGGGGAACACACGGGGAAGACGTATTCACGAGCAAGCCCCTACAGATACAGGCCAAAGCTTCTCGGCTGTCCAGAAACGCTAGGAACGACAAAAAGGTGAAGAGGGCGATCAAAGTGACGACAATACAGTAGACTACCCCAAGCTTGTCCATGGCGAAGTGCTTCAAAATTCAACCCTGCAAAAGCATATCGACTCGTTCCTTCGACAGCAACCATATATCCCTGGATCCAGCAACCAACCCAAACCCACACATACACGTCATACCAACACAATGAACAGTGATACTTATCACAGCCAGAATAAAGCCAATTACAAGGCCAATACATGTTCGTTAAAAAACATAAGACACCTTGTGCAGGAAAGAAGGGTTGGGGAACAACAAATAGAGAGCAAGTATCCCAATTCGGCCAAGCGGCCCCTATGATGCCGACGTATGGAAGGAGGGTGGTGGAAAGGCCCTAAAGTACTTTTCGTCGGCGTCCACCTTGCCGGCTCATCTGAGAGCAAAAACATCCTCCATTATGTTCCGAAAAGGAATTACGAGGATCCAACCTCGGGAAGAACGAAGCCAATGCACGGGGGCGAGGGGGGAGGGGTGTGGGGGGTGGGTGGTGGGAAGGAGGCGGAGCATTACCGATGCGCTCGCCATGCTTCGACAGGGTGTGCCTGCAATGGATAGTAGCGCTCACGAAAGCAACACCCAAAAAACACCAGCAACCACGACGCCTCGAAGATGACGACTACCACGGCCAAGTATTCTGAGCTATGGGAGGAGAAGCGACATAACTACACCCTCACGTCGATACGAGCACCATGAAGGAAGATGCGTCCAGCGAAGGGCATAGGTCGTCGCTCCGGAAAAACGGAGAGGAGGAATTCCCGACTTCGTCAGGTTATTATACATCAGTCAAGACGGGGAATAGGCGTTATTGCGGATTTTGTAGACCGATGCGTATCCCGCGTGTGGGTGGGTGTAAAAAAACGCTACCCAGAGGACGGGCTCCAATGGGGCCGAGGAAAAATTCGTGGGCCGGGTATGCTTCCGTATGTTATCACTCCCCTCGTGGGGGGTACACTCTCGTTACTTCATTGGGTGCAGCCTTAAAAAAAATCTTTTTCTCGGTGGTACTCAGGGAAAGGCTTAAACCATATACAAGATATGTATATATATATATATGTAGCCATGTTGTGCCTCTAGTGCCAGCAGCGTGTCTGGAGTGTATTTTTTGGCTGTGACAGACCTTTCTTTGTTTCGTGGATGTTTTGCAGGCTTGTGATGGGGTGTGAATCGACAGTCTGTAGAGTTTTCCATCTGGTGTGGGTGAGTGATAGTCTACTTTGATTTTGGTTAAGGTGGGATTCTACAGACTGTTGAGGGTTCAGCCTCCTGATGAGTCGGTGAAACTCCGACGAAACAGTTTGTCACAGCCCCTCGTTTGTTGTCCTCTTCTCTCTCTCTGCCTACGGTTTACGGGGCAGTTCTGTTTGTGACGATATATATATGTATATATATATATTTATATATATATACAAATTCGTACAAACGGCTGTCTGCAAATAGGTTAAAAAAAAAAAAAAATTCTCTCTCTCTATATTTAAGCAGAAAAGTGTGTGTGTGTGTGTGTGTGTCCCACCCCGTTCCTGCTACCGAGTAGCATGCTGAGGCAGGTAACGGGTACCTACCTCAGGCAGGATACCCATTAGCTACCACAACAGCCCTACTGGTAGGGGAAACACTGTAATCACAACAAACACCCCAAATACACATATCAATCAAAAGGCCTAGGTCAATCGTTCACATACCTCGAAGAGCCGGATGGTTTTCGCAATGTCCACTCTGGCAGGGGAGAACATTTGTGGGTTGTTAAGGACTCTGTTGACACACCCTATGCATCTTCGGATACCAAAGCCGTTAGTCGTCATATACGAAACTACCCTCAAGATTTCACTCACTACGTCCCCAGGGCGAGAGCACAGAACCAATACCAGTGCAATCTGTGCCAGAATAATGTTTAGGGATTGCTGGACTGGTCGGTTGGACTCATACTTAATATATCTCACTTCTGGAAAATTGAGAGCTAACCTCTTGTTGAATTTAGTGGTAAAAAACTCCCCAGTGGTTTAAGATGTAACGGAGATGTCTATATTCAAGAATTGGGCCTTCAGTCCATAAATCTCGCCGGTAGGCTCGGTAGTGAAAATGTCGGTTTGATGCTTGATCTCAATAAGGTGCCTCGGGTACAGGTGATACAAGTTCCCCTCTCCTTCCTGAAGAAACATCAGAATGGATGGGTTATTGATGCAAAGCAAGTCATCAATATACCTGAAAGAATGCTTGAACAGGGGGAGGAGGTGGAACGCATTGCGATCAACCAGGCGCATGATGAGGTTGTACTACTTGAAAAAAATAAACCGTACACCATACAGGTGAGCATGGCAAACCCATAGGAATTCCTAATTTTTTACGCCAGATTCTTCCTCCAAACGTTGTAAAACACCTGCATGCTAACCATTGACACATACGGATGACAACACTCTGATGAATCCAAGAAACAGAATCTGAGGAACTACCCTTACGTTTCTCAATGGAGCATTCGTACGAGTCATCCCTCTTTTTCTTGCACTTGACCCAGCTGCTCAGATGATTGGAATCAGCAAAAATGCAATTCTTACGAAAAAGGAAATAGCCGCACCGAAGCTGTCATCAGAGTCATCAATAGGGATAGTTTCGAAACATCTCGTAATATCTGCAGAAAAAACCGAATAAATCTTATCTGGAAGATTATAACAGTAGTCCTGAAAAGAATCAACCGACCACCAAATTGAAGTTTCTACACCATGGAAACGTTTGAGTCCATCAGTGATTTCTTTGCAGCGGGTCATGACCAGTGGGGTAAGGCACTTCATATCAGAATCACAAAGACAAGCAATCGGGGTGTGGAACGTAAACGAGGCATTTGTAAGCCATCTGAATGTGAGCTTATGATGCTTATACAATGCCATTATATATGGGATCCTCCCTGTGCCAACTGAGAGGTTTGGTAGCAATGCTACCAAGGAGCATTCAGCCTCCTTCACTTGGGAGAGCACTGATGGCTTCGAAATACACTAGAAACCCTATCAAGTGCAAGTTTTCGAATCAGGTGTATACAGACGAACGAAGGGGTGTTCGCAGACTTGTCGGTTCCTGCTATGAACACTCGTTTTGAAAGGAAGGACAACTCATTGCGGACTGCATAGTCATCCAGGGTGCACGGGGGGTCCCTATGTTTCCTAAGGGTTGCAAAACCCAGTTGCTTCCTAACTTCTCCCGTGACGAATTCAGAGGCCCTGGCAATCATACCTGGGGAGACAAACGTGCGACCAGAGAGAAATTTCACAACATCCCTCCATGCTTTTTGGAATTCCCGTAAGGCGACACTCGGGATACGTGGCTGCAGGGGGATATGGTTCAAACCCTGCGCAAGCAAATCCTTCAGTTTTGGGAGGATTGCGATCGAGGGGATAAGGGAGAGGACGTGGGTGGAGGGGGTCGCATAGGGTCGGGACATGCCCAAAGTGTAAGGGTGATGATAGGTTGAGAACCTGCTTGAACAACAAAAACACCTCTCCACCATAGAACAAGATTCCAACCACTGATCCAACA
Organism: Chara braunii; assembly: GCA_003427395.1. Taxonomy (NCBI): domain Eukaryota; kingdom Viridiplantae; phylum Streptophyta; class Charophyceae; order Charales; family Characeae; genus Chara; species Chara braunii. The sequence goes on along the minus strand of BFEA01000205.1, from coordinate 442,523 downwards.
CAAAACTGCAAAAAACAGCAGAAGGTTTAACACGACTGATTCCAAAGTGTTCAGATACGTTCACCAATAACTATAGCCGCTAGGAGAGCCCTAGCATGGACTGGAAAAAACATCAACAACTCTTTCAAGGATAGGCCGGAAACGGACGTTCTCCATGACCCGACTCGTGTAGCAGCTATGCACGAAGAAAGACTTGTCTGATGATCGGGTCTTGCGCCACTTCTCTCCCGGCGGGGTCACGAGTCATGACACCCTCGTGCTCCTGCAATCACGAAACAAACAAGACAGCTCAGTCTGCAAACAGGTTCGCCCTCGCTAAGTCCCTCATCCTCGGGCTCCTTCTGAGTGTCTTGCTGGAAGCTGATGTCTGAGCGTCGCTCAGAGTAGTGATGACCGAACTCGAGGGGGTGCTCTCGGCGCAGGCACCCGAAGATGTGTGTGCAGGTGTGGTGAGCAGGTCCTGAACCGCAGGCGCAATGTAGAACGTCAAAGTGGTTTGCTGCCCCTTTCTCGCCTTCTTCGTCGACGGAGCGGCTGCCAATTGCTCCTTCCTCTTCCTATCATTCGGGGACTGGATGTACCGGGTGGGAAAAATGAGCTTGGCCATGGTCTTCGGGAACTTGTGCAACATGATGTCCGGGTCACCGAGGATGTTCTTTGGACTTCTAGTGGGGTCAAGGATGACATTGAAGGCCATACTAACCATGATCCCCCTCATGTGGGAGAAGACAACCGAAGCGAGAATGGGGGTGCGCCACAACGTTTTGGCACGGTTTCTGAAAGCCCTTGCTCGAGCCCTCAGGGTCGGGGCTTGGGGGTAGAGGTACTGCAGGTCTGACATAAGATACCAAAGCACGTGGTCAAACCACGAAATATTCTTCCCGCAATCCCCCTTGTTCATCTGCACACATTGACATTTGAGATAGGGACGAGCAACATTCCAAATACGTTTGAGTTCAGCCATGGCCGATTGCACCCGGGGACCCAAAAATCCTCTAATAGCGAGGGTTGATGGCGTGATAGTGCACTTAGTTGGGTCAAAATCGCCCAGAACCGAAAGGTTCATAGTGTCTGCGGTCAGGGGGTAATCCCAAGTTTCGTGTTTCAGTGAGTGCTTTCTGATTACACGTCTTCATCTCATCCTCACCAAGGGATGCCAAGAAGCGGTATGCAACAGGGCTGATCGGTGCCAGGTAATTGAAGGTGTCAAGATCCCACAATCTATCTTCCACCCCCCTCGAGCGAGCCTCAACCCATCTCAGTGAGGCAGTGGGGAGAAATGCATTCCGGGTGTATTTATTCACCTTCACCCTATGGTTGGATGCGACCGCCTTTGCCCTCTGCGACCTGCTCTCGCTATAATCTTCCTATGGAATTCCTTCTCTGCTTCCGTAAGGGGGAGGGAATCATCCTCCTCCTCCTCCTCATCAGACTCACGCGTACCTGGTTAGTTTGTAATAGTTCGCGTGGAAATTCGAATCGGCGTGCCAGAGATCAACCAGAACCTTTTCCTTCATGGCGAGATCATCTCGAGTGCAGAGTTCTACAAGATCATCCTCTTGCTTTTGGTCATAGGCCTGAGTGACTAAGCGCTTAGAAAGCGCCGAAAAGGCTTGTTTATCGTGAGCAGTTCACAACAGGTCCGCCCAATCATTGAACGTAAGTACAGTGATGAGGGGAGGGGAAGGGGGGGAAATCCCCACTGAATAGACTTTCACAAACTCCAGGACCCTACTAAGAGCTAAAGAAATCAGCATTTGAGCCGGGCGGGAAGGAGCACAGAACGAATCAAGCCAAGCCATGCCTTCACCGAGCAGATTCGAGTACCATCCGTCGTTGGAAAACGAAGGCACTTGTAACAGGCACACAAGACACCATAGTAAGAACAAACCAACACCCAAATGCCCAAAGGAGAATATGTATTCAACCAGGTCCAAACCACTCCAAAGATGGTGAGAGGTTGATTGATAGGTAACCAGTGGGGGAACTAATTGCTCCGGAGGGAAGTTGACAAAGCATGACCGGGACAACAACATGTCGAAAGGGAGTCAGACCCCTTCGACGACAACTATGGGACGAACCCAATGTGTGTGTTTTACTTTGCGAGTCAAACCTCCGCGACTGTGTCACGGCATGTTGCGTCAAAACATCATGCGAGAAAAATGACCCCAGTCAAGCAGTTCCAAGATTACCCAACGAAGAACCACCACGAAATACCCTCGAAGCAAGTGGAAGAAGCCGGGTAAAATGCATATTGATCCGTCGGGAACACAAGGGTGAGGAATAATTATACTATGGACAAACATGTAAAATAATGGATTTGTTGTAAACTTCAAAACATAGTTATAAAATACAGGAGGGGGGCAGGGGATCATGGCAGATTCATCAAGTACACCAGACAAACAAGCGCAAACACATGCCAACCATGATTGCACCGAGAAGGACTGCCGCACACACTCATTTCTTGGAAAAAAAAGCTTGGTCACAAAGTCGGTACAGACGAAGATTCTTCCATATAACTCACTGACTCCATCAGTCTAACTTAGAACTCCAACCCCCAAATTTCCACAAGATGGTACGAGGGCAACGGGAAAAGTCCTCAGTATGAGCGAGCAACCCCACGACAAAACATCCACCTAAGAGTTCGATCGTCATGATAGCAATAGAAGCAAATAAGGCGGCCGCCCAGCACCGCACGACATCATCAAGGGAGAAAGGACAAGACGCATCCGCGATCAAGGGGGGGGCATAGTTCACGATCTTCCGTGCAAAGCACAGAGAAGACATGCTCGGCCCAAGACAACACAAAAAAGCTGCGCCCATTACAGTCCAAATCCAAAAACGATTGATCGATGATCCCCGGACGACACCCTCCTCCCCTCGTAACTCCCACCACGACTCTGAACTACCTCGCACCGCCGCCATAATGAACCACACAACGCTCCTCCCAAATCCTTGCAATGTCCACTTCTCGCCGCCGCATCCCACGCCGATCACTCCTCATCGTCCACCTCATGGGGAAACATCCACCTAGCAACACAAGCATCATTTGATTATAGGAGCTTCAAAAGCCGTTTTCCAGAGAAACACCCCTCTCACCCACTCAGAACGCAGTTCTCATGGAGGGTAGTAGAAACAGTAGAGTAATCGTCCTCCTCTATCCGCAACACCTCTCGGGGTAGCTCTGACATCAGGCCTTGCAGACGCGCGGGGGAACACACGGGGAAGACGTATTCACGAGCAAGCCCCTACAGATACAGGCCAAAGCTTCTCGGCTGTCCAGAAACGCTAGGAACGACAAAATGGTGAAGAGGGCGATCAAAGTGACGACAATACAGTAGGCTACCCCAAGCTCGTCCATGGCGAAGTGCTTCAAAATTCAACCCTGCAAAAGCATATTGACTCGTTCCTTCGACAACAACCATATATCCCTGGATCCAGCAACCAACCCAAACCCACACATACACGTCATACCAACACAACGAACAGTGATACTTATCACAGCCAGAACAAAGCCAATTACAAGGCCAATACATGTTCGTTAAAAAACATAAGACACCTTGTGCAGGAAAGAAGGGTTGGGAAACAACAAATAGAGAGCAAGTATCCCAATTCGGCCAAGCGGCCCCTATGATGCCGACGTATGGAAGGAGGGCGGTGGAAAGGCCCTAAAGTACTTTTCGCCGGCTTCCACCTTGCCGGCTCATTAGAGAGCAAAAACATCCTCCATTACGTTCCGAAAAGGGAATTGCGAGGATCCAACCTCGGGAAGAACGAGACCAATGCACGGGGGCGAGGGGGGAGGGGTGTGGGGGGTGGGGGTGGGAAGGAGGCGGAGCATTACCGATGCGCTCGCCATGCTTCGACAGGTGCGCCTCCAATGGACAGTACCACTCATGAAAACAACACCCAAAAGACACCAGCAACCACGACGCCTTGAAGATGACGACTACCACGGCCAAGTATTCTGAGCTATGGGAGGCGAAGCGACAGAACTACACCCTCACGCCGGTACGAGCACCATGACAGAAGATGCGTCCGGTGAAGGGTATAGGTCGTCGCTCCGGAAAAACGGAGAGGACGAATTGCTGACTTCGTAAGGTTATTATACATCAGTCAAGACGGGGAACAGGCGCTATTGCAGATTTGGCAGACCGATGCGTATCCCTCGTGTGGGTGGGTGTAAAAAAAACGCTACCTAGAGAACGGGCTCCAATGCGGCCGAGGAAAAATTTGTGGGCCGGGTATGCTTCCGTATATTATCACTCCCCTCGTGGGGGGTACACTCTCGTTACTTCATTGGGTGCAGCCTTAAAAAAAATCTTTTTCTCGGTGGTACTCAGGGAAAGGCTTA
>BFEA01000205.1:419172-431109 GCA_003427395.1 Chara braunii | reverse complement strand
AATTGCACATCGTTACATCTCTCTCTCTCTCTCTCTCTCTCTCTCTCTCTCTCTCTCTCTCTCTCTCTCTCTCTCTCTCTCTCGCTCTCGCTCTTGCTCTGTCTCTCTCTCACGTCGTGGCGCACAGCGGCGGCATGTGCAACGGCGTCCACCGTTAAATACCCTCGCGCCGCAGACCCCGCCACACGAAGATCCTGATTCGAAATGGACGCCCAGATAGCACCGTCGTGCACATCGACATCAGCCCAACCAATGCTCGCCCGGCCCCGCGAAAACGCGCACCCCGCACCGCCGCTTCGCTCACGCGCGCCAAAGAAAACTCCCCCAACGCCCGCTCCGTCTACTGGGTAAGTCGCACGCACGAAACGGCACAGTTCGCCCGACGCGGGCCGCGAAATCACGATCGCGTCGGAGGCGGATGACGAACGACTGGGCGCTGGTTCCGCGACAACTCCTCTTCGATTTTCCATGGGCCAGCAGCGGATGGCGCAAGACTGACCGCTCGTCCCGTGCTATCGCCTACCTCGATTTTTCGTGGGCCCACCGGACGTCCTTCTGCCGTGACCTCGGACCTGACACTTAATCAAGAAAAAATATCCCCCTCTCTCCCCCCCCCGCAAGAAAATTGAATTTTGAAAATTTTAATATTAAATGTGTAATTATTTTAATTAAGTAAATTTTAATCATGAAAATAAAACTTGATAAAATTTTAATTTGGAAAGAAATAAATATTTAATTAAAGATTACTAGAAATTTGCAAAAATAAAATCAAGTAAAGTTGAAATGCAATCAGACTCGACTTATTCACACTTTTCATGCACGTGAACAGCAACACACAACTGGCGACATGCGCCCACACAGTACACAGAGATATGTCTTCCAGGTAGGTTTGCTTCCATTGGCTATGGCGACTGAGCGCCCAAACAACTCACTTTTCACACTCTGGATCGCCCTGGATGTCCCACACGCAACTCTGTAACCACACGCAACACACACACACACTACTACAGCTGTGGCAGCGCTAGCTGCCACTACTCTAGCGCTATACTACACTCCTCTGCCCACTTCATCTTCGGGCACACTGCAGACCTCCTCGCACTAGCTGCTGAGGCAGTGCTTCCGCATGGCATCCGCAGGAATGAATGAATGGCTGGACGCGGCCTCTTGATTTATACTTCTGCGCTGCGTTGGTCTGCCTTGTGTCCCTTGGCCCTTGGTGCACACAGTCCCAGACGGTACTTGCTGGACAGGACCGGACTGCTTAAGTGGGACTGTTGACTCAGCGAGGTGGCCTACCACCACTTGACCACTTGCCTCTGTTCAACACAGGATCATTCCGAAAGGCCACTTCTCGAACCCTCTGACTTGGCCTTAAGGTACTGTAGCAGCTACAACTTTGCCCCTTCAGGTAAGCAGCAGCTACGACCTTGACCCTTCAGGCATCCTACAGCTACGACTTCGGAACTGTCTAGACTCCTACTCTACAGGTCTACAGTTCGATTCCCTTCTACCCTGTGACCTACGACAATCTACCTACCATTGGCATTCCTACAGGTCACAGGTTCAAATCTACGGGTTGACATCAATATTGTACACAGGTAAGATGGGGAACTAGGGATCGAGCCCTGGGATCTGCATTCGCTACAGCGAACTGGTGAATACCGTTTCACTCCCGCCGGCCTAAATTCGAGGTCCTGCGAGAAAATTTCAGTCCAAGGCAGGACCTTTACCCCTCTGCTGTCTCTCGTAGGCCCGGACTATATCGGGAGCTGTTTCTAGAAGTTCAGATCTTGTAAACCAGCGGTCGTCTTCCGGTTCCTGATAACTAAAATGAACCTTGTACTGTTTCTGTGGATGACCCCTACCTCCAGTTCTGAATACATCTTCAGCCACTATGCCATCGATGTCATACCTTCCATCCATATCGGGCGGTATCATAGATCTACGGGATGGAAACTGATCACTTGTTTGACAACGTAACAACTTCGACGCATGGAAAACTGGGTAAGTATGGAGGTGTGCTGGGAGTTCTATAGTATAGGACGGTCCATCTTCGCCGCCCTTGACTTCCAGAATAGGCTCCGGTCCTCTATATGTGGGCAGTAAYTTCTGCGAGATGTTCTCCTCAGGCGCAAATTCTCTAGTACGGACCCAGACTAAGTCGCCTACTTGAAACTGTGAAGGGCGACGATGTTTTATGCTGGGCTTTCCCGAGGTTCTCTACGACAGTAGCTAGTTCTTTCTCGTGCTGTACAACAAACTCCCTGGTCCCGGGTGGTAATCTGTGAATCTGATCCCGGTTGAGTCCTTCAAATGGTATGCGCGGTCTAAAGGACTTGTGCAGTTCGTTGGGAGTGCGGCAGGTGGACAAATGCACGCTGTTATTATACGCACTAGCTACTTTAGGCAACATCTCGTCCCAGTTAATGGCCTAATGTACATGCACAAAAATTGCTATAGGATCTTGTTCATTTGCTCTGTTTGACCGTTAGTCTTTGGATGACGGTCGGGCGACATCAACAACTTAGTTCCATATACTCCCATTAGTTCTTGCCAGTTCTGGCTAGTAAAGGGACTATCTCTATCGCTAACTATAGACAGTGGGATTCCATTCTCGCTCACCCAACAGTCAAAGAATCTTTGTATGACTAAATCAGTACGTGCTTATGAAGGCAAAGGAACAAAAACTGCGTACTTACTGAAACGGTCAACTACGACCATGACTTGGCTCTTGCCATCCCTCCTCTCGACTTGAGTGTCCATGAAATCTACGGACACTGAGTCTCCCTGCTGATCCGGAATGGGCAAGGGTCTGAGAAGGTCTAACGGGGCACGCGTAGTAGTCTTGTTACGCTGGCAGACTTTACAACTGCGAACATACTCTACGCAGTCATTCTTCATCCCTGGCCAGGTATACGCKCGCATCAGATTGGCTAMAGTCTTCTGCCAACCAAAATGACCCTCTGTGTCGTGGCMTWCTCCCAAAATCAGRCTACGAATTTCTTCGTTACTGGGAATGMACAGGCGGTCAAAGACATTAGTCTTCTCGAAAAGCAACCCTTCGGTAGTGCGGTAGTTCGGCTCAGTCTCTGGGGCCTCTTTGACTTTCTTAAGGAGGTCATTATAGATAGGGTCCTGCGCGTAAGCTTCTCTAACCTTTTGTTGCAGGTCCTGCCCTATATCGAGATAGTGCACTATTGCCCCAAAGTAATCTGCCCTCCTACTCAGAGCGTCCGCAACTACGTTGTACTTCCCTTTGACAGACTTGAGCTCAAAGTCGTACTGATCTATCTCGGCGGCCCACCTAGTAAGCTTAGGTGTCATCTTGGCCTGCATCTTTAACCATCTCAATGTCTCGTGATCCGAGTAGACTTTGAAGTGCCTCCCAAGTGTTTTAAGGCTTGCCTGAGAGCGTAGAGTTCCCTCTCATAGGTGGATGTCGCGACCTTCTTTGAAGGCATCCTGGCAGACATGAACTCTATGGGTCTATACCCATTGCCATCGTCTTGCTGCAGCACCTCGCCTATGCCGTATTGACTCGCATCGGTCGTGACGACGAAAGGCAAGGATGGATCGGCGACTTTAAGGACTGGATACTCTATCAATGCCTGCTTTAACTTTTTCATGGCAGACGTACAATCCTTATCCCACTTCTAGATGGTCTCCTTTCTTAGCAATCTGCGAAGGGGCGCATCGATGGTAGAGAAGTTCCTCACGAACTTCCTATAGTAATTAGCTAAGCCCAGGAACGAGCGCAACTCTGTCAGCGTACGTGGCGTGGGTCAATCTCTAATCGCTGCGATCTTGCTATCCTCTGGCTTGACGCCGTTCCCGTCTAAGACGTGGCCTAAATACAAAACTTGGGTCTTTGCCCAATCGCACTTCTTTACATTGATCTTGAAGTTAGCTCCCTCATCTTTTCCAAGACCTGCCTGAGATGACCCTGATGCTCGTCGAGGGTCTTACTAAACACTAGAATGTCATCTAGGTACACTACGACAAATCTATCTAACCATGGCCTAAACAAATCGTTCATACAACGCTGGAACGTAGCTGGCGCATTGGTTAGTCCAAAGGGCATCACTATAAACTCATAATGCCCGTACCTAGTCCGGAAGGCTGTCTTATATTGATCATGAGGATGTACCTCTATCTGATGATATCCGGATTTTAAATCTATCTTAGAGAAATACTTGGCCCCCTGCACTCAATATAAGAGATCGTCTATCATCGGCAGTGGCTCCACATTCTTCACTGTAATAGCATTCAGACCCCTATAGTCTTTGCACATTCTCAGTTTTCCCTCTTTCTTAGGAACAAAGAGGACAGGCGCTCCGAAAGGAGACGAACTGGGCCTAATCCAACCCTTCTCGAGGAGCTCGTCTAATTGCTTGCGAAGCTCCTCTAACTCCCGTGGGGACATCCTATACACAGCACCCTTAGGAGTTCTACTGCCAGGCTCTATCTCCATACGGTGCTGGATGGGCCGTGGCACCATTCCTGTCGGCGGCTCAGTTAAATCCTTAAACTCCTACAGCAGCTTGGCAATTGCAGGGTCCATCGGCTTTTCTTCCGTAGGCTCGGTCACCGGCCTAACATAGGCAGCAAAGACCTGTTCCTCCAGTTTTTCCTTTTTTACTAATCTGGCGAATGCAGATGCACTAAGGCAGCAATGTGCCAATGGATTCTCTACTCCTGACACGTGGAACAGGCGGGCAGTCTTAGCCTCGCCTGAAAGACTAGGGAGCCTACACTCGTGCTCCTTCAAATGGAGCGTGGCCCCGGCTGCCTCTCCCCAATCCATTCCCAGAACAATATCAAACGGGAGGCTGTCTTCTACGAGGAGAGTCAGGGAGTGGAGGACCTTCTCCACTTTYCCATTTTTCTCTAGGCGGAAATACGCCTGGACTCCCTCTATGTAATCCTCTACAACCATGGTACGATTGTCCGCGAGGATACTAACTATGGGGTCTGTCAGTTTTTGGACTTAAAGTCCCAGCCTCAATTTCTGCAGTGCTTTCTTACTAATATAGCTGCGGGTGGCCCCTGAGTCTACTAGGGCCCCTACTCTACCTCTAAAAATCTTTGTATCTAGTAAGATCAGCTTCCCTTTATTCTCCTTTTCATCTTGGCCCAGGCGGGCCTCCTCTCCTTCAACTCTTCGGCCACGCCTGTGAGGGAGGTGTCTAGAGAGACTCTAACACAAGCAGTCTCTCGGCAGCTATCTAGACACCGGCCTGCGACCTCTGCCATAGGCACATGTGGTGTGGGAGTCTCCTGCCGGCTAGCGCTATGTTCTCCACATGGACTGATGGTAGGGGCAGTTGCTACCCCTACCGGCGGCTGCCTTTTGGCCTTTGGGCAGCCGTTCGGGTCTCTCGGTACTTAGGACAGTATTTAATGATATGGCCCGGGTCACCGCAGAAAATGCACTGGCCCCGGTCCAATCGTTGTTGCCATAAAGTCTGGTCCAGACCCAAAGTTTCCCAGGGCCTACCCTGCGGTAGCCCCGGGTGCCATCCTCCTACCCTATAGGGACGGCTTTGCGGGGGACCTTGACCCCTGCCTCCCGCTTTGCGGTTTCCTCCTCTGCTGCCAACCCCTTGATCGACCTGAAACCGACTCCCTGAGGCCCGGCCCCCTTGGCCCTGGCCTCGTCCTCCTTGTGGCCTCCCTCAAGCCGCGACAGCAGCGCAAGTCCTCCCCTGGCCCACACCGCTGTCCTCCTCCTCTAACCCCCACTCGATTTGTTCGTAGGGGATCTCATCCACACCACCCTCGTCTAAGGTCAGGACAAGGCTGTCCTTGGTCTTTACCTGCCCTGAGATAGTGCGTCCTTTCCATTGCTTTCCTCTGTCTAAGTCCTTGTGCCAAAAGGTAGACAGGGACACAGACTTCGCTTCAAAAGCCACCAGCTCACGGCTAAGGGAATCGTAAGTGGTGGCAGGATCTTCGCTCTTCGCGAAGAACTGCCCTCGAAAGGCTTCGGGCATAGCCCGATAGAAGAGATTGACCAATTGGGCCTCTGTGATCCCATGGTCAGGGACGGCCACCAATTCATCCATCGTACCCTTGAGCGCCCTGACACTCTTCCATTTACGAGCGTGGATGGTCTGGAGCTTGTCTGAGGCCTTAACACTACGAGCGACATCAGCAAATCGCTCGCGGAGCAACTTCAGGAATTCGGTGAGGGACGTAAACGAGGAGTACGCAACGGGATCGTCACTACAGTTGGCAGCGCGAACTAGGGACCTTGCAAAACAGGCGGCCTCATCTCTCAGCGCGTGGATCGCAATCAAGACCTGCTGATCCGGGAAGACCTGTTGCAAGTGCACATAGGTCTTAACGTTAGCTTCCCAATTGTCAAAGTTCTCTTCCCTTTTTCCACTATAGGAATCAGGGAATTTGACCTTGACCGGTTCCCGGCGAGGAGGACGTGCTTCCTCCTCCTTGGGGGATGCCGCCTTGACGCCCTCAATGGCGCCAGCACAGAACCGCTCGGTCTTGTCGAGGCGGTGACCCACCTCGGCTCCAACAACGCCTACCAACTCATGGGCGAAGTCCCGAAAGCCCAACTTTATTGACAGCACAGCTGTGTTGACTCCTGCTAAAGTCATATTGCTCCGCCTCAATTCGTGCCAGGCGTGCAACGTTTCGACCTATGACTCGCATTTGAGCTGGGATTTCGGTCTGGGCGGCTAGTTGCTCTTCTATCTTTTTTACTTCCTCTAATTCTTTTGCCGCCTCCACTGCCTTGTGAACTCTTCTCTTCTTCTCCCTCATCACTGCTAGTTTTCACTCCATCCTCTTCTCGTCTTCCAATGCCTGTCGTCTGAGGGGATCTTTCTCCGCATCCCAAGCCTTCATGGCAGCCTCTTGCTCATCTTGTGGGATGTACATGCTAACTTCCTCTTCTCCCACAGACAGGTTGGCAACCCATTCGGATATCCTCTTCTCCAGTTCCCCATCGTTGCTGCCACTGTGCTGCCCACTCCTCCTTTGCAGTGGTGGACCTTCCTCCTCTTCCTCGTCCACCTCTTTCAACTTCGCCTCCTCTTCCTTCTTTATTCTTCTCTTTAGCCATCTATTCTATCTTCTTCAATTTGGCCGCCTGCTCCTCCTTCAAGGCCTTCTTCTTGGCCTCCTCCTCCTTCCTCTCCTGCAGAATGGCGGCCATCTTCTCCTCCTCTTCCTTTGAATATGGCTTGGTGGAAGTACCACCCCGGGTATCTACTCTACACGTCATCGCGTGCCAGAACCCCGGAGGAAAGAGGAGGCACCAGAGGGTCCCCCAGAGAGAGAACCCAACCAGCAACCCATACATCGGATAGTCGTCCATCGTGGTGGTAGGTGCACGACAAGAGTCCCACTCCTTACCACTTGGACCTACCCGGACACAGACCTACTGACTGACTTTCTAAAGACCACTAGCTGTCACTACAGAACCAGCAGGTGATCAGGAGGTATTTAAGGAGATCCCCCAAACTCCGCAGGAATTCTTTAACGTCGCAACAGGACGACGCGATCAGCTTGGCTCCTCTGGCGATTTCAGCCCACAACTCAGCCCGTCCAGCCTCCTGCGCCACACCGAGAAGCCCGCCGGTCGGTACCGGTCCTTGGAGGGGTTCGTGTCCCTCGGGTCAGTCGAGTCGTCAGACACGGATCATCAGCCTTCTGGGTCCGGTAGGGGAGTGGCTCAACCAGGCCTCAACACTTAAAGACGGCCTTCGTTTCAGCCTACAACTCGGAGTTCAGACCCTCTATGCTGAACTCAGTAGACCTGCCGGACAGTACCGGTCATTGGGCTAGACGAGTTGTTTAACGAGCGCTCGCCGCTCATGCCCAGGTCTCCAAATGCCAGAGTAGAGCTTTGGTCCTACTAAGCCCGTGCAGGTTTGGCAGCAAGGCCCTATCCTTCATCCACAGAGTCCTAACACCTAGGACAGAAGAGACTCAATGCAGAAAGAGTAGACAGACAGACTCAGCAAGTACCGTGGGGTAAGTGCACATCCACAGGGTAAGGGGATAGGCTAAGGGCTCAGCGAGATATCACCAACTCTAGCTTGGTCAAAATCTTGGTCAGCAGCTCCGGTCAACGCCTTGGTCAATGCTGAGTCTACGTGGACAACCCCGAGTCAATGCTTGGTTAACCACCTTGGTCAACGCCTAGTCAACCCTCTGGTCAACGGTATGGTCAACTCCCGGTCAATCCCTCACCTCGGCTATGGCTGCCGGCACCTTCACCTTCGTCATCCTCGCCGTCTACTTCCCCTTCCTTCACTTTCTTTCTTCTTCTCTATCTTTTTTTTTTTTTTTTTTTTTTTTTTCCCCCTCGGTTATGTTTGTCTTCTTCTTCAATCTCCTTCTTCCACACTTCTTCTTCTCTCTCCTTAGTCCCTCCTTCTCTGTCCTCCCTTTCTCTCTCCTCCGATACTCTATGTTGATGCTCCGCGGCTATGGCCGCTGCCTTCCTTCTCCATCGGACTCCGCAATCTCGCCTTACAGGTAAGTGACAACCAATCTTGGATCGCTCATCTCTCTCTCTCTCTCTCTCTCTCTCTCTCTCTCTCTCTCTCTCTCTCTCTCTCTCTCTCTCTCCGTAGCGGTATCTTCAGCGCAGCAGGTAAGTAACCAATTTTGTATCGCTCATCTCTCTCTCTCTCTCTCTCTCCCTCTCTCTCTCTCTCTCTCTCTCTCTCTCTCTCTCTCAATCTTCCTCTTCGTCGTGTTCCTCTTGATGCAGGTGCGCAACGGCTTCTTCCACCAAAGGTCCGCTATGGCGGACTATCTCCTCCAGCGACCACCTCAGTTATGGCGCCTCAGCCTGCACACGACGGCGCGTGGAACAGCGGGTACCTGCTCCGATACCAGTGCAATCAGACTCGACTTGTTCACACTTTTCATGCACATGAACAATGGCACACAACTGGCGACATGCGCCCACACAGTACACAAAGATATGTCTTCCACGTAGGCTCGCTTCCACTGGCTATGGCGACTGAGCGCCCAAACAACTCACTGTTCACACTCTGGATCACCTTGGATGTCCCACACGCAACACACACACACACTACTACAGCTGTGGCAGCGTTAGCTGCCACTACCCTAGCGCTATACTACACTCCTCTGCCCACTTCGTCTTCGGGCACACTGCAGACCTCCTCGCACAAGCTGCTGAGGCAACGCTTTCGCATGGCATCCGCAGGAATGAATGAATGGCTGGACGCGGCCTCTTGATTTATACTTCTGCGCTGCGTTGGTCTGCCCTGTGTCCATTGGCCCTTGGTGCACACAGTCGCAGACGGTACTTGGTGGACAGGACCGGACTGCTTAACTGGGACTGTTGACTCAGCGAGGTGGCCTACCACCACTTGACCACTTGCCTCTGTTCAACACAGGATCATTCCGAAAGGCCACTTCTCGAAACCTCTATCTTGGCCTTTCGGTACTGTAGCAGCTACGACTTTGCCCCTTCATGTAAGCAACAGCTACGACCTTGACCCTTCAGGCATCCTACAGCTACGACTTCGGAACTGTCTAGACTCCTACTCTAGAGGTCTACAGTTCGATTCCCTTCTACCCTGTGACCTACGACAATCTACCTACCACTGGCGTTMCTRCAGGTCGCAGGTTCAAATCTACGGGTTGACATCAATACTGTACACAGGTAAGATGGGGAACTAGGGATCGAGCCCTGGGATCTGCATTCGCTACTGCGAACTGGTGAATACCGTTTCAGAAATGAAAATTAAACATTTAATCATAATATAATTAAATAATTCTATGAAATTTAATCGGGAGATTTCAGTATCATTTCGCGATCATGACGTAAGTATCAGATTAATGGTAGTTAAAATATACACAATTTGCTTCAAAGATTCAGGCTTTGATTGCGAAAAGATGCAATTGGCAAGAAGTACAAGTTTCGTGAAGTTGCAGTTTGAAGGTGGTCGTGCTCACGCCCGATCTGCCCTAGTTAGGCTTGGTGCCTGGCTGGCGCTACTATTCGTTGGAGATATAGGTTGTTATATATAGATTTAGGTTAGTCAAATTTGAGCCTATTAAGGTTAATCGAGTTTTCGCGAATTACCCCGATTACGCAAATTCGAAGATGGCCGAAACCTGACTTGATCAGCAACGAAAAGAAGGAAACTTAGAAAACTTTTGCAACTTGCGAATAATGATAAGAGAGTAGAGGTGAAAACAATCAATCAATCAATCAATTGGCTAATCAAGCGTTGGTCGAGCAGCTTGATTCATCAATCGATCGATTGATGATGAGTCATCCAATGCTGGTCTGCTCCGATACCGAACTGTTGCATACTCGTGAACACAGACATAAGTATGGCGCAGATCCCCAGAACCGGCTAGATAATACAGAGCAATTACAATTCCAGCGGAAGACTTGATACACATGGATTGACTCAGATCTGACTCAGGCCGCAACAAATCCTTCACAAACATGCATCGGTGGTGTGAAAGCCTTAGCCTTGGACATGGAAGAAAGGGCCAGGGTCTGATCTCATCCACAGAGGAGGAGAGACGGACGAGAGGGAAGATGACGTCAACTCAATGTCTCCAAAAATAGTATCTCGAAATGTCATAATCGACCTACGGGTCTGAACCGACGTGACCCCTGACCCTAGGCCTGAACTAAGCCTAACTACGGAGCCGGGCCCTAACTGGGGCCCCTGTGGTGTTAGAATGCCACATCCCCTTTGCAGTTACGTTTTCAACTGTGCATATTCTCATCTGAGTAATTTCGAGTATAAATTTTTTAATTTCGGGAAATTTTTACTCGTCGGGAAAAAAACAAAAAATATTGTTTCTCGCAGTTCTATTATTTTTACCAGCTAAGTGCCCGCGGTGCGGGCTATGCCTGCAAAAATAAGAAATGTTAAAAAAAAACAATTTACAAGGTAATAAAGGCCCCAAACTGGCTACTAAGTTCGAGTTAAACTGACGAATTAAAAAAGTGACAAATTGAAGAAAAAAAAAAGTAGGAGAAAGGGCGAGAGGAGAGAGAGGCAGACAAAGAGAAACAAAGAGAGAGAGAGAGAGAGAGAGAGAGAGAGAGAGAGAGAGAGAGAGAGGAGCAACTTGAGAGCAAAGAATAGAGAAAGACCAACACGAGTATACAAAGAAAAAAAGTTTAATATGAAGATTTATCGTTCCGTTAAAGTCAGCAAGTGCCCGCAGTATGATCAAGACACAATTATTGCGTAATGGAATCCACCTTGACTTGAAAAAACACAATGGAAGTAGTCCGTAGGACTCATTCTCCTCACCTCAGCACGAGGCCCAGATCTGAGAAGTAGGCGTTGGCGCCACCGCAACAACATTGCACCACCCCCATAAATGGGTTTATGTGGCGTGCCACACCTCACCCCAGCCAGCCTCAAAGGTTGTGGTTCCAAGAAGAGCCATTCCTAGAATTGAGGTTTGGCAAACCATTGATGGCCTCACCTTTCTTCTCCTCTTTTGCTTGGGCGACTTTGATGAGATGGGAGCAAAGGGTATCAATGAAACACCCGCGGACGCGTCCGCGGGGTCGAGCTCGGAGGGCGTCCGTATATACGGCCGTGTCCGCGGACGTCAATTTGCCACATTTTTAAGGGGTTGTAGGGATTTTTAATAATCCCTACAACCCCATATATTTTTTTTGGAAAAATATTTTTTTATAAAAAATACAAAATAGAAAAGGTGGAGAAGAGAAATTGAAAAAGAAATTTAAAAAAAAGTTTTTTTTTTGGGGGGGGGGGTTTGGTTGGCAGTTCTTTGTATTCTGCGTGTTTACTTTTTTTTTTGTTTTTGTTTTTTTGTCCTAAGGAAACAATCAACGAATGGAAAAGAAATATATATCTTTCTTTTTCCGGGGTCTTTTAATATGTGTTTGAACGTGTGTGTGTGTGTGTGTGTGTGTGTGTGTGTGTGTGT
>BFEA01000205.1:378397-390103 GCA_003427395.1 Chara braunii | reverse complement strand
CTGAAATACTCCACGGGGTGCTAGTCGTCGCCGTCGTGCTGTTCCAAGACGGCCCCAATGCCATAGCCGGAAGCGTCCGTAGTCACTCGCGTTGGTAGGGTGGGGTCATAGATGCTAAGGACGGGTGCCATGAGCATAGCCGTCTTAAGTGCTTGGAATGACCGGCGTGCGTCGTCATCGAACACGAATGGCACCTTTGGCGACTGTAACCTCGTCATAGGTGCAGCAATCCTGGAGTATCTGGTGATGAATCGCTGATAGTAGCCCGCCAATCCCATTAATGAACGAACGTCCGTGGTGTTGGTGGGCTCGGGCCATACTCGTAGGSCCTCGATCTTRTCCKCAAGCGGACGGATGCCTTKCGGCKTCACATAGTGTCCCAAGTACTCTAGCTCCTGCCGCACGAATTCGCACTTGTCGCGGTTGGCTTTGTACTTGGCTTGTCGTAGCCGCTCCAAAACGGTGCGCAGGTGTTCCACATGCTCCTCCAAATTCCGGCTGTACACCAGGATGTCGTCGAGGAAGATAAGTACGTATCGATCCAGCATGTGTCGGAACTCCGTTGTCATAGCCGCTTGGAAAGTGGCCGGGGCATTCGTAAGGCCAAATGACATGACCAGCCATTCGAAATGCCCATATCGCGTTTTAAACGCGGTCTTGTAGCGATCCTCCTTGCGAATCTCAAGTTGGTGGTACCCTGACTTGAGATCCAGCTTGGAGAAGAACTTGGCGCTGCCTAGTCGCTCGAGAAGATCATCGATGCGTGGAAGAGGGCCGACGTTCCTGATCGTCTGCGCGTTGAGCTTGCGATAATCGATGCACAATCGCATGTCCTTGTTCTTCTTCCGAACGAAGAGGACAGGAGCACCGTATGGCGATGAGCTAGGCCGAATCCAGCCTTTCTCTAGAAGATCTTCGAGTTGTGTAGATGCAACAGCGTGGAGGTACGGCCCCGTCCTCGAGGATGATCTCGTGGCGGATGGGCCGATCCGGTACTACTCCGTGCGGGCTTTCGAACACGTCGCTGTAGGCGTCGAGAAGTTCGGTGATGCGTGGATCCGAAGATGAGTCCGTCGATGAAGCGTCTCGGGGCGGGAGGGCGTGGAGAAAACACCCCCATCTCCTCGATGTCGTCTCTGATGATGGATGCTCGCATGCTTGCGGCGGATACCACGTGGCAGCTGATCGAAGGATGAGGAAGAGGTACTGTGCCTGGAACTAATACTCCGTTCCGATCGCGAATGTGAACGGTGCGGTGGAAGAAGTTCACCGGGTGATCCTCGCTTCGCAGCCATGACATGCCCAAGATCATGTCAAATTTGGTGTCCAGGATATCAAAGGACACCGCGTCACTTGCGTGAGGGGCAAAGTACACGGGGACGGCGTCAATGCACCGGTGGATGGACTTGTGCGTATGACCGTCTGCCAAAGTGACTTGCGTAGGCTGGGACTTCCTCCGGACACGTGGGCCAAGGCCGGCGCGCACCATGAAGTTCTGGCTGATGTAGTTGCGAGATGCTCCGCAATCGATCAAGGTGTTGCAGGTCGTCTCTCCGATTTGAATGCGTACATATAGCAACGGTGCGTCGATGTCGTCGTACCGTTGCATCTTGAACTCGCGGTAGATCTTCGCAATGTAAGCGTGAAGGTCGACAACCTCTACTCCGGCGTCCATCAACGGAGTTGGTACTGCAGTGTGCAAGTAATCTCGCAGTTGTGCCATGAGCACATTGCAATGCGGTTTCGGCAATCGTCCGGTCTGGGGAACGGGCATCCATTGGAAATCCGTGAACGTCAGTGGGTCGAGCACCTCAAGTCTTGACCACGACGATGAATCCCCAGCGATAGATAGCGGCGAAGCTGCCGAATCGGTTGCCGATGGTGATGAAACCGTGCATGCGGTAGATGGTTCCAGCGGTGGGACCAAGTGGACAACATAATCCTTGTAAGTGTGCCGAGGACTTGCGACATGCGCGTCCTCCCCAGATGTGTAGGAGGCCGCTAGCAAGGCGGTCAAATCTGGCAGAGTGAGAGGTGGAGTCGCCTCACCTCCTGCGCAACTCAGTTTCCCAAGTTAAGACGAGGCCGCACATCCTCCTTGGCCTGATCTTGGCAAATGGAGGTCTTGTGCTTGGTGCTGTTGCACCAGTAACAGCAACCGTAACAGTTGCGGTACTTGTACTTGGCCTCAGTTAAGCCGATTTTGACCCATGGTGGTGCTGGCTGTCCGTTTCCGGCCTGCGATGCTGGTTTCGCCTTCCTGTTCACTCGGGGCTTGTTGCTTCGCGGCTGGACAACAGCCACCTGATCTCCCTCACGTGATGCTGGAGTGGCTGCTTGGTCTTCTCCACTGTTCGATTGGACTACAGCGAACTGCTGCTGGCGCGGACCAGTTCGTACCTTCTCCACATAGGTTGGCTGCCACGTTGACTTCTCGTGTGCGGCCGCCCTGTTGGTCTTGATGATCTCTCTCGCCTTGTAGATGATCTCTGCGAAAGTGTTGTACTGCTCGCGATCACCAAGTGCGAGGCTGAGAGCGGCGCATGACCTGTTGTAGAACTCACGGCGCAGATGCGGAAATGGCAAGTCCAGATCGGGCGTGGCCACGATCTTCTGCCAATCCGTGAGCCAGTCACGTGTCGGTGTGCTCCCTTGAGCCATCGCGAAGATGCGGTTGATGGCGAGCGCGGGTGCGTCATCCACTATGAACCGCTTCTTCCATTCCTTTGTCATATCCTCCCAGGTGACCTTCTTATGCAGGTCTGAAACCTGGACGCCGTGGATGGTTGCCATGTGGTTGAGCCAGATTTGACATCCTCCCTTGGTGTTGATGAATAGAGCACTGATGAACAGATGGTCAGGGACCTCGTGGATCCCCAACTCCGTTGTAAATCCTTGCCACCAAACGACCGGGTCTTGATGTGTGTAGTCATCAAATTTCTCGATGCGGAACATCGGCATCTTGTATGGCCTTGCCGAGCTGTTGTTGTGGCTGTGGTCGGTCGGCTGTTGCTGACTGATCTTAGTGTCCAGCAACTCGAACCGCTGGCTGATGGTTGCCGGCTCTGTGAAGGCACTTATGTCTCCTAGCATTGCCACTACGTGGTCAACGCGTTCCTCCAGTTGGCGGCTAGAGGATGCACTGCTGGAAGCCCCAGCATCTGGTCCTGGGACAGCTTGTTCCAGGTCCAGTACACGGACATCTAGTACCCGTGTGGCATCCTCGTGCCGAGTCTTATGGTTCCGCACGGCCCGCTGGAGGTTCGCCAGCTCGGACTGTAGGTGGTTACAAGTATAAACCAACCTGGTCACGAGCTTGGCCATGAACTCCTTATGCTTCTCTTCCGGTGTTGGTTCGTCGCCGTTCGGTTCAAAGAGCCAGAACTTGAGTCTGTCGATGTTGCTGGCTTCATGCCGCTGCAGCAGATCCTGGGCTTCCTTGCGGCGAGCTTGGGCATCTGCGTCTGCTTCGGCCTGTAGCCGCAGCTTCTCTACTGTTGCCTCTTCTTCAGCCTGTAGCTGGGCAGCCTTGACTGCCAGCTGGCTTTGTTCCTCAGCCTCGATTGCAGCGAGCTGAGCCTGGAAGCGCTTTTTGTAGTCGGCAATGGGCTCATTGGCCAATTGGCCTGGCAGGCCCGTCATGTTGCTGATGTGGCACTGTGTCTGACGTGTTACTGTACCAACCCGAAAATGCATGCAAAGGGTGGGTGGGAGGGAACACGCAGGTAGGAAACCAACCCAACAATACTTTCCTCCGGCCCTAATCAACAGATAAAAAATAAAAAAATAAAAGAGGACTAATTCCTTTTTTTTTTTTTTGTACATCTGTCGATCTATTATGAGTGAGACATGTCAGAAGAGTACTATGAACGAGATCTAGGCTAGGTTCCGCAAAGTTTCGGCTCTTGAAAAAGACGAAGTGTTGGTAGGCTCCGCAAGATTTCGGTTTTCAAAAAATAATTGCGAGATAGAATGGAAATTCGATTTTCAGAAAAGAATAATTTCGGTTTCCGAGAATATGACCACTTCTATCGTTATCCCAATCTGCCTAGAAAACGAAATACTAACTTCAGAGATTTCAGCTATGTATGCGAAATATCAGAGAAACGAAATGCTACTATCGGGAATTTTCAGACAAAACGAAATGCGATTTATCAGAAATTTTCAGATATTTGTTACGTGAAAACGAAATACTAATATCAGAAATTTCCAGGTAAAACGAAATGTGAATATCAGAAATCTTCAGATAGTTGTTGCGAGAAAAAAATTTTCAGAGATTTGACGAAGTCCTACTTGCGTTACTAATGAGCGATCAATAGATCGCAAGCTGGCTACTTGATTGAGTGGGTCCTCTGAATGAGAGGTCCGCTCCGATACCAAACTGTTGCATACTGTAACGGTGCAGACCAGAACAAGAACCGACCTTTCAATACAAAGTATAAGATAGCACAGCGGAAGACTTAGATACCAATGATCCGAACAATCAATATTGCAATGCAGCCCCAAACATACATCATCATCATCATTCCATGGTGTGAAGGGGTCTGGCGCTTCACACAGGAAGACTGCGCCAGCCCCAACCATACACAGACGAAGGAGATGGGGGTTAAACGAAGAAGAGGGGAAGAGGGGAATGTCGTCAACACCAAGTGTTTAGCACAGGCCCAAATAGTCCCTCGTCGAAATGTCTGAATCCCAAATGTCGAGTCTGGATCCAATGTCGTCAAGTCTCAAGTCACAACTCTCTCTCTCTCTGTAGTAGTCCGCTGAGGGCCTAAAAATAGCCCAGGGCCTAAGAATAGCCCTCCGTTTCAGGCTGGAAAAACTCTGGGTCKGAAAGACCCAGAAATAGGCTGAAACGGAGTAGGGCCTGCAGGCCCTCGTTTTTCAGTTTTCAGGCTGAAACAACCGGGGCCTGTAGATCCTAAGTCTTAGGCTTTTAGGCTGAATGTCCGGGACGGGTCCTACAGGGCCCGTGTGGCCACGCAGTATGCCACAGGTTAGCTGCCGAAATTGAGCACTTTTGCTTGTCACCTTTTTTTTTTTTTTTTTTTTTTGTGTGTGTCCGGCTGCTTATCACTGTTTTCTGTTTAATGATATATAGTTGATTATCGCTTGTAGTAAGACAAAATCGAAAGTTTTTAGAAAGGCGAAATTGCATGCTTCGCCAACGGGCCTAGCGCAGTTGGCACACCAATGCAATGCTGAAATACAGTGCGAAGAGGGAATGTACTTCAATGCAGGTGCAAAAGATGAACAGGAGAAAATAACTGGGTCAGCTCAATGATGATATCTCAAGGTCTTCCTTCACCTTTTTGACTTCTGACTCTTCTGAGAAATAATAATAATAATAATGAATTGAAATTGCAGTGTCGCATGCTGTTAGTGAGTTTCGTATGAGCTTGATATCATTCAGTGAGTTCCAGTCTACGAGTGCCGAAGTGGTTTCCAGCCTAAGCCGTTTATGTACCTGCAGATGATTTACCTGATCCAGCTCCTGCTACCACCTTTGCTCATTTAGATGCTACTACTTAGAGAGGGACTTGCTTTATCAGAATATATTATATCTTGTTATGGTGCAATAAAAACGTGTTGTATATACTGCAATAAGAACTTCGGATTCAGGATTGCTCAACATACAAGTGTATTTCAATTCGACAGTTATTAGATTGGCACCAGCAACTATACAGAATTTCAGCCCATGAGCCGAAATTAGAACTAAAATACAGGGTTTAAGTCTACGGCTATTACGGACTATGGTCTACAGGACTTAAATTCTGGCCGGCAGCCAAGCAACTGGGAGGGTCAGGCCAGAGGTAGCTCAGCAGCCAGTCAACAAATGGAGCATAGCAGGATAGCATATCAAGGAGGTCAAAAAAGAAAAATAAGGACTAAAGACCATAGCTAGAGAGTCAATGGAAGACAGACCTAGCTCCTCCAGCAATACACACGGACTCGACAGCTTTACAGCTGTGAGGAAGAACTAGGGAAAGCTCAGATAGTCCGACAGACAGAGACCACATTACAGAGTTCACAACCTCGGAAGGCCTTACAAGCCCAAGATTACGTCGAATAGGCCAGTTTAGGCAGGGGTGAATGATGGTACATCCTTCCCATGGGAAGTAATCAATGCCGTCTTTCGGGCCTTCCTACCATAAAGGGGAGGAGCGTGTGTGAGTAGCTTTTGTAATCATTTCTGACTTGCTGGTGGAATAGGAACCGGACTGACGCTCCCCAGAATGGAAAAGGATCCAGAACCGTAAGGTTCTGTTTTTTCTATTAAAAAAAAAAAAAAAAAAAAAAAAGTAAAAGATAAGTAGACGTTGCTCAATTCAGGATACCTTACTAGAAGATTAGTAGACGTTGCTCAACATAGTACTTCGGAAAACTGATTGTAAGTACCAAAGTGGTTCAGCGTGGAAGTTCTGCTCACTTGTTAGCAAGTCTCATGAGGAGAACTTCCGCAGTAAACCACTTTGGTACTCTCACGAGGAGAATCTCTGCTCACTGGTTATTTGAGAGTGACTGGGACTTGGTAGGGGTCGAGAGGTTAGTGAGGATAGTTAAAACTTTAAGGAATAAGAGAGAAAGAGGGTAAAGCTCATTTGGGGTCACAGTCTGAGCAGTGGAGCAGATTGAGCAGAATGAGCAGGGGAGCAGAAGGGCTGTGTGCTGGGGTTTTGTGGATGGTAGGTGTTGCCTTGCTGTAAGAGTGAAATTCGGTTTTTGTTTTTTAATATACATCGCATCGTTTGCCTGCATATTTTGGCGGGTGATTGGATCATGTCCACTGGTTTTCAAATAGAAACAACGGCGAACGCGGCAGGCTTAGAGTTTGAAAAGGCAAAAACAAACACTGAATGGCACTGTGCTCATGGTGCGAGTTTGAAACGGCAATTGCCGTCAAAGTAGGAGCCTTTTTTTTTTTTTTTTTTTTTTTTTTTTTTTTTTTNTTTTTTTTTTTTCCCTTTCCCGTCTGGCACCACGGGCTGCCCCTCTAGTTACGACATCTGTGCCTCTGTCATGGCCATGGTGCTTTCATTGCTGTTTCAGACTCGGCTGCTGTTTGTTTTGCTGGCGCCTATATGAAATTTGTTTGTGCTGCGGCCGCCGTTGTCCCATATATAATACCCACGTCACCCAGTCAGCCCCGGCTGCGCATCCAGACAAGTGGAGCCCAGACCCCACCTGCCTGGGTAAACAGGGCAGGCAAGAAATTTAAAGTGGCTGCTTAGTGGCAAGAAATGAAAGAAGAGAAGTCCGACCTTAGGCTGGATCTACACTTGGCCTGAATGGGCGGAATCCGGGCTTATCTTTGATTTGGGGGATGATGAGGTGTAAAGGGTTGAAACTTGAAATGATTGAAGAGGCTGTGTTTTTTTTTTTAAGAAGGGGTTAATAGGGGTTGATGATCAATCCGGGCGTATCCTTTATGGTGGTTTTATGGGTGAAATGGGGTTGAAAGGCATTGAAAGGGAGTTTAAGAGGGTGGTGAAGGGAGTTTAAGAGGGTGGTGTTTCTCTAAGGAGTGCCTCAGGTTCTTTCTCCTTTTGTCTGGGAGAGTCGGACTAGGACCCTCTCCTTTTGTCTGGGAGAGTCAGACTAGGACTCTCAGCCCAAACTTTCCACCTTTTCTCGTGTTTCCTTCCTTTTCCTTACGTTCTGCTTATTCCTTCTTCCCTTTCGTCTTCCTCTCGCTTTCCTTGTTTGTCTTTTCCTTCTGGTCTTCTTCTTCCTTCTTCCCATTTGTCTTCCCCTCACTTTCCTCCCCTCACTTTCCTCCCCTCACTTTCCTCCCCTCACTTTCCTCGTCTGTCATTCTTGCATGATGTACTCGTTTGTTGGGCAAACAAGTGGCTACCTGGGGTCGCATGTTTGTGCATGAAAGAGTCGCTTCTTGGAAACACACCTGTCAGGTGGTCCTCCTTGCATGTACTCTTTTGTTAGACGAACATTTTAAAGTGGCTGCTAAGGTTCACATGCTTTTGCACGTGGGTGATGCTCGCAAACCTCGTCCAAAGTGCAATTTGCTGGGGGTGTGCAACTGCCCCTCATGCTCAGGCTTACGCGCAGTGACTTTCTCTCAACTTCCTTGCGGGTTCTATTTTTGGACAAACAAGTGGCTGCTGAGTATTGCGTGCTTGGGTCCAACCTGAAAAATACCTTCTATATTTTCATGAGAGGAGCTTAGTTTGCTCTTGAGTAAGGCTCCCTACTATTAATAGCAAAAACAGAAAACAGAAGAGGCTGGACTCTCGAGGAGGACATAATGTGCCAAAATGAAAAGATAACTGGATTGCATTCCTGCTGCCCAGCATCGCCCTTCTGCCTCGTCCACTCAGGCGACGATCACTCAGTCTTTTCTTTCTTAAATAGCTGGTCTCCCAAGGCTACTACTCTCTGCTCGAAAATTTCTAGTCCAAACTCTATGTCACCCACCGTTCATTCTCCCTTCGAGATCACCACAAACCATTCGTTAAATAACTGAAGGCATCGATCCCTGATCTGTGACATACTGGTATACCCATTGTCTGTGTCGTACCATTGCGTCGTTGTACGTCGCAGTTCCACTGGCAGATTCAGTTCCGGTCCATTGAGTCACTCATCGGAAGTACCTTAGTGTCAGTACAACAGTTACTGTACCATATACTTTATTCCCTTTTCGTAGGAAGTCCCTGAAAAGAAGCACCATGTCTTGTCAGATTAACCGCGTAGTGTTTCAGTTACAGTCCCCTCTCAGTCCATGCAGCCAATGTAGAATCCTTGAAGCCACTTTTTTGTTTAGTTTAGTCCTCCGAATTGCAAGTACTGCGTTCCGCAGTGTCGTAACCGGGTACCCCAACTGATGAGTTTCGGTAAAAAAACATTTAACTACAACTGTACTACTCCAACTGTGTCCGCCTGTCTCGAAGTGTTGGTTAAAAATCGATGTAGTGTGCCTAATACCGCTATTTCTTTTGATTTTTTAGGACCGAAACTCCGAAGTGATTAATCGTATGGAATCTCCCAAAAAGCCCCGCCTGGAGTGTTTGGTGATTTTTCAAACGATATAAGCACTTCCGGAGAGGCCCTTTTCTTGTTTACAGATGATGGTTTCAAGATACTTTTTCTCTGGATCAGCAATTTGTGATGTGGCTTCCAGCTTTAGCAAATTGTGATAGCAGTTCCGAAAACGTTGTATGAGATCGTGAGCTGGTAAGATATTCTCCTTACTACATACAGTAGCCAGAAAAACGTCATCAACGAATATCAGATCAGAAATGAATTTCTCGTCGCATCCCAGTGATCTCATCCAATGGACGTCGTCAAAATTGCAAACTAAATTCGCAATGGGGGGACTAGATCCTTTTCCCATTGGAATTCCCATTACTCGAACACCTTGCACTAGAAAATACGCATGTGCGATATCGAATTGTAATAAACGAGGAAGATAAACTATTTTAATCGTCTTCCATCCCCATACGCCGCTCGCTTTTCCCAGCCCAATCTTCTTTCCCCATATCTTGATTCTGATATCTCACAGCCCTGATCCCCCCTCCTCCTGGCAAGTATCCAATCAATATTGGAGACAGTGTGGCCAATGACACGTCAGCATAGTCTCTGTAGAAGACAGTGTGGCCAGTGTCGCATCAGCATAGCCTCTGAACCAGCTGGCGCCAGAGACAGAGATGGCGCCAGTGCAAGTAAACGCAGAGCAGTCTCGCGTCGTCATCCAATGTCAAGCCAGCGCAGAGCCAGCGTGATGAGGCTTATGCCAGCATAAAGCCAGAGTCCAGCCAGCGTCGAGCAGCAAGTGCGAGACTGAATGTCGGTCAGCAGGCGCTGGGTGAACTTACAGTTCACTCGAGGTTGACCAGCCTCTGGTCTCGCGGGTACGATGGCCCAGATTGACCCTCAGTCAATGGCCTGGATCTCATACAGTTGCAGATTCCACTGAGACAGCAACACACACAAACGGGCACACACACACATAAGATGTTTAGGTCTGCGGCTGCAACACACACACAAGATTTTTAGGACTGCAGTTGAGCGTGGTCCATTTTTTTCCCTTCTCTGACTTTATTTTGGGAGGGGTCACGGGGGCATGTGACCACACCCCACCCCTACGTTTTTGTCCATCTTCCTCCTATTTTAGGGGTGCTCTGCACCATGTGCGTGTGCAAGGGTGCATGTGCGCTCTGCACCACGTGTGCGCGCCTCGAGCCCACGGTGACAGTGATGTATGCTTGGCAGGTGGAAACAATTCAGGAATGTCTGTTTCATATCGCAGAAGGTGATGTCATTCATTGTGTGGTTTTTGAATGATACAAATCCGACATCTGACTCCGTCCTGTCTGATACGGTCAAGTCACCAACTTCCTGGTCTACTCGGCGTTCTTCGCTCTTGCGGCTACGGGAGGCCAACGTTGGCAGGTGTTACTCTTTTTTTTTTCTTTTTTTTTTTTTTTAAATAGAAAAACAGAACATTTAGGTTCTGGCTCCTACCATTCTGGGGAGCGACAGTCCGGTTCCTATTGGATGACTTACGCACGCTCCTCCCCATTATGGTTGGGAGGTCCGAGTGGAGGGCATTGATTACTTCTCTGAGGAAGGATGTACCACCCCTCACCCCTGCCTAGTTTAGCCTATGCTATTTGCTCTGCCTGTCTGAAGTCCTCTTGCCTGAACCCAGTCCTGCTCCTCTCAGCTGTGGTGCTGTCGGATTGTTGTGTCATGCTAGAGCGATCTGAAGGGCCTATGAACCTCTTGAATTCCCAGATATCTTAGTCCTTATGTGATTATGTTTTTGTCTAGCCCGAAACCTGAACTCTCTAACTACTACCCTGAACTCTTGCTGGCTGTAGTGTGTTTTTATGGTCTGTCTTTGTCCGTTTTTTGAATTGACTCTATTGAGCATGTCTAAGGTTTTTTGGCGGGGTAGTTTGGGTGGGGGGGGTAGTGCCTGGGGTAGTTTGTGCAGTGGTTGAGGTTTTGGGTTCTGGGTCAGTGTGTTTGGGGTGGTGGGCTTGGGGCGGGAGGGGGAGGGTAAGGAGGTGAGGGTGGGGCTGTATCCCTATTGGGTGGGACGAGTTTGGTTGGGGTTGGGATTTTCTGTGGCTTGTAGGGGCACAGGGTTATCTGTTAGGGTCTTGACCTATTGTGGTTAGTAAGCGTGTGAGCGGTTGGTTTGGGGGGTATAGTGAGGTGTCTGCTGGGTGGTGTTAATATGCTTGAGCCTTGAGTCCCTTAGCCTCCCTTTCTCTTCCTTTGTGTTGTGTGTTCTCTTTTTTTTTCGTGGTGGGTTGGTGTTGCTGCTGTTTCCTTTTTGGACTATTGCCTTCTGCATTGTTTGGTTTTCTATCTGTTCTGGTCCTCTGTTTGGAGGTGCTGTCCTTGGTTTTGCTTTCTTATCAGTCTATGTCCATTGTGTTTGTGCTGTTCTGGTTTTTTGTTGGGCTGTCCGGATCCCACCAGCTCGTGAATTGGAGGGTTTTTCCGCTTATCTTTGCCAATTGTCCTTCCTTCAGCCACTGGTGTTCGAATTCTTTCTGTATTTTGGTCCTCTTCTGGTCCTCTATTTCTTTGTCCATTCTCTMAAGGGTTCGCCTCCATTCCACTCTCACCCCTGTTTCTACCAGTTCCCTTGCCTCTTCCCATGATTCATTTGCCGTTATCTTCTTTCTTCCTATTGTGTTTCCACATCTGGCTCTCCATATTACCCACAGG
>BFEA01000205.1:348729-377532 GCA_003427395.1 Chara braunii | reverse complement strand
CTATCTATCAATTCCTCTAGGTTTTGCTTTAAGTTGTGGTGTCCTCTCAGCTTAGTTCTAAGGTCTCCTTCTGATTTCCACTTGCTGTTACTTTCATCCCATATGTGCTCAATCTTCCATATGCCTCTCTCTAMCCAAGTCCTCCATCTCTTTCCCCTCGCCTTGAGGGACCATGCCYTACCATTTGGATYTTTTAAGAGGTCATTTCCAAACAGMGGTTGTCTCAAAATCTCTTCTTTTGTTCTCGGACTTCTCSTYCTTTGTGGGAAAGCCTCCCTCCATGCTGCTATCAGTTTTGCCCAGTGGCTACTTGGGGGATCCGAGTTCGGTAGTTGGTTCCTTTGCCTTGGTCTGCCTCCTTCTCTTCTGGGTGTCCAGTATCTGTTCATGATCCAAGAATGGCCCTCTATGCTATCATGTGCTTTGAAAGGAAGCAGGTTTCTTATTTGGTATATGGCCATTTCTTGTCATGGTAGTTCTGTTTTCAATAACAGCCTTAGGATCCACTTTGTCTGGAGAGCTTTATAGTCTGCTGAGGGATCTATGAGGCTGATCCCTCCTTCCTCTATTGGGTTGGTTACGTATTTCCAGGCTACTTTGGGTATGAATTGATTCCTGGATGCGTCCCCTGTCCATAAGTAGGCCTCTGCCTTTCTCTTTAAGTCCTTTGTGAAGCTGGTGGGTGGGTCCCAGATTGACGCCGTGTACCAAACCATGGAGAAGATCGACGAATTGATAACTATCGCTCTACCCATCAGTGATGTATATATTTTTTGCCATCCCTTGTATTTGTTCATGACGGCTGCGAGTAGGTTCGCTGCTATTGAGTTGCTGGTCCCTGTCAGGGTAACTGTGATTCCCAGGAATTTGARGGGGGCTTGGTGGTCTATCCATTGTAGCCCCTGSGTTGATTYGTTGTTTGGGGGGGGCGGTGTTTCTGAGATCCACCATCCTGCTGTTTTCTTCCAATTAATCTTCATTTCGGATGCTAGTTGGAAGGCTTCCATCGCCTTAGTCAGTGCTAGGAAGGATGAGTCCGATGCTCTTATGAGCACTGTTAGGTCGTYTGCGAAAAGCATCACTGTTGGGAGTTGGATCCGCTTATTCCGTCCGTCATCCAGAGTCTGAAGCCTTTCTATGGAGGGGTCTTTCCGTAGGAAGGTGGCTATTGCCTCCATAACGAAGAGGAATATTGGAGCTGCTAGTGGGTCTCCTTGCCTTATCGATCTCGTCATTCTGTATGATTCTGATAGATGGTCGTTGACTTGGACTCTCCCTCTTGCGTCCGCGTACAGGACTCTCACCCATCTCCTGAAAACTGTGCCCACTCCCATTTTCTCCATGCATTGCTGCAGGAAGTCCCAGTTGACTTGATCGTAGGCTTTTTCGAAGTCAAAAAAGAGGATGGCTGCGTGTAACTTTTTGTCTCTTATTAACTTGGTTGTTTCATTCAGACAGATTACATTGTCCAGTATGAATCTTCCTGGGATGAATCCTGTTTGATCTAAATGGAAGCATTTATCGGTCACATTTCTTATTCTGTTTGCTAGGACCTTTGCTATTATTTTATAAGCTACTGTTAGTAAGGATATTGGCCTATAATTTCTTATGTCCTCTCTTTCCCCCTTCTTGTATAGTAGTGTTACTACTCYCGTGCTAATGTCTTCTCCCAATGTCCCTCTTGTATATGCTTCTTGGTAAAAACGCAGGAGATCCCTCCCTAGCATAGGCCAGTGTTCCTGCCAAAATTCTTTCGTTAGCCCGTCGATGACTGGGACCTTGTTTGGTTGCATGGAGCCGAGTGCTCCATGCACTTCTGCTAGTGAGAGGTCTAAGTATGCTGCTGCTTCTGGCTTGATGCAGGTGTCGAGGTGTCTTAGGAACTTTTCCCTCGCCCTGTTGATAACTCCTCTATTTTCTTCTGTTGATTGTGATGTATATAATTTTTTGTAGAAGCTCGTGGCTATTTGTAAGATTTCTTTCTGTTGGTTTTTAAGGTTTCCCCTTTCATCCTTCAGTTCTAGGACTCTGTTGTTTCTACAATTAGATTTGATTCTTTGGAAAAAGAATTTTGTCATTGACTCGTTACTCTCCCAGTCCTTTATTCTTGCTCTGATGCTTAGGCCCCTTCTCTTCCAGTTTGCCCATTGGTTCAATTTCTCTTTTGCAGATGATAGTAAGTTTTCATAAATTGGAGAGCCTGGATTGTGTGTTAGGTTATATTCCKCTGTTTCTACTATGGATTCGAGGAGCTCTTGTCTTTCCCTTCTTCTTCTGGCTTCGTTCCTTGACTCCTTGCGTAATTCCTTACTTACGTTCTGTAGGGTTTTTCCGAAGTTTAAGATTGTGTCCTCCCCCTGTCCTTGTTGAGTGTGATCTTCCCATGCTTGTCTAACCACCCTTCTGAAGCCCTCTAGCTTTAGTAAGGAGTTATTGACCTTGTAAAATCCCTGGCCTGCAGCATTATCTAGGCCAAAGTTCAAAATGAGTCCTATTTGCTTGTGGTCAAAGCCCTCGTAGAAAGGGGTTTTAAAGATTGTCGAAGCTAGTACGGTCCCCGATAATGATTCTGAGATCAAGAAGTAGTTTATCCTAGAGAAGGATGTTCTCCCCTGCTGTGTCCTCCTGGTGCACGTGAATCTCTTGGCATCTGGGTATCTTGTCCTGAACGGGTCTATTAGTTCCTTCTCTGTGATAAAGTCTATCATTRTGTGGGCTTCCRCTTCATCATACCCTTCCCTAGCATGGGATATTYTATCAAGGAGTGGGTCAAYAGTAGCATTCCAGTCTCCTACTGCTATGATATGCCGGTGGTTCGGGCATTCCTGTTTRATAACTTCTATTGTTTCCTTTCTTTGGGCGTTAGTATTTGGGGAGTATATGTTTAGTAGTGTTATTTCTTCCTGTCTGTAGCTGAAATCTATTYTAATCCACCTACCTCCTTCGGTATCTTTAGTTACTTGGCTTATTKGTAAGTGTTGYAGCGCTTTGGATTTTMCGTGGAAAAGAATTAGTACTCCCRCSGATGCTGAGCTGGGGCTATTTACCCATTCTGCTCTCCATACATGCCTCAGTCTTCTCTCTATTTCCTYCCGTGTGGTTTGATGATCATCAGAGCTGGTTAGGTGAGTTTCTTGTATGCAGACTATGTYTGGTGGGTTATTGTCAAACCATTTGAGGTTAGCTGTTAAAYTGAACCATTTCRCTGGGGTCGATAAGAGGGTGGCCAGCCCATGTACGTTCCATGATCTTATATCTAGYTCTGCCCTTTTCTTTGCCTTGTGGTGCTCCTTCTCTCCTCCCTCATTTTGCTCGCCCCCCCCGTCCATGGTTCAAAGTTCCAGCCTACCGGTTTATTTGTTTTGTCTTAATTCAAGGGGATGGTGCAGACATCGTTCGCRGAGTTGTCCCCTCTCCCACCTCCTGAAGTTCCTGCAGCCTGTCTCCCAGSTCTCTTTGTCCCATCTTGTGAATTTTCTGGGCGAAGGTGGTTGYCAGGCTTGCCGYTRRTAGTTCCGGCAATGCACTTGTGCCAAGGRCTGTKTACGRTARCTGTGAGATTTGCCACCAAGGGCGCCATTGCAGGTTGCTTTTTAAGGAAGACCCTGGGTTGTATATGGCTACCACTGGTCTTACATCYAAGGTTTCCTCTTTGTTTTCAGTCCCCCTTCCATTCGTGGTGGGTACCCTCAACGTTTCTCCYAACACCCCCACTTTGACTGGCTCCTTTTCAGAAACCATCGRTGTAAGTCTCTCCTCTATWTTTTGRCCCCTTTCCAATMTGGGGAGAGCAAAGTYRGTTGYTGTAGCAATCTGYCARTCCTCTGTCTGCACATCAAACATCATGGCCAGGATTGTTCTTGAGGGTAACARCATCTTGCTTGTTGTTACARTCTTGTTCCAGAAYTCCGCYTGTGTGCAGTCGTTTAAGGAGCCCACCGTGACTGTTGACACTCTCATCTCCTCATTCAGGTCTGACAGCCTTTGGATCTGTGCTTCCAACACTRMAGATTGCAGCAGCAGCGTTTCCTTTTCATTGTTYTGTTCCTCCCGTTCTTGTTGTTTCCYTGGGYTGTTCTYTTTCCTTCCCTCCTCACTTTGCCCCTTGTTGTTCCCCCTTTGTTTCCTGTTTTCTTTCCCCTTCTCTCTCCTTTGGTTTCCMTTCTTCCTCTCTTCCTCCCCTTTTTTGTTGTAGGTCTCTGGTAGCTCGGGCATCTTGTACMTGTCCTCTCTCCATTCTCCTTTTGCTCCTTGGCCCTYGTYCTTTCCTCCTCTCCTTTGAACCTTTGCCCGGTCCCTCTTGATTYGRCAATATTGYTGGGCATAATATTCTGTCATTTCCTCCTCTTCCTTGAGCGGTTCATATGGGTTTGYTGTGAGTGGGATCTCTTCTACCCTTGCCTTCRCTTCTTCTCTCACATAGGYCATATGCAGTTCAAACATACTTGCTCTYTGTGCTTTCATTGTTTGGATGTATTCCTTSATTTCCTCKATGGGTCTGTTKTCCCATTYTTCCTCTTCTTGCCCAYAGTAGTAGTCTTCRTCAGCCTTTCTTCTGACGGGCTCTTCTTTGGTGATTTCTCCTCCTTTCCTCTTTGTCCCGCTTCTTCTGTCCTCAAACATTTCCACATCCTGCCCTTGTGCCTCCCCATTCTCCGCATTGGCTTCCCTTTCTTGGCCTGCTCTTGAGTTCCCTTTGCGTGTGTATTGTACCACCGTGCTGTCTGGTGAGCTGTTCGTTGTTGTACCCAAGTGCGCTCCTTTCTTCTTCCCTTCCTTTACCACTTCCAACCAGTTCCTTTCAGCCAGCTCCCCTGTTTCGTCCAAGTCCATTTGGAGGTCCCTTAACCTCCTCTCTTCCTGCACTCTTTCTTTGTTTAAAATATGATCAGTTGTGAAGATCTTAGTGGACTTCTTGCCGACCTTCTTGGTCTGCCAACTGCTGTCAGATGGGGGGTAGATGTCTGGTCTTTGGGTTGGCTCCCCTTCCATGACCCATACCCAGTCCGGGATCTCTAGATTGTCATTAAAGACCCAACCTATGTACCTGGCATCCCTGACAAACCAGAAGCCAGGTTCTCCCTCTACTTCCTCGAGGCTGGTTGGCTTCAATGGTCTGTTTCTTGCTGAATCTGCATTCTTTTGGGCATCTTGGGTCTGTTCCCATGTGTCCTCTCTGTCTACATTTGAAGCACAGCGGGTTGCTTTTGGTGGAGACAACTACCTTCACTATTTGATCCCTGACTGCAAAGTGTCAGATTTCTGGTAGTTGTGGCGAGACTGCTCCGTGAGTGTTTAGGCATGCCATCATGGTGTCATGCTGCGGTACTAGAAAGTATGGGGTAGGTGTGATCCAATCCACGATCGGAAATTGCCCGTACTCCTCTTGCAATCTTGCCTTGATTGCCCCATGCAACCCCTCCCGTATTCCGTCAAACTGAATCCAAAAGTACTTTTGCATCAGCTGTTGTCGGTATTTAGAGGGGGAGGCCTGTGTTGTTTTGGTTGGCGCCCAGGGGTAGACCGTTACCACTGACGAATTGCAGGTAAAGGATTTGTTCTTAAGGAATTCTGCTTGTTTTTCCTCCTTGCAGACGACCATTATTGTGTTTCTTCCTCTACTGTGGAATGTTACTTTGGGTTCCATTCCCGGGATCGGTTCTATGCTCTTGAGCTTTTCCCACAACCATTTCAATTTCTCCGCCCTGTTGAGCTCCTGGCTTTTTTTGGAGAAAGTGAATAGGACTGCATGCTTAGAATAAAACTCATCCAGGGACGGCAGCGATTCTCTTGGGTATTTCCATATCGTCACTTCTTCCTTAACCCCGTTTTCGATGTGAAGTAGCTCAGTCCTTTCTGTCATCTTCACTTTGGTCTTCTCTGCAAGCCAATTTTGAGTCTCCATTCCCACTCCTTCTTTTGCCATCTTTTCCCTTGACTGATTCTCTTTCCTTCCTCTCTTGGTGACCCCCTTAGGATGTTCTTTGCTTTGTTTGTTGGCTTAAAGGTTTGTCTTCTTTGTCCCTTGTTTATGTCGTGCAGGGTTCCGAGGTGCAGACTGTCAGTGTTGGTGTGTTCAGCGTCTCTTTAAGTCCCAGTATCTGTTGGTTTTTGTTGGGGGGTTGGGATTGATACCAATTCCAGAGGTAGCCTTGGTATCCCTCCCAACTGTATTGAGGACTCCTAAACTCCCGTGAAGCTCAGTGGCTGGTGTGTGCCTTTGAGAAGGGAAAGGTGGAGGTGTGTGGAGGGTGAAAAGTCTGCGGTGTGTCTGCAGTGCTGAGATGAGGATTAGGGGGTAGTGAGGGAGGTTCTGAAAAAAAGGACAGCACTTGCCCTCCCCTCTTGGGGATCGGTTTATGCTTTTAGCTGAGAGGGAGGATTATGAAAATTTGGGCAGCGGTTAACCTCCCCTCTTGGGGAACGGTTTATGCTCAGATAATGTCCGGTCCAGAGGGACTGTTAACCTATATTGAAGAGGGAGAGTCTGTGTCCTGCCTGTGTCCTGCCTTTAGAGGATCGAGCCCTGGGTCCGATGAGTGTCTTAAATCAGTCAGCTATAGGCTTAGTGAGACTAGGATAGGAAAGCCACTGATTGTTGCAATGGTAGTGTTGATGATAACGGGATATGAATTGATAATGCAAAATTATCAAAATAAGGTTACTAATGAAATAATAACAGTACTCATCAACCTTCGTTATTGATTAAATAAAGACGACGGATAATGATAATAATAATGCTAATAATCGTAATGACTAATAATAATAATAATGATAATGAATGTGATAATGAATGTAAAAGTGGGGTCTTTGGGAGTGAGGGATGGTGAGAATGTGGTATGTGAAGAGACTGTGGGTTGGATTGGGAGGGAGGAGGGAAGGGGTGATGTATGGTGGGTGGGATAAATGGGTGGGGAGGGAGAGGAAGGGTAGGGAGTCTAGGGGTTCGAGTGGGTTGGGATCCTGTGTGAGAGTTCGGGTGGGGGGGGGTGAGAAGGGTGGGGATTGGATGTTGGGGGAAAGGAGGGGTAATGTTGTGAGGGGTGGAGATCGGGAATGTCGCCTGATGTAGGGTGATGGGAAGGGGGTGGGGGGGGATCAATGTGGAGAAAGTTTAGGGGGGAGTGGTAGTGGCGTTCCTATTTCATTTACTATGAGACACTCCTTTGTTGGGCTTCGGACCTCTTAAGGAGCGTGATCTCGTCGTCGTACTTGATTGCCACGCTAGACTCTTCCGTTTTAGAAACGGGTATCAGCCGTGTGTGACGTGAACTCGCTGACGACAGATCTGTCTCCTTGGTGTAGTGTCGTTCTCCCGATTTGGGCGGTCGCTCTTGGTTGTCCCTCTCGCTGTCCGCAGGTTATTTCTTGCTCGGATGAGGATAGGCTAGACCAGGGATCCGTGAATCTTACCTTTTTATTTGGTGGGGACCGTTCGCACCTTTCGGAATGTAATCATGACGAGCTTGGAAGTTGCTTTCTTGCCTTGTCCTCCCCTTGTTTCGAGCGATAGAGTTTTGCCTGGCGCCGGAGTCTTCCTTCCTCAATTGGTAAAGCTTTCCCTCCGTCCCTTGTTCTTTCCCCTTTCTTCCCTTTCGTTGCCTTTACCTTATCTTAGTAAGGGCTCGTGATGATATCTGTCCACCCTTTTCCCCTTACACTGATCTCGAATTTTCCCCTTCTTCGCTTCTCACCTTACGCTTCCCTTCCCTTCACGGCTACCCTCCTCTGATTTTTCAGTCGCTTGCTTTGCCCTTGTTGTGATCTGTAAGACAGCATCCGAGTGTGTGGCTTCTAGCGACTTGCTCCCGTTATTGCACCCTGTTCCCTCGTAGTCCGAAGTTGGCAGGAAAAGAGCGATTCCCCTCGCGTCTCACCCCACGTGGCTCTTCTTGCGTTGGGATTCTCTCTTTACTCTTCCTCTCCTTCTCTTTCGTCTCTCTTTTAAGATGTGTTAAGATTTTATTGAGTTTATACTTTTTTGGGTATAGTTTTGTATGATAATATATATCATCCTTTCTCCCTCCTGTCGGAAGCCCACCTCCTCTTTTCTATTCTTGGAGCGTTCGCCCTCGTTATTCTTCCTCTTCACTTTCCCTCCTGTTTCCGACGCTGCTTGTCGCGTTGTGACGCGCCCCTTCCTTTAGTACACTCCCTACTCTCTTCCTCCCTTTCCCTCCCGTCCCGCTTTTGTCCCTTCTTTTCCTTTCAGCTGTTCGTCTCCTCAATCGTCTGAGTATTGATTCTTCAGCGTATTTTACGCTTCATGCCTTATGCAGGTCCTGGTGTCTACGTTCTCGCTCTTCGCTCTCCTCTCTTCCCCTCCTATTACTGTGTGGTTCGTGTTGGTCATGTGAGGGTCAGGCCCGAGGGCGTGGCGAGACGTGGCRACCTTGGGCTCCCCCYGCTCAATCTTCCCTGGTCGAACTAGCGTAGTGACAAGGGGTGTGCTCCCCTGCGTGCGTGGCGAAATTTCGAAATCTCAAAGAAACTTTCCCGCCTTTGCCCCTCCTATTCCTTTTTCTCTTCCTCTGCCCATTTCTTGAGTTGGAGCACGGCCTCGCCGGTAAGTATGGTTCGACTTGTCTTTCTTCTCTCTTGTCCTTTTCCTTTACACACAATTCCCACGTTCGGATTCGAACTCGAAGGGTGGTAGTCTCCTCCTTTGTCCTTACCTATACTTAGTTATGTCTCCCATTCCCCTCGCTTCTTTGCACTCTCCTTTGGGAAACCTGAATGCTCGTCTTCCCTTCGTTTCCCGTCACTGTTGTCTTTTCCTGTACTTAGTTACACACCACTTCTCTTGTTGTTCTCGAAGACTTCATTGCTCCTCCCATCCCTCCGCTTCCTCCTCCTCCTTTCTCCGTCCCTTTCTGTCGCTTGCTTGATTACGAGTGGCCACGCCCGAGGGTTGAGGTGTGGTGCAAGCTCGCCTCCCAGTTTCCCGCCCTGCTACTTTCGAATTTGAAGCATGATGATGCGCGCGCGCCGCGTGCTTTTCCGCGTGGGGGAAAATTCACCGTGGTGTGGTTGCGAAATTTAGCGCTCGGAATTAGCACTAACCGGTCCGGCGCTAGCGCGAGCTCCGCTCTGCATGTCGAAATAATATATATCGTCAGGTGTTACTCTTTATAAGTTATAACAACACCTTTTGACTTGACTGATTGCTTGGGTTTGAGGTACCTGTGCAGTTGTGTCTAGTATGACGGCTTTGTGTTGGCTGCTCGTCCATCGAGATAGCATCATTGCACCACGTTGACTAAATTAGATGGACTGTTTAAAACTGAGGTAAGAAATAAAATATAAGGAAGAAAACGAAACCCTGAAAGAAAAATCGAGCCTTCGCTTTTGTGCTCATGCAAGAAGACTGTGTTTCCCTGGGACGCTGGCGCACCTGGATGTAGAATCAGAAAAAGGAAGCAGTTTTTTTTTCATCTTTTGACAATGCGTCTTCTTTCTGCCGGCGTCATGATGTGCAGAAAAATCCAGTGGTCATTGTGGGCTCCCAAGTGAGAACTGAGAAAGCAGAGAAAGCGGCGAAGTGTGTAGTCGAAGCGTTCGGCTGCCGAACTGTCGTTACGAGTGATGGTAAAGGACTGTTTCCAGAGGATCACCCTGCCTTTGCTGGAGTTTACATGGGTCAGGTAAGGTATTGACGTTTTGTTTGTTTTTTATCGATTCTGCATCTCAACTCTCTCTCTCTCTCTCTCTCTCTCTCTCTCTTTGGACTTGTGAGTGACCGAACGACATGCTCATAGGAAGTAGAGAAGTGCCAGGCACTCCCAAGATGGATTTCACAAGCCGTCTACAGTTATTGATGTGGAGTCGTTTGATCTCAGGAAACTGACGCCTGAGAAATCCAGGCCTGAGGATAGCAGCATTCCCAGCCCCAGAAGATATCCATCTTCCCAGGCAGCATCTGAGCCGTGCAAAAAAAAATGTGACTGACCCCTCGCACATCTGGTTGCAGATGCAACAGCTGCACAGTAATCAATCTCGAACGAGCTGCTGTTTCACTAGGCTAAGACAGAACGTCGCTGCCAGCATATAAGGTCAGTTGGTGTGGAACTACACTCAGACAGGATCCTAAACTCAAGTATTGGAAAGAATGTGTGGCATCGTAGGTTGAAAGCCCTGGTATGTACCAGGTAAGGAAACTGTAGGTGTGCTGCTGGAATGAACCTCGGCGCTCGAGGGTATTGAGTCTCGAAGGCCCCTGGGTAACTTCCACTCATGGCGGCGTTTGTGGCCCAGCCGCAAACGCGTTCACCTCGTTGAGCCGCGTTCATTGAATGCGCATTCAACGCGTTCAGTTTCTGAATGCAGAATGCGTGTTCAATGTACGTGCGGTTATACAGCTCGTTTGTTGTCCCTCTTCTCCCTCTCTGCCGACGGTTTACTGGGCAGTTCTGATTGACGATGTATATGACTACCTCTCTGCGTGGCTTTTCTCTGACCGACCTGTCATCCCTTGACATGTTGATCTTGTGAATTTCAAATTGGAAATGCAGGTGGGAATCCCTATGGAATGTAGAGAAGTGGTGGGCACATGTGATGCGTGCATCGTCATCGGCGCGGTTTTCTCTGACTACTCGACAACGGGATTCAAAATGGATCTGAAATGGCAGAACACTGTCCAAGTAAATCTCTTTCTCCTTTTTTAGAATCTCATCTCTTTTCAAAGCAACACATTCGTTATTGCCACTCTTTGGTAAATTATTGCTATACCTGTTGGGCACTGGATACCATCCCGCTAACCCATGATAAATGAGGTGGTAAAATGGCATTTTCATTACCTTTAAACAAAGCACTGATTAAGCCCTGTTGGTGACCAGGAAAATATGCTCCCCTTTTTTTTTTGTTTTGTTTTTTTTTGTTTTTTTTGGGGGGGGGGCGGTGGGGGAGGCATAGGGCATTATCATGAGAGGTTTGTGACCAACGGTCTTTGGGGTTATTGAATGAACTTGGCAAAAGTGAAAATAAAGAAGAAAAGCATCTCTGCGATGAATCTTTGATTGCACAAAATTTTCGTTCTTTGGAAAGCTTCGTTTCAGATGGAGCCCAGTGCCGGCTTGTCTTCTTTTTCGAGATGGTGGCCTCATTCAGAATGGACGGAGTGCCTGGTGCACTAACACAGCCCTCCCTTATGTTGCAATGGGAGAACACTTTGCCTAGTCATCATAAGAGTCGATAAGACTCTAGACACATTCTGTTGCTAGTCATTCTCAGCTTCAAAACGCGTACATGGCGTTGAATATGGAGAATTTTGCATGCTGCAAGGCAGAATAGTTTAGTAGGTTAGAACAGCGGAATCATAATTCGCATGTCGGGGGTTCGAATCCCTCTTCCGCCAGTTGTCTATCTATGCTTTTTTCAAGCTTATGTATACTATACGATGTGCACACAGCGGATGGGAGATAGAGACTCAGTGTCTGTGTGTGTGTGTGTGTGTGTGTGTGTGTGTGTGTGTGTGTGCAATTCGCACGCCATGGCAAGCTACACTATGCCTGGCAAATTCCCCGATGACGTCATCGGCACACCCTTCAGCCTGGGAACCTTCAAAAGTATGGCCTCGTCTCAAGTCGTGGCAAGCTGGCTTCTATCCATGCTTTCAAGTATATTCTGTGAATAGCAAGTCAGGCGGCTGTCTCATGTCACGGCTCCGACTGGCAAGCTTGTGGTTCCGAGTTCGTCTCATGTGGTCATTTGGCTATTGTCTTTTCTGGATGAGATAACATCATTAGCCCTATTGATGTTCTACCTTTCTTCCTATTTCGCCTAATGTTGTGTGGTCTATGCTCATGCTTGTGGAGCTTACAGGTAAGCCCTGGCTTCCCGTTGTGGGAGATTCTGCGTTATAGGTAGCTTTGGGTCGGCACTGGGTTTTCATGGATTGATCTTGGGAAAAGAACACATGGATCATGATGACGGTTGTAGAGGATTACGCTCAATTTGATTAGTGGATGGTAACGGTTAATATAGCGCACGTGATACTCTGCTTGCCTCCCTACGTTCTGCTTGCCTCCCTACGTCCTTCATTCATGTAGATTTAATCATGCAATGCATCATAAAGCATAGACGGAGAATGGGGGATTTTAAGGTGAGTTGTTGTATGTTACTACCGTCTTCCCCCAAACACAACGCACCCTCATGTTGGCCGCATCTGGCCGGAAACATAGCTTGTATACATTCATTTTTAGGGTGCGTTATGTTCGGGGGAAGACGGTAGTGCTGGTGCGTGACCTAATTCTGAGATAGAACAGGATTAGGTTCTGAATTCTGTCGTCCATCCGTTAAAATTGGAATGATACAGAGAAGATTAGCATGGCCCCTGCGCAAGGATGACACACATAAATCGAGAAAAGGTTCTGAATTCTGTCCATGTATGGGACGCTGGACTTGTTTTCCAGCAGGTGTTGCTCCCCACCAATAGATGGAGCCTCCCCCCAGGTGCTAGCGGTGTCTGCTCGTACCAGCACCACTAGCACGTGGGAGCGTGCTTTTTTGTTTTGCCTAGGTGGGGGGATTTGGTGGCAAGTCCCTAGAGAAAAATAGTCGTTACAGGTAGCTAGGACCGCTTGGGTACGGACTATTACGCAGATGTGTCATTTTACTTCTCTATTATATAGTCCTGAGTTAAGAGGTACCAACTGTCGTTGAGGCAATAGCAATCCTCATTAGATTACTTGAAGTCGGAGCACCCATACTGTCACAAATACCTTATAGTGTGTTCAAACCAGCAAAGGTCCCTAATCGTTTATTGCATCTTACTTACACCCTGCTTGGACATCACTAGGGCCTCGATGAATCAGCCATCCAGGTGTGAAGGTGTTGAATACTCGTGAAACACAGCCATAAGTATGGCGCAGATTCCCAGAACCGACCAGATAATACAGAGTTATACAGATGCAAGCGGAAGACTTGAGATACCTTGGACTGACTCAGACCTGACCCGGACTGCAATCGAAACAATCTCAAGCATTCATCAGGGGTGTGAATGCCCTGGCCTCAGACATAGACGAAAGGCCAGGGACTGAGATCATACACGGACGAAGGGAGAGAGGGGAGAGATGGAGGAGGAGGAGAGGGAAGATGACGTCAACTCAATGTTTCCGAACTGTCAGAAGTGACGAAAATCCGAAATGTCGTGAATGACAAGCCTCACAATATCCCAGACGTCGATCTCACAATGTCAAGTACATCTCCGAAAGGAAGATGAAATCAGATCCCCATAAGTCCTCAACTCGTAGTCCCCAATGTCGCTGTCTCATATGTCATCAGAACTCGTAACCATCTCCCATACTGCAGTAGTCCTGTAGGAGAAGTAGAAGTAGATTTAGATTTAGACTGAGAAGGTAGGAGGAGTAGAGAGAGAGAGAGAGGGAGAGAAGCGGTAGAGGAGAAGATGGAGAGAAGGTGAAGCCTTCCTCCCTGGTACCTGGCTATGGCATAAAGGGATGGCTGGGCCGGTAACTGGCGAGGCGCCTAGTGCTGCGCTAATCCGCTCTCTGCTGAACCTCGCTCCTGCTCCTCGCTGCTGCAGCGCTGCGCTAACCGTGCTAACGCTGCTGCTGCACTAATCCTGAAGACTAACCTTCGTTCGTACTAACTTACCGGACTGAGGCTGGTACCCAGCCTTTTGTAGTGCTGGGCCGGCCTCTTGCCTACTGGTACCTACCGGCCTGGACCGTTGATCTGAATCGACGGTCCAGATTCAAACTGGTTTGGCGCCCAAAATGTGGCAGCCTCTGAAACGCCGCCGGTTGGTCCTGGGCTGGACCGGTACCGGCCTCTGGCCGTTTGGGCCTAACGTACCCTGCCTCAGGCCTATCTGGGCCTGGTCTGAACCATCGTCCCCCTAGGCCTACTCTGCCTACTGGGAATCAGGCCCTAATTGGGGCCGGTGTGGCTCAGTATGCCACACACTCCCCCCCTTGAAAGACCGAGCTAACTGCGAGGGCGAAGCTGTCTGTCCGATGTCCGTACAGGGCGGGCAGGTTGGGCAGCTTCCTTCGCAAGTCGCTGTTTTTCGTAATGCGCGAATATGAGGGGTGTTGTCGCCTTCAGATCAGCTTTTGAAATCCAGCGTGTCGTTCGGATCGCATTGCTTGAATGTGACTTTGTACTGCATCGGTTTGTTGCCATGATGCTTGCAATGCATGAGAACGCGGTCAACCTCCAGATGACCATCCATTGAAGGAGGGTCTTGTGACCGTCTGCCCGGGAAATCGGCTGCGGAGGCTGGAGTGTAAACCGCTAGCTTTGAAGTGGAGTGTAAACCGCCAGCTTTGAAGCGTGAAAGATCGGGTGGACCGTCAAATGCGGGGGAATCTCAACGATGAATGATGGACCCGTGGGGTCGTCGCCAGCTGCTGAAGTGACCATCCATAGTTCAAACCACTTTGGGAGGAGCTTGCGCGAGACGTCCTGCTCAAGCGCGAATTCCTTGGAGGTGACCCAAACTAGGTTGCCAGCGCGAATTGGACATGGGATGCGACGCCGGTTCGCTTGCTGCTGCATATAGACCTGAGCCTTTTGCATGTTTGCGCGGGCTTTGGCCAGCAATTCCCTGTACTTTCGTGTAGAAGCGGGGGAGCAAGCGGCGTCGATATCGGCAGCCCTTGGAAGCAAAATGTCTGCGAAGATACGTCCTTTCCGTCCACCATGGTGCAACTCGAATGGAGTCACGCCAATCGCCAGGTGCACCGAAGTGTTGTAGGCGAACTCGATGTCGGGAAGGCGGTCAACCCAGTCCTTCTGATCCGGGCGGATGAGTGTATGGAGCATCATCTGCGCAGTCTGGTGCGCACGTTCCGTTTGCCCATCCGTTTGAGGATGCCGTGCGGAACTAGGTTTCATGCTGGTGCCGGATTCCACCATGAGTGTCGTCCAAAAGGCCGACATGAAACGAGTGTCGCGGTTGCTGACGATGTCTTTCGGAACGCCGTGGCTGCAAAACCAGCCGGTATGCAAAAGTCGTGCGAGCTCGGGAGCCGTGGCATGATACTTGCATGGAAGAAATCGCACGTACTTGCTCAAACGGTCAACGACCGTGAGGATACCATCATGACCAAGGCGATCGCGAGGGAAAGGACCGGTCACATCCATAGCAATGGAAAGACCCGGTGCCCGAGGAATCGGCAATGGTTTCAGTTCGCCATAAGGGAGCTGACGGCGCCCTTTGTTCCGGTGGCAAACTGCACATGACTGAATATACCAGTTGACGTCGTTGATGATGTCCGGCCAGTGAAATCGCTAGCGGAGTCGTCCTAGTGTGCGTGCGACACCAAGGTGTCCCACCAGCCGCGAATCATGGTATTCGCCAAGGAGGCGGGTGCGCAAGATGCGGTCTTGGGGAACACACAACAAGTCCTTGCCTCGTGTATGAAGAAGCAAGTAGCCGTCGACAATGCGATAGTTGCTTGCCGGCGGTTGGTCCGATGATAAGTCATCATAGAGTGTGGACAATCCTGGATCCGACTTGTAGCCGTTTACGAAGTGCTGTTATGGAGTGCACCAAGGCGCAAAGATCAGGTCTTCGCGAGAGAGCATCCGCTGCCTTGTTCGAGGAGCCCGGAATGTGCTTGGAGGTGAAGTCGAACTGGTCAATGAAGTACATCCATCGACCGATCGTGCTGCTCACCGTGTCTTACGTCTTGTAGTATGTCAACGGATTGTTGTTCGTTGCCCACGTGAATCGCCGACGCCCGAGGAGAAGTGACGCCAACGCTTAGGTACGGTGACAAAAGCTAGGAGTTCCTTCTTCCTCGCATCATCAAGAGTGTTGATGGGCGGCACCTTTTGGCTGAAGTACTCTACCGGATGCCAGTCTGTGCCGTCATGCTGTTCCAAGACCGCGCCAATGCCATAACTGAAAGCGTCCGTAGTCACTTTGGTGGGCAAAGTTGGGTCATAGATGCTTAAGACGGGAGCTTGAAGCAAAGCCGTCTTCGGCGTGTGAAACTCATGCCGGGGGACTGAAGTCGCGACAATGGTGCAACGATGCGTTGAAATCCTTTGACGAAGCGCATGTAGTACGATGCCAACCCGAGAAAGGAGCGGACGTCGGTAGTACGCTTGAGGTCCCCCCAATCTTGAATAGCTTGTACCTTGTCCGCGAGCGGACGAATGCCTTGCGGCGTGACGTAATGGCCCAAGTACTCCAGCTCTTGCTGGGCAAACTCGCACTTGTCGCGGTTCGCCTTGTACTTGGCGATACGAAGCCGCTCCAATACGGCGCGAAGGTGCTCGAGATGCTCGTCCAGCGACCGACTATAAACCAAGATGTCATCGAGGTAAATGAGTACGGAGCGGTCGAGTAAGTCGCGCAATTCCGTCGTCATAGCTGCTTGGAAATCGAGGTAAATGAGTACGGAGCGGTCGAGTAAGTCGCAGAATTCCGTTGTCATAGCCGCTTGGAAAGTAGTTCGGGCATTGGTGAGACCGAAA
This sequence comes from Chara braunii, assembly GCA_003427395.1. Classification (NCBI taxonomy): domain Eukaryota; kingdom Viridiplantae; phylum Streptophyta; class Charophyceae; order Charales; family Characeae; genus Chara; species Chara braunii. The sequence continues at coordinate 361,083 of BFEA01000205.1, read as the reverse complement.
GGCATATCGATCCACTCAAAGTGCCCATACCGCGTCTTGGAAGCGGTTTTGTACCGATCTCTTGGCTGAATCTCGATCTGGTGATACCGGACTTGAGGTCAAGCTTCGAGAAGTACTTGGAGCTGCCTAGTCGCTCGAGAAGATCATCGATCCGAGCTAGAGGGCCGGCGTTCTTGATCGTTTGCGAGTTCAGTAGTCGATGCAGAAACGAAGGTCCTTGTTCTTCTTCCGGACGAAGAGAAGGAGAGTGTCGTATGGCGAACAGCTAGGGCGAATCCAGCCCTTGGCTAAGAGGTCGTCTAGTTGTGCCCGAAGCACTTGTAGTTCCTCTTCGCTCATGCGGTAGATACATCTGCGCGGAGGTATGGCGCCGTCCTCGAGAGTGATCCCGTGGCGTATGGACCGATTCGGTATGACTCCGGCGGGAGCTTGAAAGACATCCTCATAGTTGTCCAACAACTCAGTGATGCGAGGGTCCGACGTATCCGTCTTGGGCTGATCACCGGGTGGGAGGGCGTGAAGAAAACATGTGCCCATCTCCTTGATGTCGTTCTGTCGGATGGACTGGCGAATGATCGCCACGGATACCACGTGACAACCAATCGAAGGACGAGGAAGCGGCACCGTACACGGGACTAGTTCGCCACGCCGATCACGAACGTGAACGGTGTGGGGATGGAAGTTCACCGGGTGGTCTTTGCGTTGCAGCCACGACATACCTAGGATCATATCGAACTTGGTGTCCAATATGTCGAAAGACACGGTCTCACTTGCTAGCGGGGCAAAGTACACGGGCACCATATCGAACTTGGTGTCCAATATGTCGAAAGACACGGCCTCACTTGCTAGCGAGGCAAAGTACACGAGCACCGAGTCAACGCTTCGGTTGATTGACTTTTGCGTGTGACCATCGGCCAACGTGACGTGCGTAGGCTGACTTTTCCTTCGAACGCGCGGGCCGAGCCCGGCGCGTGCTATGAAGTCTTGGCTGATGTAGTTGCGAGTCGCTCCACAATCGATCAAGGCACTGCAGGTCGCCTTTCCGATCTGAATGCGGATGTAGAGGAGCGCCGCGTCGTTGTCGACGTACCGTTGCGTTGCGTACTCGCGATCTATCTTTGCAAGATAGTTACGAAGGTCAACAACCGCTACTCCACCGTCCGTCGACGGAGGTGGTACTGCAGCGTGCAAGTATTCGCGTAGATGTGCCATTAGGGCATTGCAATGCGGAGTTGACAAGGACCCGGTGGAGGGAAGAGGCAACCATTGGAAGTTTAACTGTCAACGGATCGAGATCCTCAAGTCTCGTGCAAGTTGACAGATCCTCCGATAAAAGGGTTGGCGAAGCAATCGTTGTCCGACGGCGGAACTGCCGCACATACGCTTGAATCTTGCATGTGGAGAGGCTGGTTCAACGGTGGGACCAGCTCGACGACATAAGTCTCAAAGGCAATCCGAGAGCTTGCGACTACCGCGGTGTCCCCGGATGTGAGAGAGGCTGCTAGCAAGGCAGCCGACTCCGGCGGACTGGGAAATGCTGTCGCTGCACTTCCCGTGGTGCTCAGTTTCCCGGGCCCGAACGCTTGATATTTTCCTTGTCCTTGTCGAGGCAGGCACTGGGCCACAAACAGCATGACCACTTCTGTCGCAACTTGAACATTTCTTCGGTAATGCCAAATTTCGTCCATGGTGCCTGTCGTGCTCCATCCGCCGACACTTCTTTCGCCTTCTTCCCCCCTCGGGGTTTCGTGCGTCGCGGTGGTATCGCTGCCGCCACATCTCCATCACTTGATGTTGAAGCGGCTGCGTGGTCCTCACTTGTTCCTTGTTGGACTGCTGCTACTTGCGGCGTCCGTTGTCCCTTGCCTTCTCCACGTAACCGGGCTGTTGGCGGGGCTTGTTAGCCGCACGCCGGTTACCTTGTATAAGTTCTCTAGCTTTGGCGATCATGTCGTCAAAGTTCTTATAGTGGAATTCGCTGCCGAGAGCAGCCGTCAAGGCGTCACAAGACCGGGCGAAGAACTCGCCTCGGATTGAGTCGAACGGTAGGTTCAACTCCGGGGTGGCGACGAGTCTTTGCCACTCTGTCAGCCATTCCCACGAAGGTTGCTGGCCTTGGAAGATGCGGAAGATCTTGTTCAAGGCGTGACGCTTGTCGTTGTTCACCATGAACTGGGTCTTCCACTTCTTTTCAAACTCCTCCCACGTGATCTTCGTGTGGAGGGTGGCGATGGTACATTCCAGCGTGACGGCCATGTGCGTCATGAATTGTTGCGCCCCGCCTATAAGTTGGAGGTACAATGCGTCCATCTGCCGTAGGGGCGGAGTATGATGCACGTCGGCCTCCGCGTTAAACGCCATCCACCATTGCAGCGGATCAGTCTTATGGTAATTGTCGAACTTCTCGATCTCGAAGTTCGGCATCTTCCATTCCTTGGTGGCCGCTCGTTGCTGGACTTGATCGCTGAGCGTCTTCAATTGACTGCTGACTGTCGAGGTTCCAGCAAACTTGCTGATGTCGCCAAGGGATGCGACGATGTGATTGATCCGCTCATCGAGTTGTTTGGCTTGAGCGGCCAAAGCTGGGCTGCTGTCTGAAATTGCACCGCCCGTTGACTCGAAAGCGGACAGCCGTGCCATCCCGGCATCAACAGAGTCCTGCAGTCGGTCGTTGATGGCCTGCTGTTGGCTGTCGGCGGCCTGCAGCATGCTGGTGTCGGCTTGCAGGGCAGTGATGTTCTGATCCATTGCCTTGAAGTTGCCTTCATGGCGGATGAGGACCTGCCGCATAGCCAACAGTTCCCGTTGTTGCCAATTGCACGTGTACAGCAGGTTCTCAATCAAGACTGCTGTAGTTTCCCTGTTTCTCTCGTCCTCGGTTGGTTCTTCTTGCTCCTCAGTTGCTCGGAAGTGCTGCTGTGGAAGTACTCTACCGTATGCGGCTTCTTCATTGAGAAGGTTCATTGCAGCCTGGAAACGAGCCTGAGTTTGACTTGCGTCGAGCTGCTGCTGCTGCTGCCTTGCGGCTGCTGCAGAATCGGCAACGGCCTGCTGACGTGCTGCCTGTTCCGCTTCTTGTTGGAGTCGGATGGCTTCCCGTCGGGCGGCATTCTCCTTCTCCCATGTGCGGAGTTTGGTGGCATTGGTCTCCGTGTACTGTTGGAGACGCTCGAGAAACGCGAGTGCGTCTTCATCGGCCCGTTGAACTGGCACAGGAGGGGGAACCGGCCTCTTGGGACTGCCTGGCATATTGCTGTCGGCATGGCCGGCTGCGGCAGCCATGGCTGTGTCACTTGCGCGCGATCTGCGGTGCCTTGGGTCACTGTACTGACATGGCACTCTGACGTGTCACTCTGCTGACGTGTCACTGTACTGACATGGCACTCTGCTGACGTGGCACTTCTAACGTGTCACTCTGCTGACGTGTCACTGTGCTGACGTGGCACTCTGCTGACGTGGCACTTCTGACGTGTCCAGAGACTGTAGTCTGAAGGACCGAAAGGAGGAAAGAGAAGGTAGGGGTGGGAAGAAGGGAGGGCAGGCAAGCAATGCACAGTCAGTCCCGTTCCGCCCTGACCTTGACACTAATCAAAAAAATTCCCCCCCCCCGATGAATTTTTGAATTTCGGGAAATTAAATAAAATTTTAATCCAAAAAAATATAGGAATTGATAAAATTTTAATTTTGGCAAAAGATTAAATACCATACTTGCGGCGCATCGAGGTGCGCGGCATCCCGCACAAGTGCCGCACTGCGCACCGCGCACGGGGTGCGGCGCACCCGGAAAATAAGGGGTCGGTAAAAAAAAAAAAAAAGTTGGTGAGGGGTGTTGTAGGCTGAAGTGGGATGTCGCATCAAGTTACAAAAAAAAAAAATAAAAAAAAATTGAGGCCGCGCGGGGCCCTGGAACTGAATTTTTTTTTTTAAGGAATAACATCAGAATTTCTTTGCACGAGTGAAGCCCGGCACGTCCAACCTGTCAGAACCTCAACGGTACTTGGAGTCTGTATGGTCGTGATCTCTCAAAACGTTCTCTTCGTATTACTTCTGAAGTAGAAAACGACGGAACTGGCAGCCGTTTTTCCTGGATTTTTTTTTTTTTAATGAAAGGAAAAAAACGTAAAGGAAGAACAGCTCTTTGCACGAGTGAAGCCGGGCGCATCCAACCTGTCAGAACCTCAACGGTAATGTTCACCAACGGGCTCGCTGCACAACTCTCGACGTGCCCAACAAGACATAGGGCCTCTCTCCACTACTCTCAACATGCACAAAAGACAAAAATATTGGCGGTGTATTTTTCCATATTCTAACGCAAGATTCACTCTCGTTTTGCAGATTTCCAGAGTAGTGCAGCGAGGCCCATATATGGCAATGTATCTTTCCATGTTCAAGCGGAGGATTCAGTCTCATTTGTTCAGAGATTCTCCAAAAAAAAAAAAAAGTTTCCAGAGATACGTTACGTGCTTACCGGATTCATCGGCCCTTCGTTCTCCACCACCCAACGTATGAATGAATCTTCCGCCAAAACATGGAAAGATACACCGCCATATTTYTTGTCCTTTGTGCATGTCGCCCCCCTTCCGGATTCATGTTGCCCGTTGATAAGGGCGGTTTCTTCGGTCCGATAGTGTCAGCACACGGTTTCTTCTCTCTCACACGGTTTCCTCTCTCTCTCTCTCTCTCTCTCTCTCTCTCTCTCTCACACACACACACACACAAATGTGGCGGTGTATATTTCCATGTTGCAGCKGTAGATTCACTCGATTTTGCTCGTCGTTTCGATGGAAGTACCAGGAGGCCAGATGCGACGTTGGAGACCTCTCTCTCTCTCTCTCTCTCCCTAAAATAAAAAAACAGTAAAATAAATCCCTAAACAAATAGTAAAATAAAAAAAATAAAGTAAATGGTGTGCGCACCCGGCGCACCTGCGCCCCGCCAGGGTGCACCCCCCAGCGCACCTGCGCGCAGAGCACCGGCCCTGAGCGCAGCGCACTGCGCACCCGGGTGCGCGGCGCGCGCCGGTGCGCGCGCACCTCGGGTCCGCGCACCGCACAGCGCGCGGCGCACCGCACAGCGCACAGGGTCGGTGCGCCGCAAGTATGTTAAATACCTGATTAACGAATATTTACATTTGCAATAATGAATTTCACAAACGTTAAATATTTAATCAAGAATACTTAAATTTGCATTAATAAAAGAAATGAGACATAACTTCCAAAAAATTTCACGAAATTTCGTCGCAAGAATTTAGCATCATCACGAGGTCACTCATTTAGTAGAGATGAATGGTAGCAGGAAGATACACAATTTGCTGGAAAGATTCAACCTTTCAACGCAAAAAAGATGYAGTTTTGCAAAAAGTGAAAGTTCCGTGMAGTTGCAGTTCGAATATGGCCTTGCTCAGSCCCGATCAGCCTTGATTGGCGCGGTGCCTGGCTGGCACTTACTTCCGATAGGTTAGGTAGGTCGTTTAGATTAGGTTAGGACTAACCCTAATTAGCGCTAATTAGGTTTACTCGTAATTAGCGATTTCCTAATTGCGCGATATGGAGAAATGTTGCAAACCTAAAATTATAGTTGAAACGACGTTTTTTTTTTTTTTTTTTTCAAAACAGAACCTTACGGTTCCGGCTCCTTTTCCATTCTGGGAAGCATCAGTCCGGTTCCTATTCCACCGGAAAGTCAGGCAGAATTGCAATGAGAACTCACACACGCACCTCCCCCTTATGGTGTGGAGGCCCGAAGGACGGCATTGATTGCTTCCTTAAGGAAGGATGTACCATCCCTCACCCCTGCCTAAGTTAGCCTGATGATGCTAATTTCTACCCTGACTGCTCTCCAGTTGTCGTTTGCTAACTGTTTCCTGCAAGGATAGGTCGGGCTAGCTCGTTCCTCTCAGCTACTTGGCTGTCAGAACTGCTAGCTGGACCTTTCCTGTCTCTTGTTAAGCCCTAAACCCTTGTACTTGCAACGCCACTTATTACCTATTTTGCAGTCTGCTGGACTAAACCTTGTCTAGAGGTACTCAGGAATCTGCCAAAGTTAGAAATGTCCCGATGTCTGGCGGAATATAGCCTTTTCTCTATTGGGGTGGGGGGCTGGTTGGTAAGGAATGCTTTATGACGGTGGTATTGTGGGGTAGCTGTGGAGCGCGGGAGACGGGGGGTGAAGGGGGAATGTAGGTTAGTTTGTGTTTGGTCTAGCTTGGGGCGCTAGGGAGGGGGGGGGTAGGAGGGCATGTATTGAGTAGGAAGTGGCTTGTGAGGTTGCTGTTGTAGGGACGGGTGAGCGGTGTGGGGTCGATTGAATGGTAGGGATGGCTGAGATGATATTGGTGACGGATGAGTTGTTATCTTTCGGATGGCCGGGTTATGTGCGGAGGGTAGGGACTTAATAGTGACAGTCTAATTTTGTCTTGGGTCGGGTTTCTTTTTGTAGCTCGGGTGATGGTTTTGGTTGCTGCTTGTATAATCCTGTGTTTGGGTTGCTTCCCTGGGTTTTTAGTGTTCTTCGGTTTTGTGTGTGGTTTCTTGCTGACCACCCTCCGTGTTTTGCTGTTCCATGTCATTCTTGCGGGAATTTTGGTGTCTGACTCTTGTCCTTGCCCGGACTTGACTATCCTGGTTTTGTGTTAGTCCTGAGTCGATCTTGAGTCATATGTTTAAGTTGGGATGTGGATGTCTCTATTATCTGTTGGTTCTCACATTGGTTTGGACTAGGGTTCGGGGGGTAGTATCTGTTGTGTGTTCTTCCATAGGCTACTCTGAGTGTATGTTGGCTTCCAGGGATTGGGGGATACTGTTCAATGAGTGGCTCTGTGATTGTTGGTTTATTATGGTTTCCTCCCATAGTCGGAAAACTAGACGAGCCTCGGATGAGAGCGATTTTGCCTTTGGCTAGGACATTCTCCTCGAACTAATTTTGGTGCTCGTTGGCTTTGTCCTCGTCTTCCTTCATTTTCCTTCTTACTTTGCGCCACATGGCCCAGTACTCTGTTTCCACTTGTTGTTGTAGTATTTCCCATGCCTCTTTGGTGTGCATATTTTGCTTATCTATGGTTTCTTGACACCTTTTCCTCCATATTGCCCATAGTGCTGCTTTTCTAAGAATTCCAAAAAGGGTGTGTTCTAATATGCTCCAGTCCTTCGGACCATTAAATCCTAGGAGTAAAAGTGTATTGCTGTTGGTTAAGGTTGTGCCTGTTACCGTGCTCCATGTATTTGCAACTTTCTGCCATAGTGGTTTTATTCTGGGGCATAGGAGAAAGCAATGGAGTAAGTTTTCTATTTGGCCATCGTTGCAATTAGCACATAATTCCTTCGCCGGGTTTCTGTCTTCTTTTCTCCTTCTGACGTTTAACCATTTATTCAGAGGGACTGCTAGATAAATGATTAACCATTAAAGGCTTCTGAATTTGGTCGGGTGGGTGGATGCTATTTTGTCCCATGGTATTGGGTCAGCTGGTTCTATTTCTACCTCTAGGTGCTTTTTCCACCGGTGTGCTATTATTGAGTCTGGGTTTGCCGAACTGCGTCTCAGCCTATAGCCCAGCCTGGTTGTGTATTGTAGTAAGTTGAGTTTGGTGTTGATTCCTGATGTTCCTTGCCTTAGATTCCATGCCCATTCCGCTGGGTCTACTTCTAAATTCTCCAAGGGGATTTGGGGGAGGTAGATGGTAAGGGATTCATTTTCTATTATCTTTCTTAGATTATCCTCTTGGACAGAGACTAGTGCAGTTGATTGTTTACTGATCTTGCTGAGGTCCGAGCCTGGTTCTTCTATTTTATGCATGGTAAATATGTGCCAGTCTTGTTTGGTTTCTTCTCTACCCCAGTATGACAGTGTGTGTTCCTGCTGAGGTTCGTTAACTATTACGGCCCAGTCTCCTGTGTTCCATTGTCTGTCTTTTTTTAGTATTGGGATCCATTCTTGTGGGATGGCTGCTAAGATTTCTTGTAGGTTCTGGTTCAGCCGATGGCAGTGCTTGAGCTGTTGTTTGAGTTGGCTGTCTTGTTTCCATTGTTTCGTGTTGTCGTTCCAAATGTGTTTAATGTGCCATATTCCTTTCTCAGATTTTTCTAGCCAGACTCCCCACCTTGCATCCTTTGAAGTTCGTGTGAATGGGCTGCCGTCTTCTTTTGTTATCCACTGGTTGCAGAATAAGGGTTGTCGTGGTATTTCTTCCTTGCTATTGGGTTTCTTGACTTTAGCTGGGAAGATCTCTCTCCAGTCTCGAAGGATTCCTTTCCAGAATTTCAACCTAGGATCGTTTCTTGAGGCCTGGTTTCCTCCTTTCATTGACCATGATTTACTCATTATCCAGAAGGATCCTTCCATGTTGGATGGGGTGTTGTATACTGGTAATTGTTGTATTCCATCTAGGGCCAGGTCCCTCCAGGGTAAGCTTGGCCTGGTGATGAGCTTAAGGATCCACTTGGTCTGTAGGGCTTTTATTTGGGTTGTTGGGTCTAGGACTCCTAGACCTCCTTGCCCTTTTTTTCGAGTGACATATTGCCAGGCTACTTTAGTTGTGAAATGTTGTCTGGATGCGTCTCCCGTCCACAAATAGGCTGTGGCTTTCTTTTTTAGGTTTCTCAACGTTGCCTGGTCCGGGTTCCAGAAGGCTGCTACATACCACATCATAGCGAAAATGGATGAATTCAATATTAGTGCTCTTCCATATAGTGATGTGTGTATTTTGCCCCAGGTGTTTAGTTTACTTGTCATCCTGGCTAGGAGGCTAGGCGTCATTTCTGCTTCTGCTCCGTACTCCGACATTTGGATCCCTAGAACTCTCAACGGATCCCTAGGATCTGACCAGGTCATTCCATCAGGGGTGTTTAGGGGGAGGTCTATACTTCCATCTGTTAACCACCATCCTACTGTTTTTTGCCAGTTGATTCGCATTTCGGAAGCTAGTTGATATGCGTGCATTGCTCTGGTAAGGGCCTCAAAGGATGAGTTGGATGCCCTTATGAGCACAGTCAAGTCATCTGCGAACATGATCGTGGGGGGTATGAGGCATGTTCTGTTGAGATCTTCTGACGAATTTATGAGTCTTTGTATGGACGGGTCTTTTCTGAGGAAGGAGGCTATTGCCTCCTGATAAGGGGTTGCTAGCGGGTCTCCTTGCCTTACCGATCTAGACATCTTGTAGGGGTTGGATATGTGGCCATTTAGTTGGACTGCCCCGTGTGCATCGTTGTATAGGATTCTAACCCATTTTCTGAAGTTTGGGCCTACTCCCATCATTTCCATGCATTGTTGGAGGAAGTCCCAATTGACCTGGTCATACGCTTTTTCAAAGTCGAAAAAGAGGATTGCTGCATTAAGTTTCTTATCTTTTATGTATCTTACAGATTGGACTACTGTCATTACGTTGTCCAATATAAATTTGCCCGGGATGAAGCCTGCTTGGTCTATGTGGAAGCAATTCCTGGTGATCTTACTTGTTATGTTTGCTAGAAGCTTGGCTAAGATTTTGTATGCTACTGTTAGTAGCAAGATATGTCGATAATTTTTAATATCAGTGGGGTCTCATTTTTTGTACAATAGGGTGACTATTCCAGTGTTGAGATACTTCCCTAAGCCGTCTGAAGCCCATGCTGTTCTTATGAAGCTGCAGTATTCGTCCCCTAAGAGTTCCCAGTACCTTTGCCAAAATTCTTTTGATAGGCCGTCTTCTCCCGGAGTCTTTCCGGGTTTCATTGAGTCCAAGGCTCTTTTAATTTCGTCATTCGTAATGGGAGCATCCAGTTCTTCTGCTAGTGTTGTGGAGATTGTTTTTTCCAAGTGTTTGTAGAATTTTTCCCTTGCTTGTGTCACTTGTCTCGAAGTGGGATGTTCTGTTTTAGAGGTGTAAAGGTTTATATAGAAGAATCCAGCTATTGCTAACATTTTCTTTGGATCTGAAGTGAGTCATTCCTCACCTCTCAATTGGTGGATGGCGGAGTTCCCTCCTCTTGCTCTGATTTTTTGGAAGAAAAACTTCGTGAAATTAGTCTTGCAAATTCACACTCAAACATGCATGGCGCTGTGCACCCAATTCAAACTCGGAGATATGGTAGCTTGCAACTCAACTCAAATCCAAGTTTACTTCAGTTGACTATGGCGCTGGGCGCCCACACTTACACGTTCGACTCAGAGTTCACACGCAACTCGACTCCGGATCACCCTGGATACCATGCACGCCAACCAYTGCACACACACATACACACTCACTAAYTGTCTATGGCTATGGCGCATGGCCACTAACAACTCACTAGCCTATCACTAACTTCTGCCCGCTTCGTCTTCAGGCCATCTGCAGACCTCCCTTGCACAAGACGCCCGAGCAGCGCTTCCGCAGAGCTTCCGCAGGAATGAATGAATGGCTGGACGCAGCCTCTTGATTTATACTTCTGCGCAGCTCCGATTTGGCCTGTATTCTCTGGCCCCGGTACCCTTAGCCCCATATGGTACTTGCTGGACCGGACAGGGACTTTCTGGACACTTCCTCAACTGCACTACGACTCACCTACGACTCACTGCAGTCCTACTGAGGTCCTACCAGTTGACTTCGACAGATGTCACAGTCCTACGGCGCAAGTAGACTTAGCTACACCACTTGCCCACTGGTCGACCTTCTAGAAGACCTCTGGGCCCTACTTCGATTTTTGCCCTACAGGTCTGTGGTTCGAATCCCTTACTTCTCTGGTGCCTACGATGACCAACCTGCAAGTGGCTATTAGGGATCGAGCCCTGGGACCTACATCAGCTACTTCGAACTGGTGAATACCGTTTCACTCCCACCGGCCTAAATTCGAGGTCCTCCGAGAAAATTTCAGTTTAAGACAGGATCTTTACCCTTCTGCTGTCTTTCGTAGGCCCGGACTATGTGGGGAGCTGTCTCTAGAAGTTCAGATTTAGTAAACCAGCGGTCGTCTTCTGGTTCCTGATAACTAAAGTGAACCTTGTATTGTTTCTGTGGACGACCTCTACCTCCAGTCCTGAATACATCTTCAGCCACTATTCCATCAATGTCGTATCTTCCATCCATATCCGGTGGGATCATGGACCTACGGGATGGAAACTGGTCACTTGTTTGACACGGTAACAACTTTGATGCGTGGAAAATTGGGTAAGTGTGGAGGTGTGCTGGTAACTCTATAGTATAGGACGGTCCATCTGCGCCGCCTTTGACTTCTAGGACTGGCCACGGTCCTCTATAGGTGGGTAGTAACTTCTGCGAGATGTTCTCCTCAGGTGTAAACTCTTTAGAACTGACCCAGACTAAGTCGCCTACTTGATACTGCGAAGGGCGACGATGTTTGTTTGCTTGTTCTATCATCCTGTGCTGGGCCTTTCTGAGGTTTTCTATTACAGTAGCTAGTTCTTTCTCGTGTTGCACAGCAAACTCCCGGGTCCCGAGTGGCAATCTGTGAATTTGATCCCGGCTAAGTCCTTCAAATGGTCTACGGGGCCTAAAGGACTCGTGCAGTTCATTGGGAGTGCGGCAGGTGGACAGATGCACGCTGTTATTATATGCACTAGCTACCTTAGGTAACATCTCATCCCAGTTAATTTGATCCGGCCTAATGTACATGCGCAGAACTTGTTGTAGGATCTTGTTCATTTGCTCTGTCTGACCGTTAGTCTCTGGATGGCGGCCGGACGACATCAATAACTTAGATCCATACACTCTCATGAGTTCTTGCCAGTTCTGGCTAGTAAAGCGACTATCTCTATCGCTAACTATAGACAGTGGGATTCCGTTCTCACTAACCCAACAGTCGAAGAACCTMTGTATGACTAAATCAGTACGCGCTTCAGAAGGCAAAGGAACAAAAACTGCGTACTTGCTAAAGCGGTCAACTATGACCATGATTTGGCTCTTGCCATGCCTGCTCTTGACTTGAGTGTCCATGAAATCTATTGACACTGAGTCTCCCGGCTGATCCGGAATGGGCAAGGGTCTGAGAAGGCCTAACGTGGCACGCGTAGAAGACTTGTTACGCTGGCAGACCTTACAACTGCGAACATACTCTACGCAGTCATTCTTCATCCCTGGCCAGGTATACGCGCGCATCAGATTGGCTAAGGTCTTTTGCCAACCAAAATGACCTTCTGTGTCGTGGCATTCTCCCAAGATCAAACTACGGATCTTTTCGCTATTGGGGATGCACAACCGGTCAAAGACATTAGTCTTCTCAAATAGCAATCCCTCAGTAGTGCGGTAATTCGACTCAGTCTCTGGGGCTTCTTTGACTTTCTTAAGGAGGTCACTATAGATAGGGTCCTGTGCGTAGGCCTCTCTAACCTCTTGCTGCAGGTCTTTCCCTATATCGAGGTAATGCACTATCGCCCCGAAGTAAT
>BFEA01000205.1:331565-342495 GCA_003427395.1 Chara braunii | reverse complement strand
AGATGAGAATAACTTGGCGCTGTGCACCCAATTCAAACTCGGAGATATGGTAGCTTGCAACTCAACTCAAATCCAAGTTTACTTCAGTTGACTATGGCGCTGGGCGCCCACACTTACACGYYYGACWCAGASTTCACACGCAACYCGACTCCGGATCACCCTGGATACCATGCACGCCAACCACTGCACACACACATACACACTCACTAATTGTCTATGGCTATGGCGCATGGCCACTAACAACTCACTAGCCTATCACTAACTTCTGCCCGCTTCGTCTTCAGGCCATCTGCAGACCTCCCTTGCACAAGACGCCCGAGCAGCGCTTCCGCAGAGCTTCCGCAGGAATGAATGAATGGCTGGACGCAGCCTCTTGATTTATACTTCTGCGCAGCTCCGATTTGGCCTGTATTCTCTGGCCCCGGTACCCTTAGCCCCATATGGTACTTGCTGGACCGGACAGGGACTTTCTGGACACTTCCTCAACTGCACTACGACTCACCTACGACTCACTGCAGTCCTACTGAGGTCCTACCAGTTGACTTCGACAGATGTCACAGTCCTACGGCGCAAGTAGACTTAGCTACACCACTTGCCCACTGGTCGACCTTCTCGAAGACCTTTGGACCCTACTTCGATTTTTGCCCTACAGGTCTGTGGTTCGAATCCCTTACTTCTCTGGTGCCTATGATGACCTACCTGCAAGTGGCTATCCTACAGGTCACAGGTTCAAGTCCTACAACTACACAGGTATTGTACACAGGTAAGTTGGGGAACTAGGGATCGAGCCCTGGGACCTACATCAGCTACTTCGAACTGGTGAATACCGTTTCATTCGTCATTTCTTCACCTTCCTCCCATTCTCTGATCCTTGCCCTTAGTCTCATTCCCCTTGCTTTCCATGAGTTTCAGGCTCCCAATTCTGCTCTTGCTTTGGCTAGTGAGTCCTCATATGAATTGTGTTCTGGGTTATTGATGAGGAATTTTTATGCTACTTGGACTGCTGCTTCTAACTCTTGTATGCGTTGGTTTCTTTTGGTTCCTAGCTTTCTTGATGCTATGGAGGCTGCTTTGGATATGTTAGCTATTGTGGTCAGGAAGTCCACTCCTTCCTTTTCTGAGTCTATGCATGCTAGGGCTATTGCTTCCTTCATTTGTGGAGTATTTAGAATGGAGTTATTAATCTTGAAGAAGCTAGGCCCTTTTTGCGCTCCTGGGTTGAAGAGAAGATTGATGAAGATATGGTTGTGATCTAGCCCGTTGTTGTAAGGGAGTTTGCCTATTCCTACACTATGAATTGTTCCTCTAACGGACTCGGATACTAGGAAGTAATCTATTGCCGAGCTTGTTATGTGTTGTGATCTGTTTCTTTTCCTATAGGTGAATCTTTGGATTTCTGGGTGGATTGTTCTTAGTGGTTCTATTAGGTGTCTTTCCATCATGAGTGCGGTCATTTCTTGGGCATCCCTTGTTTGTAATTCTTCTCTACCTGTTTGCGATGGTGAAATCCGGTCAGTAGATGGTTCCAACACAGAGTTTCAATCGCCTGCTAGTAACAGGTGCCTCTGTGTGTCGCACTTTGCTGAGATGCATTGTATAAAGTCCCTTCTCTGTGATGAGTTATTGGGTGCATACGCATTTATTAGCTGGAAGACTTCTTCCTTGTACGCGAAGATAATATCTATCCCTCTTCCATCTTCTGAATCCATTTCACTTTGGAGGATGTTGATGTGGTTGGCTGCTATTGAGTTTCCGTTCCAGAGGACAACTGTGCATGCTGAGCAATGAGGGGGATGGTGACCATTGGCTCCTTTTCACGTTTCTTAGTTTGGCCTGTATTCTGCTGATTACTGCTTGGTGTTCCGTTGAGTTTGTTAGGTGTGTTTCCTGTAAGCATACTATGTCCGGAGGGTTTTTTGTGAACCAGTTGAGGTAGTTAGATATGTTGTCCCATTTTTCGTTATTGGTTAAGATTGTTGCTAGTCCGTTGACGTTCCATGACATCACTGTTAACTCAGGCTCGCTCGGCTTGAGGGTGAAGTGTCTAACTCGGCCTGGCTGAGTGGTGTGAGTTGAGTTGTTCAGTGATGCCATGAATGGTCGCTATGGGTTCATCCTTGCTCTCTCTAGTACTGTTGATCTAGTTAGGGGTTGCTCCGAAGGGCTCAAAGTTGTGGATTCTGACAACCCGGGCGTGTTTTGCCAGCATCTGTACTCGGTGCTCCTCCTTGTCGGCAAAAATCCCATGTCCTTCTACCAGTGAAGCTGCTACCGCTGCTCGTTCCGATGGGATATCCCCCGCCAAGAGGCCGTATGGGATTGCCTGAACTACCTTCCATGGTTTCCATGTGAGGTGGTCCCTGATCTCTGCCTCCATCGAGTATTGAACCATGTACGGTCTGCGATCGCTGATCAGCAGGTCTCCTGTTGTGTTTATCCACTCTTTCCTCCAATCCTCCCATGACCCTAGGATGTGAGCGCTCATGGGTACGTCGTCAGAGATGTTGGTTGTTAGGACTCTTTTGCTCGGTTTGGCCAGTGCGATGAGGGCCCATGATTTGTTGACTGCTGCTACTCAGTCCCCGTGCTCTGTGTTCCATCTGTAGGGGATTATTGCTCTTTTCTTGCATCCTTCTTTGGCCTCAAGTCTGGCAGCCGTGAAAGTTTCTGCATTCTGTATTGCTGCCAACTTTTGTACACTCACTGTTTCATCTGCTGATTCCCTGTTTTGGTCTTTGAGGACATGATTTGTGCCTTCAAGACCTTTTGTCTATCGAGGTCTTCTCTTGCATCTAAGTGCATTTCTTCACTTTCTTCTTCTGTTCCTTTGTTCTGGGTGCTTGTTGCTGGTGTCGCTTGTTCTCTCCCGCTTCCCCTTTTGAGCCTTTTGCTCTGCTTTTGGCTGTCTGAGTCAGCGTAGGATTTGGGCCAGGAGAAGCTGTTTGCTGTGAGCTTGCCGTGGTTCGCTGCTTCGTCCAGTTTGGCCCCGTAGCGCTCAGCGAAGAATTCAGACAGTTCTTGTTCTTGTTCTAGAATTTCATAATGATTGTGCGTAGGGAACAAGGTGTCGAGTGAATGCTGAGTCGGGTTGAAGTTTTGCAGGTTGAATATGTGCTTCTTGTGTGCCACCCTGATTTCGAATTCAATCTCCCTTTCCCTTTCTAGAGAGTGCACGTATTCTGACAACCAAGTGAGAGAGTCTTTGTGGTCGGCCTCTTCTGTTCCTTCCTGTCTGTCCTGTTCTCCTGTGGTGGTGGGATCCTTTTCAGTTGATCCCTGTGACATGCTGTCGTCTACGCCGTCCTCTTCTTCTGTGCTCTCCCCTTCTTCACTGTTTCCATCTGGTTGGGCTTGCCCATCTTCCTCATCCATCGTTGTTTCTTTTTCGCCATTGCTGCCCTCCTCAATCCTCTCACTTTCTTGCCTTCTTTGTCTGTAGCTTTTGCATCTGTCTGGTTGTCTAGGCTTTTGAATGAGTCTGTGTGCATTTCTTCTGTTGTAGTTTGGGAACTTTTAGCCTTGCTGGTTCTGTCCTGTGTTGTGCTGGTTGAGGGTGAGCCTGGTACAGCGTGCTCAGCTTTCCTTTTCAGTGGTTTGTGTGAACGGTCTGTTGTGCTGTGTTCTTGTGGTTGTTGTGATGGATTTTGTTCTTTGGTTGCTTGAAGCTTCCCTCTTGCCTGGAGATTTTCAATGTAGGCTTTTTCCGCTGAGCTGCCTGTTTTGACCATTTCTTGCATGATGTCTTTTTTGTGCTTATCCTCCATGATTCCCTGCGTGTTCATGATCTGTTTCCTGAGAAATCCTCCCTCTTTGTCTTCGATTTTCCTGGCCCCTTTTGTTTGCCATTGGCTGCCATGACGGGGATAGATGTCTGGTTGAACTGTTGGTTCACCTTGGAGTACCCACACCCATTTGGGGTCGTCGAGCCTGTCGTCGAAGACATACCACAGACCTGCCTTTGTTTCACACTCGGTCATGTTGGCTTGTATTTGGCCGGGTTTCTCTGCTATGTCCTTGTTGAGTGGACAGTTCCTATCTGTGCATAGGTGGCCTTTCCCTCTGCACTTAAAACACCGTGGGTTGGTTTTAGTGGATAGGAAGACGGTCATTTTTTGGCCGTTGGATTTTTGGAACAGCCAAACCTCTGGGAACTGAGGTGGAACTCCTGAGGGGACTTGGAGACACGCGATTCTCGAATCATGGTTCGGGGCGAAAAAATCTGGGCCGGAGGCCAGCCATTCTATGACTGGGTTGTTTGGATAAGCTTCAGCAAGTCTTCGTTCGATGAAATTGTGGAGGCCTTCCTTGATGTTGTCAAACTGAACCCAGAAGTTGTTTCGCAACATGGTTTGTCTATATGCTTCGATGCTTCGGGTTGTGGGGCACGTCTGGGTTTCCATTTGGTAACAGAGACCACTCCTTTCCTGCATTTCAGACTGTTGAGTGAGATCAGGTATATGCTCTGTCAGGACAGACTATCATCACTGTGTTCCGTGCCCGCTTATGATATGTGACGTCCGGTTTTGTGCCCGGTACTTCCTCCAGAGATCTGAGTGTATCCCTGACCCAGGACCGTTTTTCATTTGGGGACATATCTGTGCATTTTTGCGGAAAATTGAAAAGGACTGCATGGTTTTGAAAAACTTCTTCAGAATTGGCTTCATCCTCTTCTGGGTATTCCCATATCTCCTCTTCCTGATCTTCGTTTTCCCCTTCAATCGCCGGGATTGTCCTTTTGATGATGTTCACTCTGGCTTTCACCTGCGTGCTTGAAATGAGGAAGTCCATTGCCCTTTGGCTCAGAGACTTTGGGGATGATGTCGAAGTTGAGAATTCCGACCCTTTCTGAGCGTTGGGTAACTGGGATTGCGCACGTGCCTGGGAATGGGGTGGTACTTGTCCCGCTGTGATGGGTGGATTCCCTTGTCCCATTGGGAAGGCTGGTTTTGATGCCATGGCCTTTTTCCCCAGTGCTTCTGCGTACAACATTGGCCTGTTGGAGGGGTGGAGATAATCAAGTGGCGAAAATTAAGGAATGGTTAATCGATTGTATTTGTCTGATTAGTAATAATAATAAATAATAAAAAATAATAATAACTAATAATAACTAATAATAACGATGAATAAAAAACAATAATACTTGGCCAGAGTTGAATGTCTTACTTTTCTAGTTGCCCGCCCATTAATGGGAGGGCAGTAGTGGCCAAATGATAATTAATGGCGAATAATAGTAAGTTTCTTAATGTGAATCTTTCCTTTCGAAGTACTTGAGTCTTTGGTGGAGATGCGTGTTTGCTTTTTTGTCGGCTTCTTCTCTCTCTTGGTGGGCTCTGTTTTCCCGCTTCCGATTGCTCAGTGATCCGTGATCCGGTGTGGGATCGAGCTGTTAGTTCGGGGGAGGGGAGAGGAGGAGGGGAGGTCAGGGAGAGTGATGGGCTGGTACTGGTGTCGGGTTGATGATGTGTTTGTGTTAGTGGAGTGGAGAGCGTGGTTGGGCGACGTGGGTGAAGTGGTGGATGGGCGGTGATGCTATTAACTGGGCGATACGGTAAAGGCCAGCACGGGAGAGGTGGGTGAGAGCTGCTCTTCTGGCCGACTTCCCCGCCCCTGGTGTCAGTGGGGGTTTCGATTTCCTAGAAGGGCAGATCTACGCTAGAAGCGACGGTCCTGGTTACGCATTTCCTCCATCTATGTATTGGAAAGGAAGATTCCTACTTCCCCGATTAGGGTGTGCCCCCTGTCTGTCTCGGGTCTATCGTGGACTGGGCGGTGAGTTCTTCCTATAGTGAAAGTACGCGCGCTCCGTTAATGGCTGCCCCTTGCGCGGATTTTTAACTAGGATTTTTAACTAAATTCGCACGGAACTGGTTGTCATTGCGTTCCGTTAATGGCTGCCCCTTGCGCTCGTTTCCACTAGGAAGGCCTTGAGCGGATTTTAAACTTAATTCGCACGGAACTGGTTGTCATTGCTCTCTCATTTGTCCCTTGCGTCGCTCCGTTAATGGCTGCCGCTCTGTTCTTCTTGGATTCTTGTACTCGCTCTCGCCCTTACACTGTCTCGCCTTTTTCTCCTTCGCGCGGCGAGGTTAAAGTGTAGGTCATTTGGGTCTTACCTTTTAGATCCCGTGGCCTCGTGATGATGCAGCGAAAACTGGTGCTCTTCGCTTCTTGCCTTGTTTGGAGGTTTACCGCTTGGCTTAGTTTTCTCCTCCGGTCCCTTGTCTTTCCTCCGCTTAGGCGCGACTTGTTCCTCCTTTTTCCCTCCTCTTTGCTGTCATTTTCCTCACCCTTTTTTCCTCCTCTCTCCCCTTGTGCTCGTTTGTCCTTTCCTGTTCCTGATTATGTCTCTCTCTCCTCTCCTGGTGCAACCTTGCTTGCGCTACTTCTCATTGCTTTTCTTTGCTGTTGTCTTTTCCCAAAATTAGCTGCTTCTCATTTCTCCTGTTGTCCTCCTCTCCTCTTGCTCGTTCTTTCCTTTCTGTTCCTCCCCCTTCTCCTTCCGCCGTTTCCTGTCCTTTGTTGGATTGAGAGTAGCCCCCCCCGAGGGTATGGCGAGGTATGGTGCACTCTCTCCTCCAAGTTCCCGCCTTCCTATTTCGAATTCGTAATGGAAGTAGGGTAATGATGTGTGTGCGCGGCGCGCGGGGCGAAAATTCGCCGTGGCGCTGTTGCGAGTTACAGTGCTGGGAATTAGCGCTACCCGGTCCAGCGCGGTCGCTCCTTGAAACGACCTAATTAGTCATGAAAGTACGAGAAAAGAAAAAATTTGCAACTTGCGATTTAATGATAACAGAGTGCAGGTATTGATAATCAATCAATCAATCAATCAATCAATCCATCAATTAATGGTGAGTCATCCAATGCTGGTCTGCTCCGATACCAAACTGTTGCATACTCGTGAAACACAGTCATAAGTATGGCGCAGATTCCCAGAACAGACCAGATAATACGGAGTTATACAGATGCAAGCGGAAGACTTGAGATACCTTGGACTGACTCAGACCTGACCCGGACTGCAATCGAAACACTCTCAAACATTCATCAGGGGTGTGAATGCCCTGGCATCACACATAGACGAAAGGCCAGGGACTGAGATCATACACGGACAAAGGGAGAGAGGGGAGAGACGAAGGAGGAGGAGAGGGAAGATGACGTCAACTCAATGTTTCCAAAGATAGTATCTTGAACTGTCAGAAGTGACGAAAATCCAAAATGTCGCGAAGGACAAGCCTCACAATATCCCAGATGTCGTTCTCACAATGTCAAGTACATCTCCAAAAGGAAGATGAAATCAGATCCCCACAAGTCCGCAACTCGTAGTCCTCAATGTCGCTGTCTCATATGTCATCAGAACTCGCAACCATCTCCCATACTGCAGTAGTCCTGTAGGAGAAGTAGAAGTAGATTTAGACTGAGAAGGTAGGAGTAGAGGGAGAGAGAGAGAGGGAGAGAAGCGGTAGAGGAGAAGAGGGAGAGAAGGTGAAGCCTTCCTCCCTGGTACCTGGCTATGGCGCTGCAAAGGGACGGCTGGGCCGGTAACTGGCGAGGCGCCCAGTGCTGCGCTAATCCGCTCTCTGCTGAACCTCGCTCCTTCGCTGCTCCTCGCTGCTGCAGCGCTGCGCTAACCGAGCTAATGCTGCTGCTGCGCTAATCCTGAAGACTAACCTCCGTTCGTACTAACTTACCGGACTGAGGCTGGTACCCAGCCTTTTGTAGTGCTGGGCCGGCCTCTTGCCTACTGGTACCTACCGGCCTGGACCGTTGATCTGAATCGACGGTCCAGATTCAAACTGGTTTGGCGCCCAAAATGTGGCAGCCTCTGAAACGCCGCCGGTTGGTCCTGGGCCGGACCGGTACCGGCCTCTGGCCGTTTGGGCCTAACGTGCCCTACCTCAGGCCTATTTGGTCCTGGTCTGAACCGTCATCCCCCTAGGCCTACTCTGCCTACTGGGAACCGGGCCCTAACTGGGGCCTGTGTGGCTCAGGATGGCTATTCCACGAAGTTCGCACATGTGCGATAGGGAAGTATCGAATCGCTGAGATGTTAAAACTGCACTCTTGCCCAGTGACAAAGCCAGTCAATCAACGAGACGAGAAGAAGAAGATCCTGTGCCATGCTGTTTCGTCTTGATACCGCTCTTGGCGAAGCGAACTAAACAACAGATTCGCAGGAGGGAGTGGCACTTTCCCTGAGGCTTTTCTGCCGCTTGCCACTCTAGGCTTCATCAGAGGGAGGACCCTTTCCTTTGTCGTTGGAAAGGGGGGGGGAAAGAGGTGGAGGGAAGTACAGAGAAAGGAGTTTCAGGGTATGAGGTGGAGACTACTTTGCCTTTTCAGGTCCCTGTGGCAATACACAGGACGAGGTTCGAAACATGGACTGCTGTCTCGTGGTTTTGACAAAAAGGTGGACAAGGAAAGGGGATGTCAGTCCGCACAAGTTAATGGGGTTCTTTCTGAATCCTTTGATATTGTAACTGATCCAAGGGGCTTTAGTGGTGCTACCTGTGCGTTTGGCTGATATCACCTTTCGGTGGATTTTCCAGGTTATGAGAACGAGCCCGCAGACTTCTGCTCAGGAGGCTCGCTGTTATGGTCGGAGTACGCGGGTTTATGACTAGGATTCGAAAAACGTTAGAGGGATTTCCTGTTCCGAAAAAGAGCAAACCGGGAAAAGAAGAAGAAAAAAAGAGACAAAAAAAAGAGAAGAAACAAAAAACGAAAAAGAAGAAAAAGGAAAAAGGAAAACAAAAAAGAAAACAGGGAAACCGTGATCAAAGGACAGAACAAAGGGGGAGCGTGCGTGAGTCTCTTATGTACTCCTTATTGACTTGCCAGGGGAAAGGAACCGGACTTTTGGTCCCCAAAATGGTAGGAGCCAGAGCCAAAAAAAAAAAAGTACAGGACAACGATCAGGAAAAAGTGAATAGGGCAAGGCTAAAAAAGAGAGAACTGGGATGGAGTGTTGCACATAGGGAGGCCTTGATATACTTGCCGTCCTCTGAGGGGCTCTTTTGAATCCCTGTCTTGCGCAGTCTCTCTTCTTTTGTGTGCTTGGTTGCTCAGTCCCTCTGCTCTTGCCTCCCCCTTTTTTGAACCCTCTGTGTGTGTGTGTGTGTGTGTGTGTGTGTGAGAGAGAGAGAGAGAGAGAGAGAGAGAGAGAGAGAGAGAGAGAGAGAGAGTCTCGACTGTTGTGGCTGACAAAGGAATGTGTAGAGAAAAATAACTGGGGGAGAGAGAGAGAGTGTGGGGGGGAATGACTGTTGTGGTTGGTGAAGGAATGTGTAGAGTGAAACGTGGGAAAGAGACTCGGAGAAAATTTTGGACGGACTTGGAAAATGGGAAACTTCCAGAATTCTGGTTTCTCTAAAGCCGCTTTGCTGGTGGGATGGTCTGACGTATAATTGATGTACTACGTGAGTAATTTTTTTCACTTGCTTGCATGGAATCCGTTCTGTTCTGCTGCTCAAAGCCTCAAATTGCTTGCATGATGTTTTGACTTGACTCGTTTTGAAATTTGATTTCTGTCATTTTGTCAATCTGTCTTTTTGGACTCATTGGTGCTCTCTTCTCAGGTTGAGAAGGATAGAGTCAAGCTGCCCTCTCGAGAATTCGGAGGAGTCTACATGGTGGAATTTCTTGACGCACTCTGCCTGCAGGTGAAGATCATTGCTGCTCTTTTTCTTTGTTTCTTTCAAATTTTCACCAGAACCGTTTTTTTCAAGAGATGCACGACTGTA
The DNA here is from genome assembly GCA_003427395.1 of Chara braunii. NCBI lineage: Eukaryota > Viridiplantae > Streptophyta > Charophyceae > Charales > Characeae > Chara > Chara braunii. The sequence continues at coordinate 332,758 of BFEA01000205.1, read as the reverse complement.
AAATGAACTTGATGTGCGAGGGTTTACTTTCGAGAGGTGGAGGGGGTTTACTGTCGAGGGGTCCTGACTCCCGAGTGTCCAAGGCAAAGGAAAGACTTGCTTTTCAAGATCCTTTGTCACAGTGAGCTGAGTCGTATCTCAAAACGGTCTGTCACATATTCTCTCACAATCACTGTTTCATTTCGCTTTGCAAGTTTGTGACACTGTTGTCATGAAGGATAACAAATTAAACAATTAAATTGAGATAGGAATGAGCAACAAGATCATGCGAAGAAGCAAAAGAGTGCATAACCAAATAGTTGCTTCGCCAATGAAGGATTTCGTGCAACAGAATGAATCAAAGAACTAAACACGTTTCCAATACCTACAGCGGCTCCAGCTAATGCGATTGTTGCACACCCGCTCCAATTCATTTTGCACCTTCTAACATAGCCATCTTCTTTTTGTTTGTATCAAAACAAAGACCATTTAGTTGCTTCTCCCTCTGCTTCTTCAGGACTCTCCTCTCCCAACCTCTCAGGGTATCTAATGTCGTGCATCTCCCCTCCCCTTCCACACCGATTTAGCCATAATGTCACTCACCAAGTGGACCTCTCGCCAGCGCTGGCCTGTTACAGGCTAGCACAATGATGCTAGAACTTGAAATGACAATATCTGTCGTCTGAAGCAGCGCATATGCGGGCATGGGGTCTCCTTTCCCCGTCACAAATGAATTGCCACCCTGAGGCTATGCTGACCGTCCCTCTTACCCCTCGATAACATCAGTGCCACACTTTTGGTCTATGGGACACGCGCCAGCAGAATGAAGTCTTGATGATAAGTGCTGGTCTGTCCCCTCATGTTCTTCGTCTTGAGATAGCTGTGGCTGCCAGCCAAGTAAGCTTCTCCTTTCTTCTTGCCCACCGTTCCTCAATCTCCACCACGCATATGCTGGTAAGTGCCATCACTTTTAAGTCTTACATGAACTGGTAAGTGCCACCATTTAAGTTTTGCATGAAGAAGGAGAAGGCCATGAGCATCCTCCAGCCAAGCCCCGTTCTCTCTCTCTCTCTCTCTCTCTCTCTCTCAACGCATAGATTTGCTGGCATCCTTACTTACCCACTCATGTCTCTCTGACGCCAGTACTCTGTCCCCATACAGGAAGTCACAGCCTGTCCTCTCTCTCTCTCTCTCTCTCTCTCTCTCTCTCTCTC
>BFEA01000205.1:310575-331136 GCA_003427395.1 Chara braunii | reverse complement strand
CTCTCTCTCTCTCTCTCTCTCTCTCTCTCTCTCTCTCTCTCTCTCTCTCTCTCTCTCTCTCTCTCTCTCTCTCTCTCTCTCCCCCCCCCCAACGCATAGATTTGCTGGCATGCTTGCTTACCTGCTCCTGTCTCTCTGACGCCAGTACTCTGTCCCCATACAAGTAGTCGCAGCCTGTCCTGGCACTGGTCTCCCGCCCTTGTAAATGATGTAATTTCATGTAAATGCATGGTGATTTTGGGAGAGGTAGCATGGGGAAGAGGAATGTTTCAACACGGTGAGGTGGTAAACAACCATGTCTGTGTGCACTGAGAGGGTGGCCCAACTGCGCATATGTGTCCGACTGTGCGTAGAGCGATGATGTGTGCACTCTGCAGCCACTTATGAGGAGGAAAAAGAACTTGTCAACAAGGTGGAGGGAGGATGGTGATGAGGACGATTGGTCATTACTCTCCTCAACTCTCCTGCACGTCCTTGACCGGTTGGTACCTGTGAATCAGTTAAGATTTATCTGATGGGAATTTTGTTGGGAGTGTGGACTGACTTCAAAGTTCAAACAGAGCATGTTGTTGTTGTACCAACGTGTGCCTGTCGTATGAGCCTCATGCGCGCATGAGGTGTTGTTCTTTTTCTTCTTTTTCTTAATGCAGGTTGGAGAACGGTTGCACTACCGTCTAGTTGTGTATGTGAAGATGTGTGCTTCCACAAGATGTGTTGCTAACATATGTTAAAAATTTTATCACGTTTTGTTATCAAGTTCTTTCTTTTCCTTTGGTTTGCGGTTGGAGTTTTATGTGAAGATGTGTGCTTCCACAAGATGTGGTGCTAAAACACGTTACAATTTTTTGTATCACCCTTCTCCATAGAGGCTCCCACGCAAAATGATTGCAGCGAAGAATTGACTTTCAACGTAACACTTTGTTGACGGGTAAGGTAGAAAGAATCGAATATGATCCAAATCGTTCCTCTTGGATTGCCCTAGTACGCTGGTACTCTGGATCTACCCAACCCCAACATCAAACAGCATCTTCAAGATTTACTTTTCACTAATTGTGCTACGGTCGAACGCTTCTGACCAATTGCTACATACGTACAATGCAGCTTTTCTTTCTCAGAGGCATCTTTTGCATTGTTCTGCTTCTGATTCAATATAGTATCAATAGCTATAGCAGTCTTACCTGTTTGTCTATCTCTGCTTCTGATTCAATATAGTATCAATAGCTATAGCAGTCTTACCTGTTTGTCTATCACCAATTATACGTTCTCGTTGACCATGACCTATTGGAACAAAAAAAGTACCTAAAAGACTGAATAAAAAAGCAACAATTTTTTTTGGTATACTTGTGGCAGATTGTTTACTTAAGTTCTTTCTGTTCTTTTGGTTTGCGGTTGGGAGTCTTTTGTTGTTGTTGTTTTGGCCGTCTTAGACCACCACTGCGAGAGCTTTCTTTTTTGTTGTTGTTTTTTCCCTCTTAGAGGACCCCACTGTCACCGAGCCTCTTTTTGTCGAGACACAGTAGAACTGCGTGCCAAGCCTTGCCGAAGCACTAGTGACTAGCATGGTCTTTTTTCAAGTTTTTTGAAGTTTTTTCTTTTGTTTTGAATGGTGCCATCAACCATTTTGGACTGGTGGCGCCCAGTCTCCAAAGAATGTGGTATGGAACCAAGGAAGTTTGTTTTGGGGAGTCTGTTTGGGTAAGCGTAGGGACATTTCGGCCATTGATCTGTGCACTGTGTTTGGGTAAGTGTAGGGAAATTTCGGCCATTGATCTGTGTGATTGGGTCCGCATTGTGGCAGTTGTGATTGGAGCAGTTCGGCCGTTGATCTGCACGATTGGGTTCATTGTGTGGTCAGTGATGATGGTTCTGGCGGTTGACTCAACTGGTTGTGCCTCCAGGCCTGTTTGTTGAAGCTGGATACCGACCAACCTGAGCGGAAATGCTATTTGTGGAGTCGGATTTTGCAGCAAATCTGTTATGGCTGCTTATTTGGTTTCTGGGAATGAGATCTGTCAGCTCTGCGCGCTCTCTTCACTACTCGATTTTGAGTGGAGAAGTGTTTTCTATCAATGTTGAATAGAAAAGGGTAAAAAGTACTAAAAACTGGTAAGAAGAACTAAAACGGTTTTCTATCGTATTTTGAATAGGAAGGGTGAAATGTTGCTATATTGCTAGGTTTATAGAATGTTGTACCCGTTTCTGGGCATTTGAGATCCTTGCCCAATGGATGCACTGTTTTTCTCAAAGACCTAAGTTTGTATTTACTATCGTAAGGCGACGTAAGACCACATGAAGACCACAACACAGCTTGTGTCTAATACGACGCAGGCCTGCCAGGGCCTGTCCTATTTTTCAATAGTGAGGCCTCTATTGTTGTGAATAGAAAAGAGTGGCAACGATGTGGCATATTTGATGTGGCATATTTGTATTACAGCATACGCTCAGACTTTTTTGAGTGAATCTGGTAGTAACAGCAGTTTTGTCAAAACGGACATTTTAATTTTTGAACGAAAGATGAAACCTCCGAAATTGGCCCAATTTGGGCGGATATTTTAACCTCCTGAGGGTACGGCGTTCTGAAAATGCCCTGCCCCCTGGATGTCAGCTAAGTGCACATACATCCAGGGGGTATGGCATTTTCAGAACGCCGTACCCCCTGGACTCTAGCTAAGTCCAGACACATCCAGGGGGTGTGGCATTTTGAGGACGCGCGGACCCGCACGAGCTTAAAATTTCCACCTACATAGGGCCAATTTATAAGGTTTCAAATTTCAATTTCTTTCAGAAAATAAAATATGTACGTTTTGACGAAGTCGAAGGGAGTCCATTTGCACGCCCAACTCAGATGGCAGTGTACCATTCTTTCGCCTTTTACTAAAGAACACCATGGGTTGAACCCACACAAGCRGGCAGCCTTTTTTTTTTTTTTTTTTTTGAGAAGAGGGGGGAGTGTGTTTATGTCACAACAGAGCTTCGCCTGGGCAAAAACAAAAGGTGTGGGCAAAAAAAACAGCCGCTGCTGAACATAAACCACCAGTACTTCCTAAGTCATCCCGTTAACAAGCCACAATTAGGAAATGTACGGGCCACTACAGGAGTGCCCAAATTCATCCAACAAGAAACAATTGTACCATTTTTTTTTTCCACGGCCAATAGCTGGGCCAAGTACTGGTGGTTTAATAGGGCAATGAAAGTACCGCGGCTGCAGTGTCAGGCCGGGCGTCATAGCTACGAGGGTCGGCCGTGCTGCCAGACGGGAAAGTGGGCTGTTCTTTTTGTCCCACGCCTGTTTTTTTCACGAACTCAAAATGTGCCGTGGGCGCACTTGTTCCTTTTTTTGTTTTTCTTGGATCAGATATTAAACTGATCGGAACAGACACTACACTTTTCTTTTTCTTTTTTTTCCAGATATTATTATCATATTACACTTGAGTTTAGCCAAAAAGCCGAGAAAGGTATAGCCAGCTTAGTTCCATGTTAGTCAGCTGCCCAACTCATTGAGCCTTCTTTTAAACCACCAGTAGTTGGCCCAGCTATTGGCTGCGGGAATTGAATAGAGTAGAAACGTTTCTGGTCGGATGAATGTGGGTGCTCCTGGAGTGGCCCGTACGTTTCCTAAAATTGTGGCTAGTTTATGGGCACAACTTTAGGAAGTACTGATGGTTAAAAAACAAAAAAGAAGACGAAGTCTGAGAGTGAGTACGCCCTCAGCCTTCTAATTTTTTTTAATTATTTTTTTTATTATTATTTTTTTTTTATACCAAAAACAGGCCCCTTTCAGTGTTAGTGGTGCTGATAAGAGCAGACACCACTAGCGCCGGGGGGGAGGCTCCATCTATTGGTGTTGGTGGGGAGCATCACCTTGCTGGAAAACGGGTCCAGCGTCCCTCTTACAAACTGAATTTGGAATGTATCTGGAAAAAACACAACTGGGAAAGACCGGGGCAGGAAATCAGGGGAAACAGTTCCTCGACCTCGAGCCTTCAAATTTGCATTTTGCCTTTTGACACCTTTTTTTTTCGTTTTCTTTTTGGCATCCCGGGATGGGATATTATGCCGAATCGTTGTTGATGAACCTCTGCAGGCAGGTACAGTAACTGCAAGCTGTGAGAAGAAGGGTGTCCTTCAGGGGACCCGTAAACCAGTGGCGATTTGCATTGGTGGGGGTCTAGTGCTCGCAGACGAATGTGCTCGGAAAGTACCCCCGTGTGTGGGACCTGCTATGCAAGGCAATGTGCATTCCATTTCATTCCCTTTTCTCCTTCTGCCCCCTCAAACATGCCCTTGGTAGCTGGCGCTCTTATTAATCATTGCCTCTAAGGGGGGCTTATGGTTAGTAACAAGGCGCATCGATGTGGAAGAAAAATGCCGTTTTTTAATGATTTTTTTTTTTGTAATCGTAGGCACAGTGAAGAATGATCAAAAGTTTCCGTATGCTCTTCATGAATTAAAAAAAAAAAATTGGATACAACTATGTGGCGAATGAACACGAGTTCCAAATAAGCAATAAAAAAGTTAAAAAAACACATACAGGTGGGCCACTCAAGTGCCAAGTTTGAAAAGGCAACAAAAGCGGTGCAGCACTTTCCCGGGAGTCCACCCGGACGATCCGGGGCTGGTGATGTCCGGATGTCGGGTAGATTTTCCGGATGTCAATCCAGACGTTTGTCTGGTCCTTTGTCTGGATCGGTCCGGTGTCTGGGTCAGCAGTTACCATGGAAATCACCCTAGGCTAGTGGGACATCTACATAGAATCTGTGAGTGCACAGAGGCACTCCCAGAGGCAAAAGACTTGCCTAGAGAAAATTGAAAGCACCTACTCGAGGAATCGACGCCCGGGTCATGCGAAAGTGCTGGTCAAACTTGCTAGAAGAATAGAGGCTCCCATGTCCCAAGACAAAAAAACAGAAACTGCTTTTTCTAGTACGTACGAACCTTTTTCTTAAACTCTTATTATCTGTTGTGTTCCGTCAGTACACGGGTTGTACTCGAAGATGCCCATTTCGGGCTTGAATCTGCTGCTTGATAGTGGCATTTTGTAAATCTGGTTTGGTTATTTTTATTTGTATCTATTTATTGGTGGTGGGGGGAACTAGCATTTACTACCGCAAAACCCAGGGGCGAATGCCAAAGGGCTCGCAAGAGACGGGTGACTGAAGGTGTGAAGCATCTGTCCCAAGCCCGACCGCAGGCGTCAAGCGTCTGTCCCGTATTGCCAATTTGATGCCAATTTGATTATCTATATAGATAGGCTGAAGGTGCCTCAGTGCCTGATTGACTGTGAAAGTCAACTAAAAATCTGTGAAGTAATGATACTAACATCATACTATATCCATGAGGTACAATTTGAGCTGCTTAATCCTCTTTCATCAACCCATCTATCCATCTTTGTTCTCTCTCTATCTCCTCTCTCCTCTCTCCTCTCTCTCTCTCCTCTCTCCTCTCTCTCTTCCGGGACTGCTCTCATCTCTCATCTTTGCCTCTTCCTTTGTCTTCTCTTCTGTCTTCTCTTCTGTCTTCTCTTTGCCTCTTCTTTTCTCTATTCTCTTCTGTCTTCTCTTTTGCCTTCTCTTCTCTCTTCTATTCTCTTGTGCCTTCCCTTCTCTTCTGCTCTTCTTTCCGTCTCTCCTCTTTCTCCGAGTCCCTCTTTTCTTCTCTCCTCTACTGTTCTTCACTCTTCTCTTGTCTAGTCTAGTCTTCTTCTCTCCTCTAGCCTCCTCCCGTCGCCTCTTGGCTCTTCTATCCTCCTTTTCTACTGTTCTTTACTGCTCTCAAAGTCTGGCCAAAAGAGCTTCGACAACTAAAATACCATTTCCAGTGTTTCCACACTTCCACATTATCAAGCGAGCTATCACTTCGCTGGCCAAAAAAACTGGGAGTAAATAGACTGGCAGAATACCTACGAGAAGATTGGAGATATCAATATCTGAACATTGATTCCACCATTACAAGCTTCTTTTCACAGGCGGAAAGGAACTGCTCAACCAAGCTTTGACGAAGCGCCAGCTGATATCTCTTTTTTCTGTTTTGGCTGGCACCGCCAGCCATTTTGGTCCAATGGCACTCTACCTCCGAAGAAGGATGTTCGCTTGAGTTTGCCTGTGAAAGGTAGTGGTGGTTTAAACCATCAGTACACCCAGTCCTGGAGGCGCTGCACTGCGTGCCAAGCTTTCTGAATCGCCAGCACTGCCAGCACTACACTTTTTTTCTTTTTCGGCTACCCTGAACCCTAAACCTAGTGTTATGATTCTGGTTGTCTGCTGTCTGAAGACCAACACTCACTCACATGAACTCCCAGGTATGCCCATACATACACAGAAGGAAGGGGAGAGGATAGGAGTATCACACCGCACAGGGAGAGATAAACACAGCGGAAGACTTGATCATGTGATATCACAGGGTACACTGAAAGTGCAATTCACTCCACTCAATCCTCACAACCAGTCATAAAGGAAAGCCGAGTACACCACATCCAAGAAACAATGAAACGATGATAGTCCAAACCCAGTATCACACTGTTTATTAAACTCAGAGTCTCAAATTGTCAGAAGAACTTCAGACCTACAGTGAGCTGCTCAGAAATGAGCAGCGCTTCACTCCCCAACCCTGAGTAACCACTCGTGACACCCCTGAGCCCCTGAAACATCAAACGCCGCCCAATTATTGCCTCCAGAGGGAAGCGCCACCCTGAAACAGGCCTCTGAGGCCAAGCGCCACTCAGAGGGTGAAGAAGTAGACCAGCGCTGATGACAAAGTGTCGAAAGACTTCCCGGGTGGAAGTCTGCAGCAGCGCCACCAAATCCTGACAAGACGACCTCTGAGGAAGGGGCTACAGCTATGGCTGCAGTGCCACAACCCTGTGTCCCCACTCCGGAGGAGGGTCCAGCAGGGCACCAACTTCTCTCGCCTCCAGCAGACCTCAATAAACCAGACCTCTGACAGCCCGTGTGCTGGAAGAGTACAGCGCAGGTCCCAGCCATGGCCAACGCTCTGAAGGTCTGGCTGTCTGTCTCCCACAACGCTGAGCCGTCACCACTTCCGGTTCACGCGCACAGCAGCGATGTAATCGGTAGCAACTGCCAAAAGCCCTGAACCGATGTGCCCATCCTATCTATAGACTAAAATATCCTAGACTCGACCTAGACCGGACTGACTGACGGACCGGTACCCATTCTGTTTCAGCCTCTCGGCCGCTACCTGACCCGGCTATAGGCTATAGGACCGTCTATTAGCATAGGTCTTTAGGGCCTCTGTCCTAGGGGTAGCCCGGGCCTGCTATTCGCAGTTAGGGTAGCAGTAGGAAATTCAGTTAGTGCTGGGCCTATATTATCCCAAATTTGCAGATATGTCCCTCACTAATTTCCCCTACAGGTAGGTCTCTCGGTTAGCCCTCAGCCAAACAAAATTACGAATCTGTCCTACCTATGGTACAGCCTCTTGGTGAGAGGCTACAGGCGACCAGAAACAGCAAGTCATTGCACTAGACCCTAGACCCTATGTAACGAGGACAGATCGGCGAAGTAGACCTTCAAATCAACATGTACCAAGTATTTCAGTTTCACACCACCGGTAGTGTTAAGTCAAGAAATACCGGTTCTGGTTCTGACCGACTTGGACAATTCAATGAGCCCAATTCAGCGGGCCCAACTTTTAATTCAATGAGCCCAAACTTAATTCAATGAGCCCACACTTGATTCAATGAGCCGAAACTTATGGAGCATCCGACGGGTAGGGTTAACTCAAGGCAGAAAGAGATGTGGAAGGCATAACTTGGAAAAACAGGAATGGCTGTCTTGCTGGCGTAGTGACCACTTGCAGACAGCATGACATTGTGAAGGAAGCTGCAAGGGGAAGGAGGCTGGACATGGAGAATCATGAGGCGAAGGACACACGAGGAGGAGGAGATGAGCTTTTCAAGTAGACACGAGGTATATAAGGTTTCAACATCACCTGAGATGCTGAGCAGCAATAGGCAGAAGGGTGATGACCTGCTGTGGCCGTTGCCTGGGAGTGTGCATTTGTGTATAACTTGTATTCCCTGTGAGAGTGAAGCCTAGTACTACTTTGCTGAAACTGTTTGAGTTCATCATTATTATAAACTAGCTAAGTGCCCGCGGTGTGGTCAGTGCGGGCTACGTCCGCAGAAATAACAAATGCAGTGGGTGACCTCTTATACACATCTAGATGTGTATAAGAGACAGGTGCGGGCTACGTCCGCAGAAATAACAAATGCAGTGGGTGACCTCACACTGCGTTTGGGATGGCTCGCCTCCAAGATGTTCGTTCACGGAAACAACGACCGCCTACCGGTGTGGTCAGTGCGGGCTACGTCCGCAGAAATAACAAATGCAGTGGGTGACCTCACACTGCGTTTGGGATGGCTCGCCTCCAAGATGTTCGTTCACAGAAACAACGACCGCCTACCGGGGGGCACAAAATGACAGCCGCCCGAGAAATGAAAAAAGGAAGGAAAAGGAAAAAGACTTTAAAAAAGGGAAAAAAAAGGGGGACATGACAGGGCAAGAAATGAAAAAAGGAGGAGGACGACACAAAACGACGTCTAACTGGGGAAAAACAAAAAGAAGAAGCTGCCCGCATATCGGATGGCTCGCCTCCAAGATGTTCGTCCGCATCAAAGACAGCCATGTGCCCCACCCCCAGGGCACATGCTCTCATTTAATGGTGTGCTGTGAACATTTCAGTACGCGCACCCCTCTGCATACTCCCCGGCCCACGATCGACTTCATCCACCGCCCCTCACCAAAACTTATTTCAAGTACAGTTGTACAGATTTTTCTTTCTGTCCGATTGGGCATGAGAAATAGCCTCAAAAAGGTGTCTGGGACATCATCAGTCTTGATCTTTAGGTAGCGCCATTACCCTCCCACAGTCCCACTAGTTCTTTTTTTTTTTGTCCCCATCTCACAACAAATCCTTAAAGGGGACGCAGGTGACCATTGACCCAGCCATGCGACCCCTTTTTCTTCTTTTTTGAGTGAATGTTTCCCCTGTGCACCAAACCGTGTGGGTCCACTTGTGCACCAAATGTGTGGAGTTTTCCGCACGGTGTCTGCTTGCATATATGGATAGTAGAGAGAGTGTTCCTTGATGTGATTGGTTACACGTGGGAGTGACTCTTTGATGTGATGTGATTGGTTCTTTGATTTGATGTGATTGGTTGGATTGATTTATTGTGAGCTTGTCATCTTTTATATAAGCACCTAAGGTTATGGATTTTTTGTCTTTATTTATGTATTTTTTTGTGGATGGCAATGCAATTAAGAAAAGTGTAATGCAGTAAATGTACTGTTCACGGAAAATAACTTCTGGAAAGGAAAACATTATGTGATATGTGCTTTGCGGCATCTGTTAAAATTGGAGCGACACAAAGAAAATTACCATGGCCCCTGCACAAGGATGACACACGAATCGAGAACCGGACCAAAAAAAAAAAAAAAAAACGGTATGTAACAGCATTCCCGTGAAAATGGACAGTTTAAATTCTTCTGAACGAAAACGTTCTGTAAGTTGAAGAAGGCTGTTTGTGAAAACAGCTGGAGATATCAGAAGTGAGAATGCTAAAAAAATGGAAACCAAGTTTAACCAACTACATTGAGGTCAATTTTTTCCGGAGTCTGGAGGGTCCGACGTTCTTAAGAGCGAGGAGCAGCTGAGATGCGTCATTTTTTGTTCAAAAAAATGTGAATTGTGGTTCATTTGCCGACATACAGAGAGTGAGCAAGATCTGGATGCACGACTTGGTGCAGAGTGTGGAGATGTGATCGAAATGCCAGTAATTCCAGTTATGCCTGAAAGGCCAGCTGATCAGAAACACGACACCAGCAGAGAGGTTTCTGAAGTGGGGTCGGGACAGAACACGGAACGCCAGGGAGGAGTTGCAGCACAAGAAGATGCGACAGCCACCAGTTTGAAAGGTAGGTACCATTTCCCCCCAAATTGAGTGCCTGGTCATTTTATCCGTGTTTTGTGCAACTTTAGTTGATACAGTGTTTATGACGGGTAGTATTCCAGTGAAGATGGTAGTAGTACTGAGTATGTTGTAATGAGATAAGCATGATGCATAGAAGCTAGAGTTTTTCTTTTCTCATCCGTTCTTGATGGTAATGCCGTACCACGTTTGATTACACTCTACTGTGTTAGATTGTCCTCCTGTTTGGCCCTCCTTTGCTGTTTCTTTCTGCTCTTCCGTTCCCCCTCCTCTGGTTTCTCCGCCTTCCGGCGAAGAATTAAGTCAAATCTGCACAAGCAGTCCTGAGAGTCCGGAGGGCCGCAGGCAATGGTGCAGCAGACACGCTTTTGTACACATGATGCCACAATTCACACGGACATATATAGACACAAACTGTGAAATTTTTGCCCCTGGAGTAATTAAACCACCAGTACCTCGCCCAGCTATTTTTCTCCGACGTGGCCGTTAACGCACCGCGGGTCGGGCACTGAACGACCGGTACCAAGAAAACAAAGAAAGTTGAGAAAAAACAAAAAAAAAAGAGTCGAAAGCGCAAAAAAAAAAAGAGAAAGAAAACCAACGGGAAAGACGGGCGCAGCAGGGAGAGAGAGAGAGAGAGAGAGAGAGAGAGAGAGAAGAGTTTTTTTACAAAACGGGAAGGTCAGAGAGAGAGAGAGAGACAAAACGGGAACGTCGGAGAGAGAGCGAGAGAGAGATAGAGAGAGAGAGAGAGAGGGAGAGGTTTTTACAAAACGGGAACGAATCTTCCCGGGTTTGCGAGAATGAATTGCAAATTATGACTGCGCGGAAGCAGTCGTAATTTGCAAAACGGGAATGAATCTTCCCACAAACGCGGGAACATTCTTTCCCGAATCAGAGAGAGAGAGAGAGAGAGAGAGAGAGAGAGAGGGCGCCTTGCGCGGAGTGCCGCGTCAAAATCGCCAGGCCTCTCTCTCTCTCTCTCTCTCTCTCTCTCTCTCTCTTGGATCCCTAGCTCAATTTGCTAGGATAGCTGGTGGTAGGTGGGGGGCTTTGCTCCTTGACCCTTACCCCAGCTTGAAAGATTTCACGTCCTTACCTTCAGCTTGACGATAAGTTCATTTTGTACGGGTCCCTGTATTTCAGCTGTGGGTCTGGTTCTTTTGTTCCACTCTGTGGATGACTGTGGGATGGTCCTGAGGAAGTAAAAAGACTGTAGAATTTTTTCTGGGACTTGGGCTATCAGTGAAGCAATTTTGTGACACTACGGCCCTTGGATACTTGCGCTGCTGATTTTGTCCGACCACAGGGAAGGGTTACGCCTACGGCCCTGTAAGAATGGAGAGAGTTTTTAGGGACCGGTTTTTACTGAAGTCAGCATGTAGCTCGGGCACACACCAGTGAAGGGCCGCCGTGCGAGTTTCACACCATGAGGGAAGGATGAGTTTGCCCGTCTGTGGAAAAAAGGTGAGTTTGCATGAGGATCGTCGAGTAAGGATGATCCCAGCGGTTAGCGACGTCGAAACTCCTCATGAACCTATCAGGTTTTCTCCGTTTTCCACTGTCGTCGTCTTATCCGCTGACGCAATTGCTATCTTCATACTCTGAAGGTGTATCACAGCGACATATCTAATTACGGGTATGTGAGGCGCGCCGGAGAAACTGGTGCGCAGCTGGTTATAAGGATGGATATGACTTTTGAGGTTGCTCGGCTCGTATCTGGGAAAATGTGGGATGTGCTTTTCTCAGTAGTTACCAGAGTCTGGACGCGTGTAGGGAATTGCGTATGGGAGTTGGAAGAAAGAAACGTATGGGGAGTGGTGTTGAGATGAGAAAGGAATTTTGGTATTTAAAGACGAGGGAGGGATGGCCTTAACCCTCTCTCTCCAACCGAGATCTAGACTTGGCATGGGAAATCTCCCTAGGATTCCTCCGCACGGGTGTCATAGTCATGTGGTGATTATCGTCCAGTAATCTACCTTGTGACTGGCATCGGGTACGGATCAGCGTCAAGTATGGATTCGCCAGATCAGGAGGTTTCATCATTGTGGAGACTTTCATCCAAGGGTACAAACTTCTACGGTTGGGGTTGACTTCGGATGGGTCGAGGGTGATTGGGAATGGGGAAGGTTGTGTGACCAGCTGATGTAGCAGCCGATCGGTTTTCGGAGAGGTAAGGGGAGAGGTGAATCGGCCTAATTTCACGTTTCGCCTATGGTCGCCCTGATCCTCGACTCAGGCTCCTTGTCCCTGGAGTGATTTCCACACCTTAAGCGAGAATCGTTCATTAGCGATTGGATGGTATAGGTGCAAACGGGGTTGAGCTTCTCTCTTTTTCTTTTGTTGTTGTACCATACTTTTCGGCACACTTCACGGTGTGATCAAGGTAGACGTGTAGTCCGACGAGTCTTGTAACTACCTGCTCACGAGATAATTATGAGGTTTTCATAGGGGTGATAGGTGATGAAACCAAGGTTCTTGGGAAGGATTATCGCGGTGCCTGTGTGTTTGATCGGGCTTGTCCTATTGAGTAATAGATTATATTCCTCTCGAGTGGGTTGTGATAGGGACCGAAGAGTTAACGTGAGTMYWTTTTYCGTCGGAAGGTCATAGGGGTGATGGGTGATGAAACCAAGGTTCTTGGGAAGGATTATTGCGGTGCCTGTGTGTTTGATCGGGCTTGTCCTATTGAGTAATAGATTATACTCCTCTCGAGTGGGTTGTGATAGGGACCGAAGAGTTAACGTGAGTATATCCTTAGCCAGAGTGTTTACGGATGATCAGGCGAGATGTCCAATTTGGATGCTCGGGAGCATACACTCCTTTTTTCGCCGGAAGGTCATAGGGGTGACAGGTGATGAAACCAAGGTTCTTGGGAAGGATTATTGTGGTGCCTATGTGTTTGATCGGGCTTGTCCTGTTGAGTGATGAAACCAAGGTTCTTGGGAAGGATTATCGTGGTGCCTATGTGTTTGATCGGGCTTGTCCTGTTGAGTGATGGATTATACTACTCTCGAGTGGGTTGTGATAGGGTTCGAAGAGTTAACCTGAGTATATCCTTAATCGGAGAGAAGGTTAACAACAGTCGTATTTTTCATCACCACTTCAGGATACCCTTCACCACTTCAAGATGCAGCCTGCCTAAACATGTGATTTTCAAGGTCTTCGGACCTTTCACCACTTCAGGACCATTCAGGTTTGAAAATCCTGAATGGTCCTGAAGTGGTGAAAGCCTCGAAGACCTTGAAAACCACCTGTTTAGGCAGGCTGCATCCTCAAGTGGTGAAGGGTGGTTTTCATGGTCTTCGGACCTTTCACCGCTTTAGAACCATTCAGGATTTTCAGACTGCCCAAAACTTTTTGACCACTTCAGGACAACCTTCACCACTTCAAGATGCAGCCTGCCTAAATAGGTGGTTTCAGGGTCTTCCGACCTTTCACCACTTCATGACCATTCAAGATTTTCAGACTGCCCAAAACTCTCCCTTCAGAATTTTCATTCCTGAATTTTCAGCTACCTGGCAACCGCTTGTGCTTAACCAGGGTTTTTAGGGATGATAAGGCGAGATATTAGAGAGTTTGAACTAGAAAGATTATGGGCGGATTTCGAACGAGAACTTAACGACTTCCTTCCACTTATGCACATTGATTGCCCTTCACGAGAGAGGAAGATACCAAGTTAGAATTGTTATCCCAACTGGATAGGGTCCTCGGGCGCGTATACAGTGTTGGTTGTTTACTCGGGGACTGGAGAGTAAGGAGGGAACGGGCAAGGAAACGAAGAAGGCAAGATGATGCCTAGTCAGCAATCAGCAGTGTCGGGATCGATCCTGCGAGTCCCACGTTAAATGGTTGACCAGGGTTGCAGCAGACCTTCGAAGCAGACTCTGAAATGAGAGAATACTTCAAAAGGGCGATCCAAAGGGAGGAGGAGGAAAATGATCGAGGAGCGTGTGAAGAGGCAGCAAGGAGGAAGTACGAGGAGGACCAGAGAAGAGAATCGAAGAAGTTAAGGGAAGTCGAAGCTATAGAGGCGCGTCTTGAGAAGACTATCACCAGGCTGCTCACTCAGCAAAAGCAGCAGCGCTGCCTATGATGGAAGCTGAGGTAAGTAAGAAGTCCCCGAGGTCGAAAGTTAGGATGCTACGGGAAATTCGCAGCTACCTGGATGAATCTGACGATGACAGTGAAGAAGTCAAGGAGGAAGCAAGCAAGCTGATCGATGTCAATTGACAATCGGAAAAAGACGGGAAAGAGGAGAAGGGATTCTCCAGATGGTGAGCATTCGTCGTGGAAGAATGGCCCCAAAGGAGTAATCGGTATCAAGGCAGACAAAGAAAATCTAAATACGCCTAAGAAGAGTCTGGCAGCGACATGTTCGAACGAAGGGATGCTCAAGTATGCGTTGGAGGTGCATAAACGCGTCTGCTAAGAAAGTGGCCGAACTCAGGAAGTTGTGCTGTAAGGGCGGGCTCCCTTGTGCGAAGAAAGAGATGGTGTGCGAGTTAGTGAGGTGCAAAACGAAGCTTGCATATGAGAACTTTGTGGGGCAAGCTACATTGAACCTAGGTGGTAAGTAAGAAGCATCGAGGAACTCAGAAGTACGATGGTTAGTCAATTGGATAGGATGGGAGTGGAAGGGAGGCTCGTACACTTGGCACTGAAGGACCAAGTTACTCGTCTGTTTTTGCTGCTATCCATCCAAGGACACTTCCCATGGATGAGGAAATGGCTTCATCTTATGAACGACGAAGCGACCGAAAAAGTACCGGGCGTATATCTAGTTGCCATCCCTTTTTGCACGCACATCTACGTGGGGTGTACTATAAGGAGGGTGATCACTAGGTGGGCCGGGCATGTTAGATGTGTGGTATTCGGGAAATTTGTGAATGCCCTCAAACTTCATGCTTGGCTGAAGAAGTTTGGTTGGGAAAATTACGTGATTATTCATATAGTGGTGGGGAAGGAGGACTTGACGAGGATCGAATCCGTACTGATTGCTAGATTCTCTCCGGCCTTGAACTGCATAGGAAAGAAGGGTGAGGGTACCAAGAGGAATGGACGCCGGGGAAAGAGGGAAAGGAGTAAACGTCGGAACTCGACACTTGGAGGGAGGTTGGTGATGGTTTCCTACAACGGGCATGATTCGGCTTCCCTGGTTAACATATGTCAAGATCTGCACAGAAAGGGGGGTCAAGGGGTAGTGATTACGACAGCTGGGGATATATGGTGTGATGGGTGGCCGAGGATCAAATCCAAGGTAGGAGAATCACTGGTGGAGATTAACGGGAGACGGTCACTTCTGAGGGAAGGTCGGTCACAGATGGAGAGAGGTGCTCTAGTATGGATACACAGGCTGCAAGTTGCCCCCTCCTCCGTCACGAGATGGCGAAATTTCTTGAGGGACTTGCTCACTAGACCAGGCAAGATCAAAATGACTTATAAGATGACTTCATCCGCGCTCGTGGCACTATTCCGAACGGCGGCACTGTTTTTGTCTAACCACCGCTCCTGTGCAAAGCTCGATGTTGTCTGTTGCACGTGCTTGGACTTCGACCTGCCACGTCTCTAGGGGCACGTTAAGGTAAGGATGAATCAGATAGGTGACCGCGTTTTCTCCACAACTCGAGGAATGTTACGTGGGGGCATGATAGACCAGACATGTTGATGAAAGGGATCATAGACACACTAAAGCCATGGGCTAAAAGGCGAACCATTGTCATCAGTCAGGTGAAATTAGCAGAATGCTATCAGAAAAAATCGGGAAGGATATTGGGTATGTCCGAAGAGCAAGTGAAGGAAAGTGTCGACTGTTTCCGGAAATTGGTGATAGTACCATTTGATAGGAATCCAGGTGTGTCGGTGGTCTTGTGTCCAGCTCTGTACTTACATGCGCAAAACATGACTTTTCGTTGGAATCCAGGTTTCTCCGTAATATTTGGAACTGAACCTGAGATTCTAACAACTGCTAAAGACAAGTATATGAGCCTGGGTTTGGATAGAACAGCTGAGTGGAATAAAGCAGGGAGGATAGGTGCAGCGTACGTGATCCCCAAGGATAAGGATCTCGAGTGCTGGCGACCCATCTCCCCTGCTACTTCCGATCCAGCAAGGATGGCAAGCTCCAGGCTGGGCAGAGCAATCAGGTATATGCTGATGTGCGTGAAGGCTTTGTGGCATTTCTATCGGACTGCTACAGATAGCTTAAGGGAAACACTGGAGAATTATCAGAGAGCTTTGTCCAGGAAGAATGACGTGGTGCTTGCTCGTAGCTTCGATATAAAAGACATGTTCTTGAAACTGTCTCACGCTAGTGTTATTGAGGCTGTGTGCTGGCTAACTGATATCCAGAAGGAAAGGGGTATTGCCGCAGTAAGGGTAAGTTGCAGGGGGAAAGAATGCGTGATTTCCAAATCGATCAGCAAAAGGAGGAATATGTCTCAATGAGTCTTCAGTCAATCGTGAATGGGGTAACATACGAACTTGAACATGCCTATATTCGATGTGGTTCGGTTGTCCTCAGGCAGGTATTTGGTATCCCTATGGGTCAAAACTTGAGCCGTGCTTAAGCATGTGTTACTTGTGCTAGAGCAGAAGCCTCCTTTCTGTTATCTCTCGGGTCAGACAGAGCTCGTGCGTGGAATTCGTATGATGGATGACGTTGCGATCTTAGTCGGCGTCCAGACTGGAAGAAAAGATTCATGGGATAAAGCTGTCCGAATTTTGGATGATTTCGACTCTTGCTATGATTCATTTCTGAAACTGGTGAGGATTGTCCTTCGGGACATCCGTTAAAATTGGAAAGATACAGAGAAGATTAACATGGCCCCTGCGCAAGGATGACACGCATAAATCGAAACTGGTGAGGAAGGATAATGATGCAAACTCCTTCGTTTTCTTGGGAACAAGAGTCCATGTAGGGGTTTGTCCTATTAAGGTTACTATCTTTCCAAAAACCAGGAATCAGGGTTCCCTCACTACTGATCAAAAGACGAGGGTTCATTCGATGCAGGACTTCGACGACGACTCATTTGAAAAGATGAAGAAATCAGTGCTGACTGCAGGTTTTCTGAGAATTAGTCGTTTGGCTTCTGCTGAGGAAGATGCCCTGCCTGCAGTCAGGGCTCTCGTACTAGAATCCAACCTTCGGGGTTACCCCCCGGAGGTCTCTCTCGGATCCCTACCTCGATTTGGTAGGATGGCTGGTGGTAGGTGGGGGGCTTTGCTCCTTGACCTTTTTCCCAGCTTGAAAGATTTCATGTCCTTACCTTCAGCTTGACGATAAGTTCATTTTGTAAGGGTCCCTGTATTTCAGCTGTGGGTCTGTTTTTTTGGGTCCACTCTGTGGATGACTGTGGGATGGTGTTGAGGAAGTAAAAAGACCGTAGAATTTTTTTCTGGACTTGGGCTATCGGCGAAGCAATTTTGTGAGTTAGGCCTCACTATGGCCCTTGGATACTTGCGCTGCTGATTTTGTCCGACCACAGGGAAGGGTTAAACCTACGGCCCCGTAAGAATGTAGAGAGTTTTTAGGGACGGGTTTTTCCTGAAGTGAACATGTAGCTCGGGCACGCACCAGTCAAGGGCCGCCGTGCCAGTTTCACACCATGAGGGAAGGATCACCTCTCACCCTCCCTAGCATGTGACAGGGTACAGGAAGCGGAGGGGGGGCGCACAGTGATCGTGATCATGCTGATGATGACCGTGGACAAGACAGGGGAGGGGCAGGGAAGTGGTGATGTTCATGAAGGGCTCGACGAAGATCCCCTAAATTAAATAGTCCTCAAGAAGAGAAGGAAGGATGTAGAGAAGGGATGCAAGGGCTTCACTCATCCAGATGAGGGAGAAGCAGGATCACGATAGAGGGAAGTCGGGATCGGTGAAGGCGGGATCAGAAAAAGGTGCCACATCGGGGAGAAGGATCGGGATAGGGGGAGATCGGCGTCGGGGGAGGTGGGAGTATCGAGGCCCGGGGAGCAGGATCGGGATAGAGAGCGATCAGGGAGCTGAAAGAGGTGCCAGACCGGGGAGCAGGTTTGGGATAGAGAGAGATCGGGATCGGGGAAGGCGGGAGGATTGAGGGCCAGGGAGGAGGATCGGGATAGAGGTAGATCGGGATCCGGGAAAGTGGATCGAGGCCGGGTCAGTGGGAAGCAGCATCAAAGCAGACATCGAGATGAGCAAGAAGCGATTGTGGTACAGGGAGGTTGGGATTGGAGAGGCCAGAGCAGAAAGAGAGGGAGATCGTGATCGGGGAAGGTGGGAGGATCAAGGCCGGGTTAGAGGGAAGTGGCATCGGAGCAGACATCGAGACGAGCAAGAAGCCGGATTGGGACAGGGGAGGTCAGAATCGGGGAAGGCGGGAAGAGAAAGAGGTGGTGGTGGGGGCACGAGGTGAAGCGAAGCGGACGAAAACGGGGGGAAGTATGGGAGAACGATCGGAGAAAAGACCGAGTTGTCGGCCATAAGGGGGAAGCGGAAGAACACGGTGAACGGTTTGGGGGCGGGGAGGGGATGGGGGAAGCGATGCGGAGATCTTCCGCATGGATGTTTCTTACGGCGCTGTGCCATTAAAAAAGAGGATTGGATTGGATTTGCTTTCAGGCCTGAATCTGGATGTGTTTGGGGAGAGATACAGATAATCGCGATTGATCTGCCTTTCTGCATCTCTGCATAAAGCCGGTCCAGATTCAGGTGCTTAATCCAATCCTCTCGAAGGATTGGATTTGCTTTCAGGCCTGAATCTGGATGTGTTTGGGGAGAGATACAGATAATCGCGATTGATCTGCCTTTCTGCATCTCTGCATAAAGCCGGTCCAGATTCAGGTGCTTAATCCAATCCTCTCGAAGGATTGGATTTGCTTTCAGGCCTAGACTAATTGGATTGGATTTGCATCTCTTATCCGAGACTAATACGCTACGACGTACTTGCGAGAGTGACGCACTCTCTCACACCTACGTCGCAACGTCCCGCTCCGACTTGTTGTTTCCCATCCCACTAACTCCACCATGCGTGAACCAGTACCGCGCGGATGATTACGCATGTTTTGTCCCATCGGACTCATCAGTGGCCAGACATGCACCGCAAATGTCACAGAAGGACGCTCCGATTGACAGTGAAGAGAACTGTGGTTTTTCACCCGCGGCAGCTGCTGAACCCGCTGCGTGTCTCCACACAAACCATTCTCTCTTCCCTGACGCTGCTGCACACAACGCCTAATGCTTCGCTCACACCCTACAAGCAGCCATCCAATGACATGTTTCTCTTTGTAGACTCTCTTATGCTCTCTAATACGTGATGTACTTGCGAGAGTGATGCACTCTCTCACACCTACGCCACAACGTCCGCTCCGACTTGTCGTTCGCATCCCACTAACTTCCCCACGCCTGAACCAGTAACGCGGACGACGCTTGTTTGATGTCTCTGGACCAGATACATCAGAGGGAGTCCAGATACATCAAAGAGGGTCTGCAATTTCAGAACGTGGGGCCCTCGAATGAGACATTTTTTTTGGCAAAATAAGTTGGTTTCAATTTCATTCACAAAATATGACATGCCCATTTTAATGAAATGACTGTCAAAATTTAAACTCGCCAATATTCTGTCGAAGTTTTTCAATCACTCGGAAAGGACGGCGACTTTCTGATTTTGTTCTGAAAATGCTGGAACCCCCTTTGATGTCTCTGGACCACATACATCAGAGGGAGTCCAGATACGTCAAAGAGGGTCTGCAATTTCAGAAGGCCGGACCCTCGAACGAGACGTCTTTTTTGGCCAAATAGTTTCGTTCACCACATATGACACGTTGATTTTAACGAAATGACTGTCAAAATTGAAACTCGCCAGTGTTCTGTCGAAGTTTTTCAATCACTCAGGACTTGGCGACTTTCTGTTTTTTTTCTTTTTGTTTTTTTCTTTTTGGTCAAGACGAATTGAACAATGCAGGGGCTCTGGCCTGTTTGTGGGGCCCAGATGAAGACCCCGTAGCCATCTGTTGACCAGATACAGGGAATAGATCCTGGAGTGGGCCCCTCCAGCCCTCCTCCAATCTCCCGTCGTCTCCCTAAAGAACCACAGAAGTTGATAGAACCATACTTCCACATCCTTATTTAGATAACAATTACAATTACAAAGGCGGCTACAAACTTGTTTTACAGACAGTAATGAAACTTGCTTCACCCTCTGACCAGATACAGCTGGGACTGCAATGAAACTTGTTGCATGGCCTGTAGAAATTTACTGAGCAAATACGAGGAATAGACCTTGGTGTGAGCCCCTCTAGTACCTCTCCCTCTTCCTGTCGCCCTTGAGCAGGTAGGCACAGCATGTTCTTGGTAGCCTTTCTCTCCTACCCCGCCTCCGACACCCCCCTGCCCCGTCGTCTCTCTCTCTCTCTCTATATATATATATATATATATTATTCGCTATCCAAGTGCTACCTCCAACATCCCTTCCCATCAACCGGCGGGTGTGTTCACTGGGCAATTGACCAGATTTGAACCCATCTGCAATAATTGGCAGGACTTCCGAACTGCAGCGACAACACTCACTCGTCGCATGCTTTCTCGTGGCCATTCCCCACCAACCCTCGTTAAAGGATGGACCTGCTAC